>ML798561.1:107339-147690 GCA_009831015.1 Picea engelmannii | reverse complement strand
GTATGTGGCATGTCATGTGGATCCTTATGGTTGAGGAGAAATGAATTTTTGAATATGACAAAGTGAATTGAAGAAGGAAGTACATGTAGGCCCTGAAGATAATTAAAGAAAAGAATTACAAAATAAGAAAGTGTCAGGTTGGCCCTGATGTTAAAAGGAAGTGATATAAATGGATAAATAAACATCATTATACATTCATTTGATACAAGTAGAATTTCAAAGGTAATAAGAAGAAAAGAAGGCTGGATTTCAAGGGAGGATGAAGTCTTTTGGTGATGTGTTCTAAGGTATGTTATTTTCAATTCATCTTACCATTTTTGCTATAAATGTTTTTCTAGAATGATTCAGATGGTGAAATCGCTATGGTATTGAGAAGACATATCAAGGTACCTATGGTAAAAGGTTCAGCTCTTGATTCTCTATAATTATGGAGATACACTCTGTGGAAGATAGGGTTTGTGACCAGTCCTGAAGCTCGTCAATAAACAGGTGTTCCGGGTAAACGAATCATAACTTCTTCATCGAGAATCAAAATGAAGTGGGACAAATTTCATTGGAAAGAGTATGGACTGTAGTTTTGTTTGTGCAAGTTTCAGAATTGGATGTTAATTATTGACCATGGGGAATTTTGTGCAAGTTCACTCCCCTGAATAGACCATAATTGAATAAAGTCTACCATTCTTTCTATAACCTCTTTTTGGGGAGGATTCAAGGAGTGAAAATTGGAGAAGTTTTAGAGAATACATTGAGTAATATTATCTACAGGATCATAGTACTCCAAGAATTGAAGAATTGCATAAATTGAAGAAGTCTCAGGAAGCATTATCAGGTTTTATGTGATGATTGGTTGATGGTGATGATTTAATGTAAAGTTTTACTATCTCTCATATATTCTTGGGTGGAAGGAATGGAAAAGGATGGAGATTTAAACTCTCTCTTGACATTGGAGGATTGTATCTTCCTCTTGGAGGTTTATCCCTCCCTTTAAATTTGGAAGTTGTAGTGGAAGTCATTACTTCCCTTGAACAATAACTATTGATTATTTCTCATATATTGTGCATGGTGTATTGTGGTGTATTGGTGTAACTCTTATACTATTGTTCATTTCTCATTGGATATAGTTGAATGGTTTAAGTATAAGTTGAAAAAGGTTGTAAATTGTACTTGATACTGATTCAGCCCCCTCTCAGTATCAACATACATCACCAGAAAATTTATGTCAGTGGCTCAGATGAAATAAATTTTCATGAAATAGTTAACAACAGATCAAGCATTACAATTATAACTCAGAAAATAATGAAATTTAGCATTGGATGTATTTTTGTCTGAAAATATGATCTGGTATCTTATTTAAATCACAAGTTTAGAGATGTTTATACAAATGACTTTGATACTGTTGACAGGGCCACTACTACCAACAAGCATCCATAGCCTCGGCAGGGATGTCATTTAACCCACTTCAATACCTCTATCCCATCAAAGAGTCGCCCATTCATGATAAAGAACAGTTTCACACTTGATCAAATTGAAAACAAACCTGAGGATCTTCTTAAACCCAACATTTCTTCGCTTCCAGCAGGCCTGTTCAGTACCTCGACGAAGTTGCCTTGGTATCATGCATGCATTTACCCGTTGTCAGCAAACCTGTTCAATGTCTTGACGAGTTTACAAACACTTCCCACACATTATAGTTTTTTCAACCCTCTAGAATTTGTTTATAATTTCCAGAACTTCATGGTATTCAAGAGGGCGGGGTGATACTGAAAATGTCATAGTTTGGAATAAAAATTTTGATCATTTAAAAAATTATTCTCCCTTTTTTGATGACCTTCATCATACTTTGGACACTTAGATTTCTGTTAGGAAACCATCTCGAGGATGGGAAGGTACATATGAGTTGTTTTCCTTAAAACAAGGACAACATTAGAAGCTTATTAATGATAATCGTGTCTACTTGTAATTTCAAGGAGAAACCAGAAACACTGATTTGAACATAAACTTGCTTCTGTTGATCTAAGTTTTAGCACTTACTGCTTAGGTTCTTGGGAAGTTATCAAATGCTGCTAATGAATGAGAATTATGATTCCCTTCCACAAATGAGATGGTGACTCAGACATAATTATTCAGAAAACAAATCAAAATCGAGCAAAATGAAAAGAACCAAAATAAAAAACAAAGAGAAAATTAAAAATATTTACAAGAGGGTGGATCCGAAATCATCACGCAAAATATCTCTTGAGACTAAAAGAAAATAGAAAAATCCTCAATAATATGAATGCATTCCTACTCATGGCACCTTGGGTTAGGGCTGAATTAATAGTTCAAATTTACTTATCTCTTTACTTTCCATTTAAAATTTTCATGATAATACTGCGGTTTTGAAAAGAAATATTCAATGAAAAGAAGAGAGAAGAGGATTAAAGTGGACTTCCCTGACAACATTCATATTATGGTTCTTCTTGGTGCACCCAATTGTATTCATGACTGCATTATTAAAAAGAGAAACAGTGAGAAATAAATCTAAAAGAAAACCTACTCCTAAACGTACTCTAACTACTAAACAAATCAAAATACTAAGTGAAGTCATGCTTCCAATGTAGCCATCGGAGTAACTCTAATCCTGCATTGGAAACAAAATCAAATATTACTTACAAGAATGGTAGTATATCGAAAAATGACAAAAATATATCATACTTACCTTTATCATCATCATTTAAAAACAAATCAAGCATGATTTTACCATTCCCTTGAACATTCTTTTTGTATGAATCCTCTATCCATTCTGCAATTTTGTCATTATATGGGTTACAAAAATATGAAAAAATGAGATTGTGAAGCTTGTGAGAGTTATGTGGACCTGACATAACCATTGGCCTAGACCGAAGTGCCCCATCCTTCTGTCAATTTTCCTTTCATTCCATATTTTTTCCATATGAAGGATATAAAATGAGTGTGTCAAAGTTACCTCCTTGATCTATAAATAAAGTGAAGATAATCTTACCATTCTCTGGAAACTTTTCGAGATATGAATACTCCAACCAATCTGCAATCCTATCATAATGCATGCATATACTAACATGGGATTGTTTGAAAGAATTCACATACGACAAATATTACTGATGAGAATAAAGTATTAGACTATTAAGGAAAGGATCTTGTAAAAAGGTTGGATCAAGATGGAGAGAACTTATCATGATTCTCAATCAGAAAATAAGTGTCTCATTCTCTTGAAACTTTCCATTGAGCTTAAATACCTCAAGATTAACTATTTGAGACGAACTAAATGGAACGACCAACATTTTTGAATAATCATCATTGGTAATAATATTTGGTCGATTATACTTTTCATCCTCAAATAATTGATCATGGAATTTTTTTTATCCTTCTTTAAACAAAAATTGAGATGAATCAATGGAAGATGCAATTTGAGACTCTTTCAAATTATTTCTTGATTTATCCACGGATAATTGATGAGAATAAAAATTAATATGTTCATGGGCAGAATTATTTTCCTCCTTATCTTCTATTTGGTAATCTGTATTAATTTGTACCTGATTATATAACGTTGAATTCTCTCCAAGGTAATATGGAACACACAATTGCACAATATTAAGATAAAAAAATATCAGGGTACAAGGAATAATATGTAGAAGAATTGAGGAGACAAAATGCATCTCTTGAAATGATAGGTATATGCGTTTCAAAATCTAGTTTTTTTCCCTCTCCTCGTATAAACTGATCAACCTCTATTTTATTATATTTTAAAGAGTACGAGACAGTTTCTAAGAGACAATTTGGTTCATTATGTAAGGGAAAATTTGAGAGAAAATCACTAGAGATAGAAGTTTGATCAATATTCTGACGAATGATTTTGTCTCCTACTGATTGATCATGGACCTGTTCAACTATATTAGGGGAAGTTTTATCATCAACTTTACATTCAACCTCTTTTACTTTAGAAACCATTATAAAATCTATGAGAGTGTGACAACTGTCATATTTTAAAATCAAGGTTTCTTCTTCGATAGGAGGAGACGTCATTGACAAAGAATGATTAGAGGTGACAATTCCATTTTGTAAAAGATGATGTTGCTCATGATTTGCCAAAATGAAAGAAGTTGACAAAAATTGCGGTGCTTCAAAATCTTCAAGATCAACATCAAAATTTGAACCATCTTGAGATTGTGTTAGTGCTCAATTTAGATTGGTTAACAATTAATTGATCTTCCCTGTCTGAGAGAGAAACGAGATATTCAAACCATTCGTTAATAAGTGGAATTTCTTTCAAAGGGAATCTATTACAAACATGTATGAACCTAAATGCAAAATCATTGAATGATTCACCATTTTCTTTCCTTAAGCAACTTAATTCTTCACTTAATTCATCATAATAATAATTGTTAAAATCTGATAAAAACTCAATTACAAACTTAGACAATGAATGAATTGAATTAGCCGGAAAAGATTCAAACCAATATTTAACCTGACCTCGGAAAGTGAGAGCGAACAATATGGATGTAACATTAGGATCAATGATATTATGTCTTAAACACTTATAAAAAAAAATAGAAATATGGTCTACTGCAGATGTGTTCCCTTCACCATCAAAGGTGAGTTCTGAAAAGAGATTAGTTGTCTTGCTGGTTATAACTGGTAATGAGACATTGAAAGCATGTTCCAACACAGTGATTTTGGCAGGAGCCAAGAAAAATTAAGAATTTGAAGAAATTGACTCCAAATAGTTAGCTTGTCATCTAACCTGCCTTGTAGTGCATTATAAGATGACAAAAAAGAAGGATTTATAAATCTGGAATTATGAAAGGCTAAGGGGTGAAACATTTAATCATTAAATCGACCTCGACCCTCCTTTTAGCACCATTTCTTGACGGGCAAAATTGACACGTCGTCAACTGGGAGAATAGATCCGGACCAAGGTTGTCTAATTAACCCAAGCCATTTGGTATGACCTATCCTGACGGGTTTAATGGCTCTGTTAGCCAACTAGGGTCCTAAAACAATGAAAGGAAATAAACTAACCTAAATCTATAGCTATAAAAATCAATACACTAATTACAAATGTACAACAAAAGTGTTAATATACAATTGATTATAAACAATTTATATATAATTTACAAGGTTTGCATGAAATCTTGTGAAAATTATTGTTTGAGAAATTTTTAGAATCAAATATAAACAACACTTCTTTTGGGTTTTTTTAATATATTAAACAAATAAATACTAAATGAATACGATTGAAAGAATGACACAAAAACAATCAAAGCTAATTAATGCAATCATCGTTTCATTCATAAACAACTCTAAATAAAAGAAAATAATGGATCTACTAACCTCTAACTAATAAGTCATCCAAAATCTAAATTCCTTTCCTTCGTTGTATGAGCTCATTTTTGTCATGTATTGTTGTTAATGGAAACCTATAACAGAACAATACTAGCACTTCCAAAATACATTCAAAGAAGTATTTGATATTGGAGTAAATTAATAACAACAGAAAGACATTTAATTAAAAATCTTGTGATCTTAGGATGATTTAAACAAGTCTTTGATCAATAACCTCTTATCATGCAAGATAGAGGATGATCCCTAAAAATCAGATTTCTTTACAAAAATAGAATAACAAAGAAACACTCATGTAGGAGTTTGTTCATCAAAATTAATTACATAAATGAAATTGTTTAAACAAAATGAAATGTCACTAAGCCATTGAGTGTATAATCCATGATTTCTTCTCCTTGAAAATAACATTATAAACTGTTGTTTTCCTAAAAAAGAAAACACGAAAACAAATTTTAGATAACAATACAAACTAATAATTTCAAAATATAAGCTACAGGTTTCTGTAGCTAGTCTAAAATAGTAAAAAATAAAAAAATAAATCTATCTATTTTATTTTTCCAACCGAATCAATTAAAAAAAGTTTTTTTTTTTTTTAACCATTTCATAGATTAGACAAAGAAGCATCTGAATTTATGAAGGTGTTAAACTTTGTTGATTTTTCTGATAATTACATTACCAGCATGCTTAATCCTCTTGTTTGTAAAAATTAAGTCTGAATTACTCTGTTTTTCATACCTACCTTTTTTTTGACAGTTGATTTGTTTAAAACCACCTGAGTTGGCTCATGAATAGGAACCACAAGAAACCTGTCCTTTAACACATCTCAAACTTCCTCCAATGATTTTCTAGGCATGAAATCAGACCGTTTCTTTCTCCCCATGGGTTTCAAACAACAACACAGGGTTGATCTGTGATAGCATGGTCTTCTTGTAGATCAACACAAATGTTTTCGACAGTAGGATTAGACATGAAGGAGTTGGGGTTTTTACTGAGATGGAGAGGCAATTCTACTGCAGTCTCAGGTAGGGTAAAATCATTTCGAAACAAGAAATATTCCCAAGTATCCCCAGCCTTAGATAGATGCGGCAACACAAGAATTCAAATTAGACCATGGTGAAAAAGATTTGGCAGTGGGTTAAACTGTTGTTTCTGATAAATATTAATCATTTTATGCAGACTCATAACATATAGAAAGACATATAATCTTGAACCCTAGCCAAACCCATAATAGGCTTGAATCTCTGAGAAAAATTAAACAAAAACGCTTACCTCAGCCGCAAAGAAATTATGAGATTTTTCCCTCCAAATAATGAGATGTATCTCTGAAACTGTGTGGTTACTGAGACAATTGTTCATGTGGAAGGTAAATGACCCCATTTCCTAAATGGGTTTTAAAGGGTTTGGCCAAATTCGTAACTTTTTTCTCATAACACTTCCCGCAAAAACGTGACTCATGCATGCAGTTACGGGTTTTCTTGAAAAAAGAAACTCAGAGTCATTTGGTTCAATCTGAACCAAAGGAGCCATGGTCACTATGAAAAGGATATAATCAGAAATTACCAGGGCTAGGTTTAGGTTCCCAATAGATGAGCAGCAGAGACAGGTCTAAACGAGATGTAAGAGCACGCAAATCGCAGAGTCTCGGGGCTATCATAACTTAGACAGGAGAATTAGGGAAAATGAAAACCAGAAGGTTCATAAGACTCCAAGCCACTTCTCGCAATAAGTGCCAAAACTCACAGAGTACAAAACTGTATGTGCATAATGAAAAGTCTCATTAATTTTTTGAGCTAGCATGTATGTACTCATTTGCATGAATGTTGATATGACAGCTGAACTCATGAGAATACTATCAACAATTAACCAAAGTCCTTGTGCATTCAAACATTTCTCCAACGAACTATAGAACCAATGAATTCTTAATAACAATAATAAACCAAAAAAATCGATAGTGGATTAATCAACCCTTTCATAAGATTCGAATTTTAATCAGATATGGGTGGCTTTTAAAACGTTATTTCTAAGGTAAAATATTATGAAACCAAGACAATTTTTATGTTTTAATTCATGCTTATAGTTATGAATTAAAAATAAACGAAAATGAAAACGACAAAAACTCAATAAGGTAAACTTAACCCAATCATCGCTTCGAAACTCAGAAATACAAACATTTACAAATGAAAGGTGGTGGCAGCTACATAAAGATATAATTTCTTTGTGGTGACTTCGATAAAAATCAAAAGAAATTGGTGGCTGCCAACACAATCTTGGCCAAATTAGGACTAGAATACGTCGTATATGTCTCCAATTTCCATTTGAGCAGATGTATTTTGGGAGAAAATTGGAAAATTCCTATGATGTATCAGTTCATTCAGTCTCTCACATAAGATCAGACAAAACTCATATAGATGGGCCTCATGAAATATCCCAAAGCACATGCACTCACCATGCATGATGGAAAAGGGTCATCCAATCATAAATTGAAGCGGAAACAAAAGGAGCTATTACATCCATAGTCAAAGAAGGAGGGATATTCCAAACCCTTTAAGGATTCTTCAGGTTCCAAAGATTCTTCAAATTCCAAAGGGAAGAAAAAGAAGGGAAAGCATTGCACATATTGCAATAAACTAAATAATGAAGAACCCACATGCATGAAGAAGAAGATCGATCTTATTACATAGGTATTTCAGAAGAATAACCTTGGAGACTTCATTCCTCAAGGAGCCAAGAAGAAGAAGGAAGAATACCATGTGCCTAAGAAAAGTAATCATCATGCTCTGGTTGCAATTAATTCCTCATCTAATTCATGGATTATAGATTCTGGTGCATCACACCATATGGCAGTTAAAGAGGAAGTTTGTACTTCTTTGATTTCATGCTATGGACCTCCTATTCTCATGGGGGATGATAGTCCAATAGAAGTTGCAGGAGAGGGAAGGCTGGAACTCCCTAATGGAAGTTTTGAGAATGTTTTACATGTTCCAAATATTTCTATAAATCTGCTCTCAGTTTATCAAAACACTCAAACATTTAAAATGGTTGAATTTACATCAAATTCAGTTATTGTACTTGACATGCAAGATAGTTCCATTATTGTAGTTGGTGAGGTAGATCACAAATCACGGTTGTATAAGTTCACTAATTTTACTGACTATGATTCCTCTTTTCTACTTACACATGCTAATGATAGTAGTAGAGTATGGCATGAGAGATTTGGTCATTTAAACTTTAGGTACATGCAATGAATTTCCAAGCAAGGAATGGTCAAAGGCTTGCCAGACATTCACTTTCCTGAAGGGGTTTATGAAGAATGCATTCTTGGAAAGCATCCTGAAGAGAAATTTGAAAAGGGGAATGCAAGGAGATCCTCCTCTTCCTTGGAGATTGTTCACAATGATCTCATGGGTCCATTTCCACATCTGTCCATCAACAAATCAAGGTATGTTATTACATTTATTGATGATTACTCATGCTATACTTGGGTTTATTTTCTCAGACAAAAGTATGAAGTCTTTAAGCATCTCAAATACTTCAAAGCTCTAGTAGAGACACAAAATGGGAAGAACATCAAGATCCTCTGTACAGAAAATGGGGGTGATTATATCAACAAAGATGTTCAGAATCTTTGTCATGAAGTTGGTATCCAATTGAAGCACACAATTCCATACACTCCACGACATAATGGAGTTGTTGAAAGGAAGAACATGTCTCTCAAGGAGATGACCAATTGCATGTTCCATGCAATATCACTTCCTTCCAATCTTTGGGATGAGGCACTTAACTGTTTTGTTTACATACAGAACTAGGCACCTCACAGATCTGTTGAGGATAGGACACCTTTTGAGGATTTGACATGTGACAAACTAGATGTCACACACTTCCACATCTTTGGATCTAGAGCATGGTCCCATATTTCTTCTGAAAAGAGGAAATCCTTAGATCCATAGAGAACACCTTTCATCTTTGTGGGATATTCAGCTGATGTGAAGGGGTACAAATTGATTCATCCCTCTACAAACCGACTCATCATTGAGCATAGTTTTCAGTTTGAGGAGAGTCATTTTCATGCACCTCCAGTGCAACATGCAAAGACTCTTGTGCTTCCATCAGTTCCAGACATCATAGATGATGATTCCACACACTCAAATGCTACATATTTAGACATATATCTAGAGGATTCTTTACATGAAGATGATTAGGTAGTACAACCAAATGAGGAGCCAGCGTTATAGCTTCAACAAATTCCCAAGTGGGCATAGTCCACACTTCAGGCAGCAGAAAACCCTGCAGTGGATCCATTGGATTCGAGGAGGACTCGATCTCAGCATGTGGATCCTTCTCATGTACTTTCATCTTCTGAACCAGTGATGCCCATGCATTGTTATATGCTTCAATATTCTGATCCACATACCTATGGTGAGGTTTTTTCCAATCCACTATGGGAAGTAGCCATGCAGGAGGAGCATGACTCTCTCCTAGAGAATCATAGTTGAGATGTGGTTCCACTTCCACCAGGGAGGAAACTTGTCAGATGAAAATGGGTCTATAGGACCAATAGAGCATCAAATAGTCATATGAGCAGGTACAAGGCCAGATTAGTTACAAAAGGATTTCATCAGATTCATGGGATAGATTTTGATGAGACCTTTTCTCCTGTAGCAAAGATGGAATCCATTCGCTTGCCTCTAGCCATTGCAACAGCCAAAGGATGGGAAGTTAACCAGATGGATGTGAAGAATGTTTTTCTTCATGGTGACCTTTCAGAGGAGATCTACATGGAGCAGTTGTAGGGGTTCATTCAGAACTCATCTTTAGTATGCAAACTAAAGAAGTCTCTCTATGGCCTCAAGCATGCACCTAGACCATGGTATGTAAAGATGGATTCTTACTTTATTTCACGTGATTTTGTTAGATGTAAATCTGATTCCAATGTTTACATGTTGAGGAATATTAAATCTGTGATGATTTTAGTACTCTATGTTGATGATATTTTGATCATTGGTAGCTCTGCTTCAACCATTTCTTTGGTCAAATATATTTTGCATGACATGTTTTTTTATGATGGACATGGGTCCACTACACTTATTTCTTGGTCTTGAGATTAGTCAGGATGCTTCCAACATCAAAATTTCCCAGGCTAAGTATGTCAGGGATCTTATGGATAGATTCCACATGACAAATTGTAAGTCTACACCTACACCCTTCTTATCTGGGATCAGACTTGAGGATGGCAGGGATACACCATTAGTGGATAATACTTTGTATCGACAATTGGTGGGGAGTCTTTTGTATCTCACCCACACCCATCCAGATATATCATATGTGGTAGGAGAAGTTTCCAGATACATGCAGGAAGCCCATGATCTATGTTGGAAGGCTTCCAAGCGCATCCTCAAATATGTTCAGGGAACCATGAGTTATGGTATTCACTATGCAGTTGGTTGTGCATTAGATCTCATAGGCTTCACAGATTCAGATTAGGTTGGTGATAGCACAGATCGCAAGTCCATGTCTAGGTACACTCTCAGTTTGGGGTCAGGCCCAATTTTTTGGTCAAGTAAGAAGCAATCATCCATTGCTTTATCTTCCATAGAGGTTGAGTACAGAGGAGTAGTCAACTGTGTCATTTAGACACGTTGGCTTCAACACTTCCTTACCGATCTTGGTATCCAGTTTCATTGTCCGACTATAATATGGTGTGACAATCAGAGTACATTGAAATTTTGTATAGATCCAGTATAGCGACAATGAACCAAACACATTGAGGTCCACATGCATTTCATCAGATATTTAGTACATGACAGTATCATTAATTTGTAGTTATGTCCTTCCTCTGAACAGACTGTCGACATTTTTACCAAGACCTTCACTAAGCAGAAGTTTCAGAATTTGCAGGATCGTCTTGCAGTGAAGAACACAGTTGCCTAGCAACTTCTTTTTATTATTTTGATACATTGACTTCTGAGGGGGGATTTTGTTCCCACGTGGTTTTTCCTCTTTCCTCATTTTTATTCAGTGTTCATTAGTTGCATTGTACATGAGTACCTAATATGGCCTAGTAGTCGAGACTCATTTTTTACTCCATAGTGATATTCAGGGGAGGTGTTGGAGAAATTTATATTTTCAGCACACTAGTTTAGTCAGAATTAACTAACTAGTTCTATTTTAGACTTTCTAATTTTAGACCATCACTATTATGCATGCATTCCTAAGAAAATCTCATTGTAGCTCATTGCTTCTTCGCTTTTCTTAATTATAGGATGCCATTACCTATATGATTGAATATCACTCACTCATTGAACAGATCATAATATACATTGATTCTCATTATTCATATTGTATCTCTCTTCCTTTTCTTGATAAGCTTTGTTTGTGTATGCTTTAGCTAGGTCTCCTGTGCAAGTTTCCATGAAACACCGACATCAACCAACCTTCGCAAGATTTTTCATTATTCCATGACTATAATATCCAATATTGGGCTTGAATTGATATTATTATACCTCTAATTCTACCAAGTGTGCAAACAACCATTTTTGTTAGAATTATGCATATTATAAAAATTGTCAATTAATGCTACAAGTCCTTTTTCTACTCAATTCATGAAGAATTATGTCATAGTTCTCCAAATTCTAATAGTTCCAGTTTATTCGCCTCTTAATCATATTTCTAATAGCTATACTCATGCCCCAATTTGATCTCTGATCTAGAAGTTATGGATTCCTGAAAATCCATTTTCACCCGATTTGTGCATTTTCTCCACTGGTGTAATTTTATTGAAAGACCAACTTCTGTCAACTACAAAAGAAAATATGTCGGGAACTAGAGAAACTTTTGTATGGGAAATAGATAAAAATAATTACAAGGAATCCATATCAACTCCCATATTTTCAATCTGATACTCCAGACAAAAACTACAAAAATATGAAATCTACAACTTTGTCCTTTTTCACCCCTTTTTCCAGACCTAGAAGTTTAGCAAAACTAGCTATCTCACAATCTGTGCACTTTTGGAAAAAATTCACTAAATAATATTTGTTTGTATTAATGATTATATAAAATGTCAAGGACATAAATGTTTCCATTTTTGTAATCTAGGGTCACTTTTCCTCCGAAAATATAAAAAAAAAAAAAAAAAAAAGTGGCCTAGAATAATGGATTTTGGCCTATTCCAGTATCCCTATTCCAATCCCCTTAGGATTTATTTAGTTCCTTTGTGGGTTATTTGTGTGTCTATTTTCTGAACTCTCCCCAAGATTTTCATCTTAATCTATACCTCTGCCAATGCTATGGACTCAGATCTTTAAAAACAACTATTTCACAATTTCTGACAAATCCAAGAAGAAATGGACAATGGCCCTCTCTGTAAATTTTGTATATCTCCTCTCTATGGAGAAAACCATTAAGTTTCATCCCAATATGACTTAATTTGCTCCATTTATGTCCAAAATAAGAAAATTTCTTCAGACTGTCTTTTTTTTTTTCCTGAAATTGTGGAACAATTTTTCCTGCATGCAATCTGCACTATCGATCTCAAATCAAAATCATTTTGTACCATTGATATATTCTCTATAGGTGATAGATGATATAGGATCAGTGATTTCCTTTGTGAACCAAACCTTCCCACCGATCTCTCAACGCTCGATCATCGACCACCGATCATTGACTGTTTTTATCCACAGCCAAAAGTCACTCATTAATCACGTTGATGCTCGAACATCATCCATCAACCATCGATGATATTCCCCGATAGAACAATATTTTTCACAAATATTGTTGAACCTCAACCATCAGTGATTGGCCCTCTTTGTTGATGTGGTAACTATGTTTATGTGGCATGACATGTGGATGATGATCTGACATGACACGTCATCCTGAGGCATCAACTGGGCTAACATGGCATGACATGTGTCTATTGACATGGCAAGACATGTGGATGCTGACATGGAATGACACAAAATCATCCCCTTTCCTTCATCGACCATTGAAATTTTCTCTTGTAAGAATATGAACATCGCACTAATTATGTCGATGCCCGATCATCGACCAACAATGATCATAGATATCTCTTGGAGAACTTCAAGACTTCGCCAAAACTTGTTGATCCACGACAATAGGCCATCAATGATCAGAGGTTTATGTTGACGAATGAAAACCTCGCCAAATTCTATCAATCCCCAACAATCAGTTGTTGGTGATTGAGGATTTGTCTTGGAAAACTTCAACACTTTGCCAAAACTTATCGATCCCCAACCATCGATCGTCGACAATCAGAGATTTCTCTTGGCGAACTTCAACACTTCGCCAAAACCTGTCGATCCCCGACCATCAACCATCGATGATCGAATATTTATTTTGGGGAATTTCAACACTTCTCCAAAACTTTTCAATCCCCGACAATTGACCATCAACGATCATAGGTTTCTATTGAAAAATTTCAACACTTGGCAATTTTCAACCAAAACCTAGGTGAATTTGGGTTGTCGATCTCCCACTCAAACTGATCTCGAAAATTGATTTTCTATGAATTCCCAAATGACCGAAGATGAATATGGACCATCGATCTTCCTCATTTTCAAACCACCAAAATGAATCTCATTCGTTGATATGGTAACTTTTTCAAACTTTGAAAACATTAGGATTTTTAAATTTTTCAAGAATGCATCTTGGTCATTGATCTCAAGATCGAACATGATCTAGGTCGTCAATTCTCAAAAATTTTCCCTGTGCTACAGTGGCCATTAAAAATTCAAAAATTTCAACCTTCCAATTTGAATTTGTCTCTACAACTCTGTATATCGAATCCATTAAACTTCTTAGACAGTCTTGAATCAATTAAACTCGGATCTACTCATGAATTTGGAAATTTTATCTCTAATTTTCCACCATTTTTCCCCAAATTCGTACAAATCAAAACTGTGACAACAAATCTTCCTAATTCACACTCGTTCCATCCCATACCAGTTTGGTGTTTGAACCAGAAGCTTTGATACCAATCTATAACGTACCCAGTTGTTATCACCGGAATTTTGTCCGCAAATGGTTATAGAAATCTAGCATCTTCAAAACACTCATTAGTTCACTCATGATCCAAAAATGCATCTCAAAAAGGTCCGAAACTATACAACCAACAATAAAATCAGCATGCGTGAAAAATACACAAGGCACGCACGCATGTGCGACAGTCAGATAACGTCGAAAAAGCGCACATGCGCCTGATGCACAACTGTGGACGCAAAAAGATGCGCACACCTCAAAACGGTGCATTTATGATATTGGTTTGCCTTCCACCCACTTCTGGTTCAGCTTCCAAATCGATTTGACATCCAAATCTCGGTTGAATCCAACTAGGGGTTTGGTCAAAGACCTAAAGGTGCCCTAAAGGGCCCCTTATTCACACTAAGAACTGGTTGCATAATACCTCAAAGATATGCTATAAAAGAAATCCATGGGTGCACTATATTTTCAAGGAATTCATTTGTATTGTTATGCTACTGATATTCTCTTGGAGGATCCTCTGTCCTTATCAAGAGCATGCTAGCACCATTTCAGTTAGCCATTCATATCACCTCTAGATTGGATGTGCTTTAGATTCTCTTCACCATTTCATTTTAGTTCCTTACTTGTAATAAGAGCTCAATATTTGGGGGTCCAAGAGCCCTCCCTTGGAGGAAGAGGGGACCCAAAGTCTCCCTTTCTCTTTGGTGTTTTCTTTCCACTAATACAATCCTTTCCATTGGTGGCATGAGTCTTGTTTATTTCTTGTTCTAATGTCCTTATGCACTCTAGTTTAATTTATTTTATCGTTCTTAGTTTAATTCTTTGCTTATCTTTTATGATTTATACTAATAACTCTTTCCTCTACTATTGTCTTTCCTAGCTGACCCAACTGGGCTTGTAAGCACCCTTATTTTGCTCATTTAGTTGACAAAAGAGGTGCAACAGATTGGCGACTCCACTGGGGAAAGGTATCAATTTCCTACCCCATTTGGGTCATTTTAACTCTTCTTTTTGTTTCTTTAACTTGCAGGGACCATAACTGGCCCAAGCCGACCTGCAAAAGGCCAAGTTTGAAGCTGAGCAGAGAGAATTTCATCTGAAATTTTCTTCACGGTTGTGTAACAGACAGTGCGCGCATGTTTTAACCCATAGGCACGTCTTCAGTGCATGTGCGCCAAAACCACTATATTTCTCAGCGCCTTCTACGCATCTGCGCCCATAAGTCACTTTCAGTTAGTGCATTGGCGCTCATAGCGCCTCTGTCTATTCTGAGGCCCGCACACCTGTGCAGAAAAACACACATTGTAAGCTTTTTGTGATTTGTGGAAGGCCCATAGCCTTCTTAAAATTGATTCCATGCACATTGTAATATGCCCCACACTTATATTCCCTCTCCATATAGAGGGATTAGTCAAAACATAGGCACTTAGGGGGTTCAAATCATTATTTCCTCTTTTACTTTCATTTTGCCACGTGGATGGCTTGCTTTGACTAAGAGTATAAGTTGGAATCATTTTTTAAATCACATATAAAACTTGCATTGGGACCAGAAATTGGATATCAATAGTTGAGTATGCTCTTCTCTCATGCCCCAAAACGAACTTGAGAATCAAAAAGAGATTGAGGAAAAAATTCATCTCCCTTAAAAAGAAAAAATCTTTAGGAGAGGACAACATCCCCCTCGGGACTCCTCTTAGTTTATTTTTCAAACACATCTTAACATTGTAACGGGCCCATACATGCCCACATGCTACAAAGATAGGATAGTGATTGAAGTTGACTTTCTTAGATTAAATCACTAGGGAAGTTTAAAGGTTTTGTAATGGGCTCATACATGCCCACATATGCACAATCTAGGATAGTTTCAAAGCTTTCTTAGATTAAATCACATTAGTGAGTTAAAGGAATAGTAAGGGCCCACATGTCCACATGATAGTTTCCTAGGGACTTTAAAATTCCGCAAGGTTGTACCAATGACATTTAGTTAATTAGGTAATCAAGACTTGTAAGGACCGAGTGAAGTCCACATGCAACAAGGTGACACCTAATTTTTTAAAAAACAATTGGCACACTTTCGCTTGTTCACACACAAAGTCACTACTCACTCACATAGTTTCCATCTCGAAACATGGAGGTTGAAGTAAGTTTCCTCAAAAGGGATTCTGAAACACCCCACCCTTTTCTTGATGAAGCGATCCACTCCCACTTAATTTCAACGAGATTGTCTCACACCCCCAATCTCTCAAACAATCACATCTAAAAAATTTCTAAAAACTCACTAAGTTTTCCTCAATAAGAGGCGCCAAAAGAAATTTTTTAGTCTAGGTAGGATTTCGGGGATAGGCATCCAAATAACTCCCCGTTATCTGGTTCTCACATATTCAAACAATAGAAGTTGTCAAATAGGGAACTTTAAATCCTCCAAGTCAAAGTGTTCCTACACCATAAGGCAGGGAGATACCAGTGAAGGGTTGAAGGCTGAGGTCTAGTTGTTCTATGCATCCCCCCTTGAGGCACCCACCTCTTGGACGAGATCTAGCCTGTGACCCATTTCTTAGGCTGAAAATCTAAATGTCGCACTTTGACCGAGGTACCTAGTGACCAAATTTTAGGACATCTACCTAGGTGGAAATTGTGGGTTGCAATTGCACCTTGATCGAATTTTGTGTGGCTATTGGTAAATATCACCAGCTCTTTCAGGATATGCACCCTCTACCCCTCATTATAACTGATTACTTCATCCTTCACTAGTTCCTCTTCTGGTGGCTTCAGACCCCACTGTTGAGTGCTATTGGAAGGTCCAGTGTTGTTTGAGAGGAAGGACGTTACGTCCTTTAGGACACGAGCACTTGTTTTCTTTGTTCTCCCATGCGGAAAAAATCCACCTACCCACATGTATGCTTCTTTATCAATCGATTTATGTATGTTGTTCATGTGATTACATACGATTGTGAGATATATTGTGAAGGTCCAAGTTAGCCAAAGTCTCTTGTTCATTAATTTCTCTCATCACCGTTTTCACACATCCACTTTGCTAGTCGAGCATCATAGGGGACCCACAGAATCCCCGTCATTCCAGACGCTTGCTAAATCTCCCTCCCATTCTAAGGGAAGTTCCTAGTCTTGCCAAATCATCGAGCATACTTTCCCACACCCCTGTGAGTGCTACTGTCTTAGGATCAGCTTTTCTTTGTTCCACTTTGGTTCTGTCCACTTCTCAAGGTCAAACATCCCCAAACTCTCCTTTACACGGAAGAGGGGGGCCAACTTATTCTCAAGGGGTAAGTACAAACCCACCTAGTCCTCCTCAAGGGTCAGGTACACAAAACACTCACACCATGGTCAGAACTAATCCTCCACCACCACCTCAGATGCCATACTTGGCTTCCCTCAACATACCATATCTTACTAAACTCACCAATGATCCTATATTGCATGACTCCACATGGCCTGCAATGCCTACCAAACTGTCTTCAGACATCCCCAAGTTTGAAGGAAAAGCAGGAGAGGATCCTTCCAACCATATCATGACCTTCCACTTATGGTGCTCTTCAAACAACATCATGGACGATTCCATCTAATTGATTTTATTTCAATGTACACTCACTAGCCCATTAGCTAAGTGGTATGTAGAAGAAAAATCTGGGTCCCATGTGACCTTTGAATCCTTGGCCAAAGCATTCTTGACCTTCTTGCAACTACCAATTTGTCATGACAATGGCCTCGAACTACTCTCATAATTTAAACAAACCCCTGCCATGCACATCGCTGACCACATTCACGAATGGCGTCGGCGACGTAGTCTCTGCAAAGCTAAAGCTACTCCACAACAATGTCTCAATTGGTTCCTCAAATCATTTGTTTCCCTCCTTGCCAAAGATGTGGTCGCCACCTTCCCCTAGTCTGAAGAAGAAGCCATTAGCAAGGCCCAACAGTTCAAACTCATTTACTCACAATCAAGGTACTTGTATATGGCATTACCTGATGCCCCGAGACCCGTGCCATTCGGCTAGGACAAACCTAGGATGTCTCACTCAGCAGATGGATTAATTGGTACCACTACACACCACAATTCACATCCCCAACAACCACCGATGTATGGAACACCTCAATATCCACCAGCATATGGTGGAACCCCTTGTTATAATCCTCCACCTTATCCACAACCATACCCCTTGACCTTTCCTCTACCCACCAGCGGACCACCGCCAGCACCCACAATACACCCCGCGACCCAACCTAGTTCTGATACCCCCTCTACCTCTGCTTACACCCTAAGCAGTAGTGAAAGTGTCATGCCTTCCTATGCATCCTACAGATAATTACCATATAATAATATGTACTTCCCATTCCCTAGTCCCCCCCAACCCCTTCCTTCACCACAAGGACAACCACATGCTGGGGTTAATTTCGTTCAACCCTCTCCCATTCAACAATATCAAAATTTTGAACATTTGAATACAAATAATCCATCCCATCAGTCAAACAATACCAAAAAGAAAGGAAAAAATCGAGACAATACTAATCTCGGATTAGGAGGAAACCAGAACCAACCCCAGTAAAACCAACCTGCATGGGGTAACCAGAACCAAGGGAACCATAACCCCTAAAGGGTAAATAACAACAAATTCCAAGGGAACAACAACAACAATATTCAGACAAACTTCCCTTGTGCCCTTTGCGGTGAGTATGGTCATTATACTCACCATTGCCCCCAAATCGTTGACTTTAAACGGATGAAAGAATCTGGAAATTGACCACGTCCCCTAGTACCTCCTGCTCCCTAGTAGGCCCCACAACAATATGTGCAACACCCACCCCTGGCCGTATTACAAAACCCCATACCACATCAAGGGGTGATGAACACCCAACAAGAGATGCAATCGGCCCCACCATAGGCAATACCATCACAACCCGAGCACTTCTACAGATCGAACTATCCTCCTCACTAGTGAGGAAGAAGTCCTTCTACAAACATCCATTCATCAATACAGCACACCCTCTGACCCTACTCCCACTACCTTGGAGGCCACCCCACTCATGACTGGCCCACCTTTGATGATTTTGTTCCCTATTACCAAAACGCCTCTTTGCATCCCATTGTGCAGGAATGTCCACAACCCTCAAGCTAGGGAAGCCCACAATTATAGTCTGGTTGATAACTTGGCACAATCCCCTGCTACCATGTCAGTGTTAGAAGTTCTTCAAAACTATCCTACTCAACGAAAGTCATTACTTTCCGCTCTGGGGGCAGTCGACCTTGTCGATACTCAGCTCATCACATTTGATCTCGACAGTGGATAACCTTGTCTCCCCGCTCTTGTCGCTTTTCAAATACCGTTTAAAATCTGGAATATCACAGTCCACCACTGCATTATTAATGAAGGTTCATCCACATCCATCATGTCCAAAACCGTCTGGCAGAAACTTGGCTCTCTAGAGATAATACCATCTTCCATTACTCTAAGGGCTTATGATGGACAACCCTCATCTCCCAAGGGGATCTTCCAAAATGTCCTCTTCGAACTCGAGGGAAAAACCATCCTTATTGACATTGAGGTTATCGATGCCCTACTCGACTACAATATTTTGTTTGGTCATAGATACATGTCTGCTATGAAGGCAATCACCTCTTCTGTGTTCTGAACCATGATGTTTCCCCATAACAGAAATATCATTACCATCAATCAGGTATCACATTATGAGCCTAACCCTTCATCCAACATCGACAACATCCTCCCTTTTGTCCACACTAATCTGGATTCCTATCCACTCATCGATATGGGCCCCAGAATTTTTAAGGACCCATCCTCGCTAGCGACATACCATGGAGCACCACTGCTCATCCATCCCTCAGCACAAGTATGTTTCGTCTCCGCCAACGGAACAACAAATGATGATACTCTTCCTCCCACCGAGGCCTCTTTAATCCCTGACGTCCCACTAGTCATATAACTCCTCCCTCAAGAATCTCTTGGAACTGGTTCAACTCTACCCGTTCCTGATCTTCCCCTCCCCCAGGGCCATATCCCGGTTTGGGAAATAGTCCCCTAAGCCATTACCCAAATCCCTTTCTTTTACCCCCCACCAGGCGTACAATATTTCCAGGTAGCCACAACGCTCACCCTTCCTAATATGGTGTTGGCAATCCCAGTCTGGTATTTACATCTACTTGAGATGGTCCCTCAACTATCCCTCCCTCCCCAAATAGAAGGAGTACCCATGCATATTCCCATACTTACTCTTGCCACACCCTCCACACCCAAAGTCACTAACACCATTGTTACAACTAGAGGCAGAAGGAAGAAGAAAGAGAAAATGGCTCCACTTCCCCCATGTGTCCAACCTCCTTGCGTGCTATGCAAGAAAGACAGACACCCCACCAACAAGTGCCCATCTCTCCCTGAGCTACGCAATCTAATTCAACTCCCTCGAGCACCACCACCGCTTGTCGCTTCATCTAGTACTACCACTATCTCCCAGAACACAAGTAACAAAGGACTGCAAACCAAATTCACATGCGCCATCTATTCAGAATATGGCCATTACACACACCATTGTCCAGCATTACCTCAATTTTGACAGACGTTATCAGTCGTACGCCAGAGGTTTCAGCAAGAACCCACCCCAACACATGTCACTGACATCCATTATGTCACGACCTCAATCAATGAACGTATGATATGTCCTTACTCTCTATGTGAATCAATTAATCATTTCACATATCAATGTCCTATGATCATTGCATACAAGCATCGCCAACTGACCCTTATTCAAAACCCTACACCCCCCCTCCAGCAGGACTAGTGACTACCCCTACCCCATCACCTGATGTGGTTCATATCTTCTCGCTGGAACCTGAGGCACTCCCCACTCCCCCATGGTTCCTGGATGATTTATATGAGGATTTTCCCCCAAATCCACCCAATTCTCCAATTCATTTCCCCACGAAAATTCTATGCCCAACTACCATTTTCAACCCACAATATCTCGATATTTGGTTTATGTCGAGCAAACCATCGCAACCTCCTTGCGATACCCCCTCTCCATCGTCACCACTAGAAAACAACCTCATGGTGACTGTCACCAAAGTTACTCCTCTTGATCCTCTATATTTCTGCCAGTTTCACTGCAACAAAGACATCCTTGAGGATTTAACTACACCCGATTGCCCATGGGACGCACTCCACCACAAAGTTCTTTTTCCTTCGCAGGAAGCCTTCACACCTCCTAACCAAAACCCCATATATGCAATCGAAACAAAATATTTTCTCCCATTGGGGCATATAGATTGGTTCAATAACCCTATCCCTGCCCCAGACGCTTTTGAGGAAGGAAATATGGCCAATATTTTCCCCACCATCAAAATCAATATTTCCATCAAATCTGGGGTCTCAGAGGAAATCACCATTGGTGTTGCATGCTCTCCTAAAGAAATCACCGCCTACAAAACTCTCTTCCAGGAATACCGGGACATTTTTTCCTAGCCATACACAAAGATGCCTGGCCTTGATCCCTCTATTGTCGAACATCATATCGACACTTGGCCTGATATCACACCTATCCGTCAAAAACAACGTCCGCTACACCCATCCAAAGTTGCGGCCATCAAAGCCGAAATTGACAAATTATGCGCTGCAGGGTTCATCTACCCCATTGCATATACATCATGGGTCTCGAACCTCATCCTTGTCAACAAAAAACAGGGCAATATCCACGTCTGTACAGACCTTCGCGATCTCAATCATGCCTGTCCCAAGGACAACTTTCCAGCGCCCTTTATCAACCAAATTATTGATGATTGCGCCGGTCATGAGGCCCTGTCTTTCATGGATGGTTTCTTTGGCTACAACCAAATTCAAATTCACCCAACCGATCAGTACAAAACCGCATTCACTACCCCCGGGGGACATTTTTCTCATATTACGCTTAGGTACGCATGCTTACATTATTGAATAACTGCTATATAATATTTCTCTTCAGATATTGTTCATGATGGGTATTCGGTTTTCATGTGTGCAAGTACCTGATCATTACACCTCGGTAGTATCCTTTCAGGTATATTATCGACACTGGCATGTAGTCATTCCCTCTGAATATCAAAATGCATCTCCTAGTCACACCCTCCGATCTTTACCTCTAGGATCCCTATATCTAGCTATACATTAATGTCACCTCCACTGCATTTCGGTACTGTCACCTGGTAGCAATCTCCCCCACATGAGTTGTCCCATTCCTAGTTCCCCTAGGCATTTTGACACTCATGTTGTTTTCACCCTTTAGGGATGTGAGTCCCAATAGTCTTACATAATGTCGAGAACCAGCCACATACTCCTTCTCCTGATTTTTTAACCTGCCCAAATGGACTCCCAGGTTACTTCATCATGGTTCTATTCTGACTGCACCCCCGTAGTATCATTAGACATCCATTTCATCCACCATCAATTTTCCCCTCTGGAGATTGTCCTCCATAAGTTTCCCTAATACAGAAACCTACCTATAGGGACCTAACCATCCACTTGTTTTCCAAAGCAACTTGCACCATCATCAGGCCGAGCCATCTTACACTAGGGAAACTGTTTCTGTATATGCAGAGTTATCCCAACTTATTTTTTATTCTTTAGATAATTGTACAAACCCTTTTTCTGCATTTTCATAGCTTTATGTTGTCTCCCTTAGCAACCTTCCTTTTCCCAGCAAAGCAACCCTTGTCTCCCTTGGTTGGGGCATTTTTCCTTTCTTGACATCAATGACATTATCCATAAACCCCAATTATCTTACAGCACATCCACCTTTTTGATCTCTATGTTTATCCATTTTGTCGTGCCTCAGGCATAGCTAACCCTCATCTAGTCGTCCCCCTGACGCTAGATTCAATTTTACGGTTGTTGCCACTTTGCATATCTCCCCAACCAAGGGCAGTCTTCAGTCTCACCACATCTTGACTTCGTCCATGTACCTCATCAGTTCTTGATCTCATCCAATGGATTTCAGAAATCCCTTTTCTTCTTGGAGTCACGTCTCCCTTTCTGTCAACATCAGCATGGTTTCCGAAACGGCGACAGTATCTTGACTCTCTTTACCTTTACAATGAGGAGTCTCGGATGGCACAGGGAAAACCACCATTGTTCTCTGTTGGTGTTGACCCCCATAACATTCGACTTCAACACTATCTCATGTTACGGTGGGTCTTACTTTGCGACTATTGCAGTTGTTTTATCTTAGCCGAAGACCTCTGAAATTTGATAGACTATCAATGTCTACACATTATCGACACTTCTCATAGGTGTCCTTACCTTTTTCAAAGTTTGTT
The DNA here is from genome assembly GCA_009831015.1 of Picea engelmannii. Lineage (NCBI taxonomy): Eukaryota > Viridiplantae > Streptophyta > Pinopsida > Pinales > Pinaceae > Picea > Picea engelmannii. Next base: position 124,022 of record ML798561.1, on the reverse strand, counting down.
AACCATCATAATTGTCCTATGTTATTATCAAACTACCTTGGAGGGTGTTGTAGTGATCTACGTCCACAACACAACTTCATTTACTGTATTACATCTTTTTGAGTTACATGACACGAGCATGGGGCATGCTCACCTCGTTTGTACACAGTTTTATTTTTTCTCCCACACCTTGGGAAAGGATTGGGTCCTACAGGTTCCCCTCTCCTTCCAATGGGTCACTCTTGACACTCCCCATAGCACTCTTTCTTACACAGGTACTCTCAGTAGAAGAAACATTGATGTATTTCGGCTATACGTATGCTCCTAACCTCACAAATCAGGGGGAATCTATTATCACCGGAATTTCGTTCGCAAATGGTTACAGGAATCCAGCATCTTCAAAACACTCATTAGTTCACTGATGGACCAAAAATTCATCTCCAAAAGGTCCAAAACTATACAACCAGCAATAAAATCAGCATGCGCGAAAAATACACAAGGTGTCACACATGTGCAACAGTCAGATAACGTCGGAAAAATGCACATGCGCCCGATGCGCGACTATGGACACAAAAAGTCGTGCACACCTCAAAAAAACGCATTTATGATATTTTTCGGCCTTCTACCCACTTATGGTTCAGCTTCCAAGTCGATTTGACATCCAAATCTCGATTGAATCTGACTAGGGGGCTGGTCAAAGACCTAAAGGTTCCCTAAAGGGCCCCTTATTCACACTAAGAACTGGTTGCATAATACCTCAAAGCTATGTTATAAAATAAAGCCATGGGTGCACTATATTTTCAAGGAATTCATTTGTATTGTTATGTTGTTGATATTCTCTTGGAGGATCCTTTGTCCTTATCAAGATCATGCTAGCACCATTTCAGTTATCCATTCATATCACCTCTAGATTGGATGTGCTTTAGATTCTCTTCACCATTTCATTTTAGTTCCTTACTTGTAAGAACAGATCAATATTTGGGGTTCCAAGAGCCCTCCCTTGGCGAAAGAGGGGACCCAAAGTCTCCCTTTCTCTTTGGTGTTTTCTTTCCACTAATACAATCCTTTCCATTGGTGGCATGAGTCTTGTTTTTTTCTTGTTCTAATGTCCTTATGCACTATAGTTTATTTATTTTTATCATTCTTAGTTTAATTCTTTTCTTATCTTTTATGATTTATACTTCTAACTCTTTCCTCTATTGTTGTCTTGCCTAGATGACCCAACTGAGCTTGTAAGAACCCTTATTTTGCTCATTTAGGTGACAAAATATGTGTAACACCAACCACCAGCAGGCTAGGTACGCTACCTCAAAAACACACTTCAAAACTGATTTTGAATTCTTATAACAATTAATTTGAGATTAACCACGAAAGAATGCAATAACCACACAAGCAGTAATCAAGATTCATGCTAAACAATCTAAGGAATGAAACAACATGCCATGCACAACAATAACCAGCAAGATTGCACACAAAAATACATCTCAGAGATAAATATACACAACGAAATATAATTTATGCAGAAAACATAAAGATAAATTATCTTTAATTAAACCATCACCAACAGGCTGCAAACCAAGGATGTTCCTCCCAACCATAGACATTGTTGTTTTGATTTTCAACAGAAGGTCACCCCTGAGCCAGGGATATGAATCCACGAGGACGGTTCCTAGGCCAAATGTAAAACACACAACAGTTGGATAATTAGCTCTCATGTTTTCCCAACCACACAACAATCATAATTTCCATCTCTCTTTCCCCTTCAGCGTGCACAACCCAAATAAATGAACCCCTTTCTCTGCCATGCATTCCCTTAGGTTTTTCCATTTTCCTCTAGTGCCCCAGTGTTATTGGTCAGAAAAACCCATGCTAGAAACTCCAAGGATTCTCAATTGTGATGGTTCTTTTATAACTACCATCAATCTCATGCCCATAAGCATCCATTCCAACATGGAATCATCATTAATTCCTCACATCCATCTCACAATGGCTATCCTCCTCCATCCATTTGTTTCCATGCTCCAACCAAGAGAACATAAATTAGAAAGAGTGAATGAGGATGAATCCCAATGAAAAAGTGTAAGAGTAAATGGAGAAGAACAAAGAACAACCCCCAAAATAGCCCATGATAAGGGTTTATATAATTACAAGAACCAGGAACCACATGCCCTTCCCTAAGAATCTCAAGTAACCACTTTTCTCAATTAAAAACAAAATGGATAAATAAAATATAATAAAAAGACATATCCCCTTTATCCCCCTCTCTTATGGAATCATATCCCCTGTTCTCTTGTTTGTCTCTATCTTGCATCCAATGATGTGTGTGTGTGTGTGTGTGTGTCTAATACATTTCTAGGCACTCTGGCCCCTTTTCAATTTTACCAAATCACCAGCCTAATTCACATTTACATAATACATTCTAGTTCATAGGAATTAAAACCAGGGTGTTACAGAGAATCTTGGAAGTTGGTGCTTCCTGTGGATGTAATATTCAAGATATATATTAAAAAAAAATCTTTGATTTTCTCCCATTTGGGTTTCCATGTAAAATTATTGTGTATTGTGTATATGTGGTTATATGTTGATGATATCTTGAATGCAATCATAAGTGATAAATTGTTGATAAATTAATGATTACAGGTTATGGTTAAAAATGGTAAAAAGTGTTCAATACCGATTCATCCCCCTCCCTCTCAGTATTGGTGAATATTCCAACAATTGGTATCAGAGGAGGTCCTTCAAAAATACTCTAACCACTGGAAGGTAGATCATGGATTGGTCTAATAATGGAATTCTACTGTTTGATGGTCAGAATTATGAGATATAGAGCTCAAGAATGAAAGTATGGTTACAGGAAAAGGGGTTTGACATTTGGAACTCAGAAATTTCAGAATGCACCTCTCCAAAGAAACCTTTGAAGACCGCAACCCAAAATAAATTAAAAATGAACAAAAAAATAGCAATGGATGGCATCCTGGATAGATTATATGATTCAGTGAAAGTCAAAGTGGGACAATGCTCATCATTCAAAGAGCTTTGGTATTATTAAGCTACATAATCTATTCTCTAAGGAATCTCTTCTTATAATCACAGATCCAAATAATCCTAATCAAGATAAATAAGATGTTCAGATAGAACAAGAAGAAAGAATCTCATCATTTTAGATAGATCCAAAAGAAGAAAGTGGTGATGGTATGGAAGACTATAAAGAATAATTTTTTGTGTGCCCTAGAAATATAGAGAAAATAACTTGAAAATGATGAAGATGATTGTGATAAATAAGGTGAAGTAGAAATTGAAGTAGAGCTAATCAATGCCTTAAGTGAACTAAAAAGAGAAATAAAGAAAAACAAGTCCCTCAAGGAAGAATTGATCAAGCTAAAGGAAGGTTCTCAACATCCCAACAAAAACTCTGAAAAATTCCAACAGATTATTAAAAACATAAAGGTGCAGTTAGAAGAATCCAGAAGGATTCAAGAAACACTCAAAAACCAGTTAGATGAAAAGAAAAAAATAAACAAGTCTTTGGAAGCTAAAATTAATCAACAAGAAAGAAGACCTAAAGAAGAAAACATCTATTTGAAAACCCAACTTGAAGAAGAAAAGAGAATGGAAGATGTAATGAATATTCAGATGACGAAGAAAGAAGAAGATTGTGAGAAACTTGAAGAAGAAGTCGTCACATTGAGGGTTGAAGTTGACAAGCTCAACAAGAACTTGGAGAGCTCTCAAGTACTAGAATATATTCTCAGCTGTCAAAGGTCACCATTCAATAAAGAAGGTCTTGGATACATTGGTGAGGCCTCATGCAAAGAAGATGCAAATTCCAATCCCAACAAGAGCCTTGAAGAGAGAGGAAGCTCCACACCACCAATAAAGAAAGTTGAAGAGAAGTGTTCCAGGTCACCAGAAAGGATGAATGAAGAGAAGGCTAAAAATTATGCAGACATTCTCAAAGGAAGGGATCATGATCAACAAGATTCAAAGAGGAATGAATTCAAAAGAGGTGTATCTCCAAGAATACTTTCTACCTCCAGGTATAAAATAAGTTTCGATCACTGTGAAGGAAACAATAGAAGAGAATATTGTTATCAATTAAGGCATGAATTCAAAAGGACTAGATCACAAAGAGGATCACTTGCTTCCAGGTATCAAATTTTCTTTCTTGGTTATTATTTTACTTGCAATAAATTTGGACATAATGTTGTAGATTTCAGAGTGTATGGAAGACATGTTCAAGCAAGAGATGTTTATGTGACCCCCTACAATATTTAATGTTAAAATTCCACAACTATGGACACATAGCTCGTGATTGTAGAAGCATGATGGAGTCTTCCTTGAAGGAAACCATTGATATCGAATACAAAACGGTTTGGAGAAGAAAGAAAAAACAAGAAGAATAGTTGAATGAAAAACTCCCAGAGATCATACTCACATGATTTACAGAAGTGTGAGATCATGATGAATCTACAGGTAAAGAGAAAGATGTCAGAACTCATAATTATGACCCCATGGCAGAGCAACGTTATATATTTTTCTAATCCATCTAGCTTGGAAACTCCCGGTGATGTGAATATTGAAGAGGGGGAGTCTAAGTAGCAGCTATTATAGATTGGAGAACTATCTTTTAGGCATTTTGAAGTGTTTGTTTATTTTGGGAAGGCATATTTTGAATGGTTTGATGACATAGGTACATAATGTCTTGTGACAGATTGGTTGATTAAGGATAATTTTTTGAAACACATCCCCATGTAGGTATGAAGAATCAACTGTCAGTTATGAGGAATATCATTGACACACTTTTGAGACTTGCAGAGTTTGATTGAAGATAGAGTAGACTGGTGGACATATTTGATTCATCTTGAGAAGCAGAAATATGTAGTGATCAGTTTTAGTAGATTCCAAGAAGCTCTCAAAACAATGAAGTGGTAGATTAGTCAACATTGTGTGCAATTGAGTAGCATAGTCATGGATAGTTTTGTTACATATGGAGTACAACGACGAATTCATGAGATATTTGTTAGGTCTAGAATACAATACTTGAAATGAACCAGATAAGATACAGGACAATGGATGAAAGCATGAGCTCAAGAGGAACTTCAAAAAGACTTTTTGTCATTATCATCAAGAAGAATGTTCGGTAAATCATATGACTTAGAAAAGAAATATATTGATAGGTGGAACCAGCTAGTCACAGAAAGGAAAGTCATGAGAAGAACAGTAAGACAAGGGGAGACAAACCATCTAGAGGAGTTATACTGTCAAGGGGATATTGTTGAATGATTTCAACTCAGTGAATACATGAAAAACCATGAAGACTTGAATTCATGTGATGAAGGAACTTTGACATGAACACTTTTAGTATATCAATGGATTACACTAGGAAGTACCAACGGATAAGAATCAATGGAAGATAGGAAAGGAATCATATACAAGGAGCTGCATATTCATCTACACAACATCTTACAAAAAAGACAGGGGGAGAGAAATCATCAGGTGGAGTTACCCTTTTCCATTGATGTCAAAGGGGGAGAGAAAGAACAAAAGTAGGAGAGAAAGAATAGAGTGCATGAAGACAGGGGGATAAATGGTCATGGGAGGAGTACAAGTGTTTCCATCAATGATAAAGGGGGAGATTGTTGGAAAGTTGATTTTCATTGATGTCAACCCTAGAACAAGTCTAGAAGCCCTTAGAAGTGATGGATCTATTTGAAGTAATATCCAAAGTGGTCCCCTTATGTCATAGCTCTAAGAATGTCCCTCACGAGAAGATGCTTTGAAGAAGCCTACAAGAATCCCCAGTGGTTAAGTAAAGAATTTACGTTGTATTTTAAAAGAAACCTTGAGAATATGGTTAGGAATTCCCAAAGGGGTGGTCATGAAGCCCGAATTTGATTGGATAAAAAGAGTACGAAGGACATTTCAAATACATTCAAAACACTCATAGATGGATACTCCTCGTCAAGCCATGTCCAATGGTAGGTGGCACGCCACATGGTTCCTCATGGTTGAGGATTTATTCCCTCTTAAATATGAATCCCCTAAGTATGGCCAATAAGCCTCGAATCTAAGTTTAAGAAGTTATAAGTTAGCCCTAAATTCAATTGAAGGACATAAAGTTGTTGCAAACAAGAAGTTACAATTTGGCTCAAGGTTAAGTAAATAAGGTTCTTCTAAGGTTAAAAATACACATTAAGAACCTCTCATTTTCATCATCCAATCTTGTGATCTCTTAGCACAATATTGGCAATTAATTTCAGAGGGAATATGAAGTGAAGAAGGGAGAAATTCCAAGGGAAGATGAAGTCTTGTGATGATGTGTTCTAAGGTATGTTCTTTAAAGGTCATCTTTCCATTTTCACTATAAATTTTGTTGTATAATGATTCAAATAGAAAACCTTGGAGGTTGTTGAGAAGAAATATCAAGTTACATAAGGTACAAATTTCATCTTTTGGGTCATTTTATTTTTGGAGATATACTCTATGGAATATAAGGTTTTTTACTAGTTCTGTAACTAGTCTCAAAAAAGTCTTCCGAGTAAAACAATCATAAATTATTCATAAAGGATCAAAATTTTGTAAGACCATTTTCATTGGAAAGAGTACAGTCTGTAGTATTTTTTGTGTGAGTTTCAGAACCAGATATCAAATATTGAGCACCTGGCATGTTGTACAAGTTCACTCTCTAGAATAGGCTAGAATTTAGGAAGGTTTTCTATATTCTATTTATATATTTTATTTTTTATTTTTTTTCCGATGACGATTCAAGGAGAGAAACTTGGATGCATTTCATAGAAGATATTGAATAATATTGGGTACAAGTTTTAGACCTTGATTCATTATAGGTAGGGATTTATATTACTTGGAGTTAGGGTTTGTGACTAATCCAGAAACTAGTCCCAAACAGGTGTTCCAGATAAATTTAAGAAGTGATGTTGGGGTTTATATGTGGACCCATGTGGACCTAGTATATTTATGTGGACCCAAGTTGATGATGTTGATGTATAAGTTGTGGTGAATCTAGTTTTTGATGATGATGATGTATCAATTATTGTGTATCTAGTTTTAATGATGTTGATGTATCAACTATGGTGTATCCAGTTTTGATGATGATGATATATCAGTTGTGGTGGATCTATTTTTTGATGATGATGATGTATCAGTTATGGTGTATCCATTTTTTATGATGATGATGATGTATCAATTATGGTGGAGCTAGTTTTGATGATGGTGATATATCAGTATCAGTGACAGTAATAGTGACATGTTGATTATCTCATTTATATTTAAGGGTGGAAGGATGGTGCAAGGTTGGAGATCAAATTCTCCTTCAGGTTGGTTCCTGAGAAACAAGGGTGGTTGGTTGGTGCATGGGAAGATTGGTGGCTTTAGATAGCAAGTTAGTGCTTGTAGGGGATTTGTAGCTTCCTTTGAGTTGGTGTTCATAAAACTGGGGGGTTGGAGCCTCCTTCCAATTGGTTCTAGGGAATCTAGAGAGTTGGAGCTTCCTTCAAGTTGGAGCCTATAAACTAGGGGGTTGGAGCCTCCTTCCAATTGGAGCTGGATAATTTAGGAAGTTTTAGATTCCTTTATGGCCGGACCTATAAAGAGGAGATTAGTGCCTCCTTCCATTTGGTGTTGGAGAATATTGGAAGTTGGTTCTTCATGTAGATGTAATATTCAAGATACATATTAAAAAACATTATGTTGTAAATTTTTGATAACTTAATGCAATCATAAGTGATAAATTGTTGATAAATTAATGTTTACATGTTATGGTTAAAAATGGTAAAAAGTGTTCAATATTGATTCACCCTCCCCCCCCCCACCTCCCTCTTAGTATTGGTGAATATTCCAACAAACATTCACCAATAAATTATTAAAATGATTTCATGAAGAATAAGAAGATGATGTTTATACCAAGTTTGCTAGCTTATACCAGATAGGGACTGTAAGCAAATATACTCACTAATGGGAGGTCCTTGCAATAAGACTCCCTAAAATCATAGATGGAAAACTATTGGAAATGTACATTGTGGGGATAAAGCCTTACATTTGCAATGAAATAAAGCCATGGAAACCTTAAAATATTTCCACGGCTAGATACACAATGAAAGTAGTTGAAAAGAAAATCAAGGACCAAAAGACATCAGTTAGATCTCCATAGACATCAAATAAATATTTTCTACAAAAATCAAAGAAATATTTCACAAGAAAATTTAATAAATATAAACCACCCCACCAAAGGTAGAATGACAAATTTTGAAGTCAAGATATAATTAATAAATGGGTGAACAAATGAAAAAAATTGTGTAGGTAAGTGGTTAGCATAGCACAAATGAAGCACTCAAAAGTTGTATAAGTTTTAAGAAAAGAGAAAAGGACAATATAATATCTTTCATACCTTTATAGATCCACTCTACAATATGGAGTCAAAAAGACAAAATAAATTACATGTCCATCGACAATTTTGAAGAAGAATAAAATTGAGAGGAAAACAATGAAACAAGTACAAATTCAAAATAAGCAATGCACAAGATATCCCTAGACACCATAATAGGCATTTCACAACCTCAAACATTGAAATTGAAGGGACATGTAAAAAAGAATAATGTCACCATACTGATAGATTCCAACAAAACTTGTTTATAAACATTAATATTGAAAAAAAAAACTAAATTTGTTCATATACCCAACTATAGATATATGGGTTATAGTGGAAGATGGAAAAAATATTAATAACATAGGGAGATGCCACAAGGTAAATTTATAAACAAAATATTATAACTTAGAAACTAGAATCTTGAGAGTGCACTTAGGTGCAATAGATATTGTTTTAAGGGTTTAATGGATATAAACATGAGGTACATGTGCCACAAACCACCAATTTTTTTTTATAAAATTCAAGTGGCATGGGGAGAAACAAAAGTGATATGATTTCTATTACCTCCTAAACCTACACTTAAAGGTTATAAATTCCTTAGAATAAGTGAAACCTTAGGAGAAATTTAAGAAGGATGCCCAATGTCACCTTAGCAACACCTCCTCTCACTTTAGGTTAGTTCCTTTCCAACATAATGGGGGGATCCCTAGAAAAGATTATTTAATATCATCTTTGAAGTAAATGGATAAAAGAAATCGTCGATGTAAACCCAACTTGGTAATTGAGTCACGATCAAAATCAAGAGGGTTTAAATAGTATGGATGGAGGCATAATTCAGTTGTTATTAACATGTACTAATAAACCATGTGGACTTCATTATTATGTTAAAATTCAATAGTGTCCATGTTGTGCCAGGCATCAACAACCTCCCTTTTCTTGTATATTTACTTGTAAATCCTCTCTCCAATAAAATGAAGCCTTAGCCTTTCTTCTATAAAAAATTCTTGGCTTGAAACTTTTCCTCAATATTGATCATTGATTACCCCTCTCTTTGAATAGACCACTCTAATTTTCCTAGTTTGGTTAGAGGTGCATCTTTGATTCTTAACATTTAAGAAGATTTTGAGAAAACATTTGGTCACCAGAAAAGTTCTTAAGAAATCCTCTATTATACATTGGAGGAGTTCCCTTTAAGTGTTTTTGTGCCTATCGGAGAACTTCCCCTAAACTCCCCTAAAATCAGTATTCTATGATCACCAAAGTTCTTACAAACTCCTTTGTTTCAACCGAAGGAGTTCCTACAAAATCCTCCAGTCAAACCGAAGGATTTCCCATATTCCTTCCCCCCCCCCCCCTTCCAAAATACACTGGTGTACTTTGTGGAAAAATCCTCGGTCTCATTGGAGCACTTCCTCGGAACTCATATGGGATGAAAATGTCACACCAAATGACTTCGTATTAACATCAATGGTATACACTGGAGATTTTTTCACCATCTCCTCTAGTGTACATTGGGGACCTTCCCATTACCACCTCCATTTTACACCAGAGGAATTCTCAACATCACCTTCAGTAAAGTGTTGAGTGCCCCGATTCCCCCAAATCGCTTCATGTTGACGTTTGAATCTATTAAGACCGAAATGAAAACCTCACGAGGATATGAATCCTCCTACATTTTTAAGTAGGTGGTACTCCTCTTTGGCTTATGATATATCTTTAAAATTTCCAATCAAGAATAATATAGGACTATGTCAAATAACATGAGTCCAAGTCTTCAATGCTCAAGGAAATTCAAATCTTGAAAAATAAATATATGTGTATAAAAGGGAGTTCCTGAGAAGTGGAACAGGAACTTCAAACATCACGCATGGAATAAAATAAAAATGCAGTTATCCTCGCATCCATCATAGTTTAATAAATATCTGATCACATTCATTATAAAAATGAAATGGTCTACCGCACAAGAGAACTTTGAAAGAGTATTACTTATAAAGATCAAAAAAAAAATTGATAGAATGATTTCAAATGCTTTATATTCAAAGATCAGAATTATAAAATACAGTCAAAATCAATCCCGAATTAGTTCTCTAGGATTTATCCAAATGATAATGTATGTTACATTGCTTGAAATTAAAAGTATTTGTCCATAAATAGATTGGGATTGGGGCTCGTGTAGACCATAAATAAATATTTACAAGAATAGTTTTGAAGAAGGAAGGGGTAGAGTGGAACATGAACAACAGGATATGGAAAGAAGACAAGAAGAAGTTATCTAAATTCAGTTATTCTTTTATAATGAAAGAATAAGTATAACTGGATGAAAGCATGATAAAGAGGGAAATATGTGATTCAATGTAGACTTACTATGATGGACTCTCTCTCTTTCACTTACCTGTTGTTATGCCTTTTATATGTTTTCTCATTGTGGTTGGGTGGCCAGTTGTAACTGCTTCCATTGGTATTTTAGAAATCTTGGCAATAGACTTTTTTAACCATTCTTCAGTATAATCCCTTAATGGAGAAACGATCACTTCTTTTTTCACTTTGATATTAAACAATTCGCCCTCAATTTCTCTATAGCCGATAGATAAATTTTGCAACGTATTTTCAATATCTTCATTTTTATTAGTATATTCAACAAGCCAGTTGTCAATGTCATCATATGTGAACTCAACTATTCTATCAAATTTTTCAGTTAATTCTTTTTTTAAACCTTTAATTTGTTCTTCAAACTATTGTCAAGTCATGAGCATTGAAATTGATATTAGCTTGGGGCCTGAAACTTCAATGGTGGCACTAGAAATATCCAAGTCAACAATAGTTAATTATGCTTTCATCCTTTTCATGACAAATCATTTAATTGACTCAATAATCCCCTTAATGTATTAACTCTTTCAATCCATCATGCCTTTATTTGCTTCACATGGCTTTGGGAGGGAAAATCTTCATGTTTTATTCTTTAGTCCTTCATCACCGAGACCTTTTCTATGAACATTGCAACTCCATCTATGAAAAAGATTCATCATTATTTAAATATGCATTCAAATATTCTTTAGTATTATGGATTATGAGGCTGAGAGAGGCAAATCTTTTTTCCAAGTCCCATAATTCTAAAATTAATGACATTATTTTCTTTATATTTTCCTTGACGAAATGTCAATTAGCCACAATCAAAATTGAAATTCCTTTAACTCTTGAACTTGACTCTGGAATTTCTTGAAGAATTTTGTCAGGCTGAATCATGGAAACTGAGGTAGCCAAAATAGGTGGAGTCATGAGGGTTGCTTCCAATTCCTTGAATTTTTCTTTTAGCTGAACATTTTCTTCTTCCATATTAGCTACTAAAAATTCCAATGTGTCCCCTGTGACCTTGTGAATTGAAGACAATTTTGATGGAAACATGTTTCGGGTGTCAATGGTAGACCATGATTTTCCCCCCTTTCTCTTTGAGGTCCTTTAAAAAGACATTTTCTTTGAATCCTTATCAAATGAGGTGTTCTATACAACAAAGATTTCTTCATCAGAAAATATTCCATTCTCAACAACAATTGTAAAAACATGTTGCACATTTTCTTGAGCATGTTCCTCTTCGTCCGAGAAGCGGATATTCTCGATATCAACATCTAGTTCCATATCTTCCAACAATATATCATTTTCAGGTGTGTCTAGTTCTCCTCCCCCTTGTTGAGAATTGGTTCTTTTCCTTTTAACTTTTATCTTATGGGGGGTTTCTAAATTTTCCTGAGGATGGTTTATCTCTTTGTCATCTCCTGAATTATTACTCTGGGTTTTTCTTTATTGGGATGCTCCAGGATGATGGTTTATCTTATGTAAAACACTTCTATAGGAAATGGCAGGTGATTGAGCATTATTTTCACTAGAGGATTTTCCTCTCTCGTTATGATGTTTTGTGTTGCTTACAATAGTCTCTATATCGCCAGCATTTCTATCAATTTTTGGAACATGAGGGTCATGACTATCACCCTCTTCTTCTCCCAATATAAGTGCATTGATAAGTGTAGGACTAAGCCCAACTTATTTTATGTGGTTATAAAAAAGGTGATCAAGGTCAAACCCTTTGATTTGTTATGCAAATCTCATGTTAAAATGGTCAAAATAGGAAGCATACTCATCAATCTTGGAAATTCCTCTTAAGAGAATTTTTCCAACCTTCCAACCCAGTGGGATAAACTAATTTTTCTTTTTTCATAAAAAGTATGAAACCATAATTTGTATTGTCTTGCCACCTCTATGATAAATAATCTTTCAGACACATAATAGGGAAGAAATACAGGTTTTTCATGATAACAAAAAATCTTATGATTTTATAATCATCCATTTTTTCAAGAACCCCCTTTCCATTCATAAAAGTCAATGCTTCCAAATAAAGCCTGTAAGTATCATTTTCAAAGTATAATTTCTTGAATTGAGATACGAAATTATTATATACTTCATAAAACTAATGGACAACATTTTGTCTCCACAGAGCTTGATACAACATAGTTACAGGGTCCACCTTTGAGTTTACCCTTTTGTCTATACTTAAACCTTTGAAAACATGGCAATACATGATAGCGAAAATCAAATAGGATGCCATATAGAACTTCTTTTCATTTTTGAAATTCATCAACTGTGTAGTAACCTCATTTGATATGATCTTTTCCCAATCGAAGATTGCGTTCTCATGGACCGTGAAATGCAAAATGTATAATTCCAACCGAGGAATAGTTGTTGTAGAATATTGACCAACAACTCTAGTAAACAACAAAGAAATTACTTTATAAGGGTCCTTCAAAGAACTCACCTGAATCTTGGATATGTCTTCTGGAATTGAGGCAAGATCTTGTAGATATTCTTGCAGGAGTTCAATTCCATTTTTTTTCCTTCAATAAATTTTGGCCTCTTCTCCTTTGTAAACCAAGTTCGTCTCTAGCAATTTTAACATCTTCTTAAAAACTGAAGGAGCCAATGAAATAGGGGAGCCACTTTACAATGGGATGGTTCTTATGTTCTGGACAAATTTTTTAATGCACCAAGTAATGATATATTTACATTCAAAAACCTTTGAAACGCAACCAACGAGAGATATTCCTAATGTCCATACCTTATTATTGTCTCTGTCTGGTAATGTTGAATAGTACCAATAAGACTTGGACCAATGGTAATTCTAGTCTCCTCTGGAGAACAAGTTCAAAGTATCACCACATAAATGTTTCTTTCTCACGACCATCTTTCAAAAGTTGGAAAAATTCTTCGCAATATCACTTAGCACAGTAAAATGACCCTTAAGTTCGATTTTCTTAGTGAAATCATTAATTTTAAATAAATGTAAATTGCCTCTATATAAACAACATTAATTAACGACCTTTTCAGATATGAATATAGCAGTTGAGTCCATAAAATAACATTTAATATGAATCAACAAATGTGAAATAAGGGGACACGTCATAGTGGGGAGTTAGAGTGGAAGTTTTCAAATGAAAATGAAAGTCTATGAGTCCACGAGTCTGAGAGTCTGAGATGAATGAAACAAATATGTATTGAGATCTGTCAAATGACTTGTGAGATGTTAAAATTAATCAAGTGAAATTTTGTGAGTCCGCAATTAAAAAAATAAACTAAGTGTTGATCCAGATGAAAAAGAAAAAGGAAATAAAAACAAGTTCGCGAACATGATGGAAAAGGTTAAGTATGGTAAGAAAGATATAAAAAAGATAGGGGTGAAGGAGGTGTAGGATACATGACCAAGAAATTTTATGGGAGGGGAAAAGTCATAAAAGGAAAACAATAGGAAAGAAGGAAGGGAAAACATATGGCATTCAACACTTCCCTCACCTATAAAATAAATCACCCCATAGTTCATTTTTATGGTCTTATCATCGATTAGGAGAAAAGGAGAAATCATTATCTAGTTGTTCTGAGATCGAAAAATTCTTCATCCTCAACCTATCATCGCTATCCATGTGGTCATTCAAGCGAGGTATGCCCTAGGTACTTTCTATGTCTGAGTTTTTAGGGTCAAGTTCTCTTCTTTTTACATTTTGTTGAACGACCCTTATAAAACCTTGGCCCTACCATCATTTTACTCTCGGTGCCTATGGCCGCTCCACCATAGCGCATTCTCCCATGGCCTAATTTCTTCATGAACAACCTATACCTCAACCCCTCCTCATCTCTGATCCTCACTTAATCCTTACTATCCTAAAATAAACACAACCTTGTGACCAAAACCAGGTACTGATACCAATACAGATAAAACCTTTGGTAAACCCCCCGACGAAGGTAAACGTTCTGCAGAGTTAAGCTCCATTGTTGTATTGACTGTGCCACCAAAAAATGAGAATAAAATTCGACTAAGCCCTATCCATTCACCCTTTTCACACCCTTATCATCCAGAACTATACATGCCAATATTGGCAATATTTGAACCTGAACCATGGTCTCTCAAACCTCCATTCCCCAAACCCTAAACTTTGACAAAAAACCCATTACCACAACTTAGTTAAATTTAGAAGATTCTTTGTAATCGGAGGAAATTGTGAGATTGAATCTGATACCAGTCAAAGAAGTTAACAATATTGTCTCTAGTCCAATCAAAGACCTTTGCAAAAAACCCTTTGATTCATTCAGAAAATTTGACAAAAACTCCTATGGTCTTCACCAGAGGAGTTAGCATAAACTTCATTGGATCTCTTTGGGATACTAACCATTAACCCCTCTAGTTCATTGGACCACTTAGTATCATTATTTTCAACCTTTAACTCAAACTCTTCATACAAAGTATCCCAGGTTCATTGAAGATCTTAACAAGAATGCCTCCAGTGTAAACTGAAGGACTTAACATAAAATCCTCCTGGGCATATGCTTACCCACCAACAAACTTTACACAAAATCCTTTGATGTGTTCATAGGTATTCACACAAACTCATATGGTATAATCAACACACTTTACATAAACCTCTTTGATATGTTGGAATACTGAGAGGGGGGGTGAATCAATATGAGAACTTCAATCATAGTATATATAAACTTCAATTTTATTTGCAGTATTCAATAGTTTATCACTTATGCTTTCACTATATCATTGCATCATAAATAGTATTATTCATTAGTGCATAAAAAACAACCATGGATATACAGTACACCAGAATTTATGTGCAAACCCAAATGGGAGAAAACCATGAAATTCTTTCTTATATATATCAAGAATAGATTCATAGGAAGCACCAACTTCCAAATTCTCTAGCACCAACTGGAAGGAGTCACCAACCCCCTGATTTATAGGCACCAACCTGAAGGAAGATACAACTCCATGAATTCTCCAGCTACAACGGGAAGAGGCTCCAACCTTAAGGAAGCTACAACTCCATGAATTCTCCAGCTACAACGGGAAGAGGCTCCAACCTTAAGGAAGCTCCAACTCCTTGTATTCTCTGGATTCAACCAGAAGGAGGCTACAACCCCCTAATTTACAAGCACCAACCTAAATGAAGGAATCTCCAACTCTCTAAGTTCTCCGAAACCAACCAAAATGAGGCTACAACCCCCTTTCCTTGCCCCGCCCTGCCTATCACTACCACTGATATTGTCATTGTCACTCATACATCAACCTATCACTGTCACTGTCACATCAACGTGTCAACGATAATCAACCAATCATCCAACCTGTCACTATCCATGTCACCATCATTGTCACTGTCATTGTCAGTGATATACCATCATCAACAAACTATAACTAGATCCACTCACATGGGTACCAAAACCATCACCATACCATGTACATCAACCATGTACCAAAACTTGTACCATACCATGTACCAGAACCTATACCATATCATGCATCAACCATGTACCATACCAAGTACATCAACCATGTACCATATCAGGTACATCAACCATGTATCAAATCTATACCATCTCATGCATCAACCATATACCATATCAAGTACATCAACCATGTACCATATCACGTACATCAACCATGTATAAATTTTGTACCATCTCATGCATCAACCATATACCATATCACTCATGATATGTCTCAATCATGTCATACACCATGTACCATAAGATATCATCGATGAAGTGCCTCAAGCATAACCAAGATAGCCTCAATACCAAGATACCAATATAGCCAAGATATGCTTCTAATCAATGTACCATAACGTCACTAAGGTGTTGTTGGATCATGTTGTCATTGATGCCAATGGTTTGATTGATTGATGTCAAATGATTGATTGATGTCAAAGGAGGATCAATGAGTTGTCATTGATACATGATGGATCGATGTGGTTTCATTGGTATATGATGCATTGTTGGAA
>ML798561.1:91810-102262 GCA_009831015.1 Picea engelmannii | reverse complement strand
ATTCAAGGTGGATTATTTAAATAAGCAAGAGAAGTGACAAAATCAGGAAATGATAAAGTAAGGTGACAAAATCAAGAAGGAATATTTATGGAAAGTGGTTAACCCTAAAAATAAGGAAAATAGGTTAAGTGACCTAGAAATGGTTTAATATTATTTCAATAATAATTTGAATGGAGAAATTAGAAGTGGACCCAACCCTAAAATAAGGAAAGTGGGGCCAAGTGACCTAGAATATGTTTTTAAGGAAGCTACTTGCAGAGTATAAATAAGAGGCAAGGCTCTCTCTTTCGAATCACACTTGAGCATATTGAATATATATAGGTGTATGAGGTTTAAAAATGATATATAATCCTAAATTCGGAGGAAAGTGAAGAAAAGAAGGCCGAAATGCAAGGAAGGATAAATTCTTTTGATGGTGCTTTCTAAGGTATGTTATTTTCATGTCATCTCACCATTTTCGCTATAACGTTTTTTATATAATGATTCAGATCCTGAAATTTCTATGAAAGTGAGAAAACATATCCAAGTATCTGTGGTTCAAAATTCAGCTTGTGGGTCGTTTTATTTTGGGAGTTACACTCTGTGGAAAATAGGGTTTCTGGCCAGTCCTGAAACTAGTCAAAATCAGGTGTTTCGGGTAAAAACGTCATAACTTCTTCATAAAAGATCAAAATTTAGTGAGACCAAATTTTTCGGTTAGGGTAAATGTATTAGTATTCTGTGTAATAGTTTCAGATCATTTCATCAAATATGTTGTGTGGGGCACTCTATACAAGGACGCTCTCTAGAATAAGCCAGAATTCAGCAAGGTATGCCATTTTTTCTATAACTCCTTTTCTGAGAGGTTACAAGTAGTGCCACTTGGATGAATTGCATAAAACACACTGAAGAACATTGTGTATTAGTTTCAGATCTTTATACATTACAGTTTCAAAGTTATGATTACTTCAAGTTAGGGTTGTTGACTAATCCAAAACTAGGCATGTGAGACTAAAGAAAAGTTTGATGAAAATGATAGTCTCTTGCTGTTAAAGTTAAGGAAGGTTTGCAGGAATGTGATCAGATACACCAGGTCTATTACAGAGCTACAAATCAGATTTGGATGAAGAAATTTATGAGGGCTTTTGGTTGAGGTACATGTTGAATACATAGTTGAGACAAGTAGTTGATGAGTTGGCACATGCATGAGGTGTATAGTTGATGATGATGGTACATATTGATGAGTCATTGTTGATGAGTGGTTGACACATGATTGGTATATACTTGGTCAATGGTTGGATGAACTTGTTTATGGTACAGGTTGATTACAGGTTGTTTGGCATAGGTTGGTGCATGGTTGATGCTCTTGTTTATGGTATAGATTGATATTTGTTGAGGATTGTTGCCTCATCTCAGTTGGTGATGAGAATGCAAACTGAGTCTTGCATATAGAGCTGGTGCTCGTGTAGATTTGTACTCTATTCAGTTGTTGCTGATAAACCCCAAGGATTGTAGTCCGTAATAAAAAGAAAATTGTACATACATCTTGTGTTCTTTGTGTTCATTGTGGTGATGACTTGTTGATGATATATTGTTGATATATGTTGCTGATATGTGCTCACTTCTAACTGGTTATAAATGAAAACAATGGGTAATGAATAAATGTTGAATGCTAATTGATGAGTTTTTGTGCAAGAGGGAAGTTTTGGGAAAAAGAGCCCCACACTCATTCACCCCCCCTCTAAGTGTGGTAGGTGTGTCCAACAAGTGTGCCTCAACATGTACCAATATCACCAAGACATGTCTCAAGAATATTCCACAACATCTAATGCATGTACCTTAAACATGTGCCATAACATCATCAAGACATTCCTCAAGCATGCATCGATATCACCAATAAATGAACTTCATACATGTACCAAGAATATGCCTCGCACCAAGCACTAAAGATGTGCCTCAAACATATACCAATGCCTCAACAAGATACCAAAGGCATGACCATAATGAAAATTCTACCAATAAAACCTTACAATATACCCACAAAATTATATTTTAACTACGAGTCTACAGGAACTGTTAGATCTAAAGATATATGGTTGATGTTATAACAATATTATAATGTAATATTGTTAGTCCAAGTTTATAAACAAGTTTAAACCCACAAAACTTTATAAACATTTAAAACCAAATTTGAATGTTTAAACATATGGTATATCCGTCGGATTCCAAATGCAACAAACAATATTTAATGGGATTTATTATAATATTTAACCTCCGAGCTTATGTTATCACCGAATTTGATATGAGTCGTCTAATGGTGGATCAGACTCCGAACTTGCAAATGAAACTCATTTTTTTAATAAAGATTTTGGGCCTGGTTCCCTATGTTAACCTCTGTGTATGTGTTATGACTGATGGGGATCTTAAACCGTTGATCGAATCCTTGGATCGATTCCTAACCATACAATATTTGTATGTTTCTATCCCGATGGTTTAACAATCTATTTAACAATTTGGACTTATAACATAGGTTAAATAATGGGATTTAAAACTCAAATACTCACAAGTTTGTTCCACAAAGAAATTGATGGTGATTCCACGCAGATTTACAATAAAAAACTCAAAGTTTTGCAGTGATGTATCAATCCAACTCATGCAAATTGGCTCCAAGGGTTAGTAATTTAAAATGAACTTCAATTTCATTGATTCGACAGTCCAAAAGCCTGTCAATCTTCTCTTTTATTCAAGAAAAACACATTTTCTCTCTTAAACCTCAACCACCCCGAATACAAAAGCCTCGATGGGCTTAAATACACATTGATTCTGGTTCTCAGATCCACAATATTTGGATCGAACCCTTTATTCCACTCTAGATCCTATACATTATCCTAAGAATCAAAACAAACTTTAACTCTGTTACAAAGAAGGACTCGAAATCCTTGACCATTATTTACTTTGACTTCTAATTTCAATTAAAAACAGAAAAATACTTAAGAGAACCAACTCTCTTTGGTAAAAATTGAATTTGACCTCCAAAATCAAATGATGACTTCTTTCTTTGAGCTCATGCTCCTGCATCAGACTCCTTGGGTCAGAAAAAATTCATGAACTCATGTTCATGAGTTCTTCTACAGTACTGCCACTTTTTTTTATGAGTGCAACAGTTACCCAAGCAACATCTTCCATTGGAGGGTCCTTCCACTTCACCAGGTACTCATAGTACTCTTGTCCTCTAGTATTCTTCAACACTCTAGTATCCAAAATCCTTTCCATCTGCAACTTCTTCTCTATAGGAATTTTCTTCTGCCACTTAATTTGATGTTATGTGTCCTTGCCCAATTCATTTTCTAGTTGTTTTTCTTCAGGTTCCACATAAGAATACAAATTTGCTACATTAAATATGGGAGAGATTCCCATGTCTTCTGGAATTTCAATCTCATATTCATTGGCTGAAAAATTCCTCAATATCTTTCAAGGCCCAATCTTTTTAACCTTCAGTTTGTTATAGGTGCCTCTAGGAAATCTTTCTTTCCTCAAGTGTGCGAATACTAAATATCCTTCTTCAAAATCGAATACCCTTCTCTTCAAATATTCTTTCTTCTTGTACTTGAAAATAATTTCCTGTAGTTGTCCTTTAACCTTTTCATGCAACATTTTCATATCTGAAGCAAAATCTTCTGCATTTTTGCTTCTCTTCTCCATTTGTCCCAAATCTCTGAGCTCAAACACTCCTCTTGGATTCACTCCATAAACAATTTTAAAGGGACTTAACCCTGTACTTTTGTTGGGTGAGTCATTGTAAGCAAACTCGACTTGTGGTAAATCTAAATCCCATTGATTTGGATGTTCACTTACCAAGCTTCTCAATATATTACCCAAACTTCAATTTTTAACTTTAGTTTGACCATTTGTTTGAAGATGGTAGGCTGAACTAAAATTAAGAATTGTCCCCAATTTATTCCAGAAGTGTCCAACAAACTTAGTATCCCTATCTGAAACAATACTAATCGGAAAACCGTGTATTCTTACTACTTATTTAAAAAATAGAGTTGCAATATGAGTTGCATCACTAGTTTTATAACAGGGTATGAAATGCGTCATTTTAGAAAATCTGTCTACTACAACAAAAATGGAATCATTGCCTCTCTGAGTTCTTGGAAATCCTAAAACAAAATCCATACTCACACCATCCCAAGGTCTTTTTGGAATTGGTAGTGGTTGATATAAGCATGTGTTCTGATTTCTTCCTTTTGCATGTTGACAAACTTTGCACCTTCCAACAAATTTCTAAACATCTGTCCTCATTCCTAGCCAATTATAAAAGTTACTCAACTGAGCATAAGTTTTTTCATTGCCAAAATGACCAGCAAGTCCTCCACTATGATTTTCTTGCAACAAATTATCCCGCATTGAACATTTTGGAATGCACAATTTACTTCCTTTGAACAACAACCCTTCTTGTAGTATGAAATCCATCCATGGACTTCTATCTCTCAAAACTAGATTTTGACATGCTTCATGTGCTTCTTTAAAATCTACACCTTCAGAATACATATCTTTGAGATGTTCTATTCCAAGAACACTCACCTGGAACTCCTGAAAAACTAAACATCTTTTGCTCAAAGCATCTACAACCTTGTTAGATCTTCCACTAATATGATTTAATACAAAAGTAAAATTATGCATGTATTCTACCCATTTAGCATGTTTCTCATTTAATTTCTCTTGCTTAGTGATAAACTGTAAAACATGATTGTCAGAATATAAAACAAACTCTATAGGAATGAGGTAATGCCTCCATTTCTTCAAAGCATGGATTATTGCATAGAATTATTTATCACATGTGGAGTATTTCTATTTTGCATCATTCGGTTTCTCACTGAAATATGCAATTGGCTTGTCATATTGACTCAAGATACCTCCAACTATTGTCCCGCTAGAATCACACATAACTGTAAACACTTTGTTGAAATATGGGAGAGATAAGATAGGTCTCTTAGTAATCTTTTCCTTCAACAATTTGAATCCTTTTTCTGTTGCCTCTGTCCATCTGAATGGTTTTTTTCCCTTCTTTACTGTTTCTAGGATTGGAGCACAAATACCACTAAATTTTCTTATAAATTTCCTATAGAAACTTGACAACCCATGAAAACTTCTAACTTCAAATATGTTTCTTGGTGATGGCCACTCTTTAATTTCTTTCACTTTCTTCGGATCCATCTTTAATCCCTCTTGTGAAATCACAAATCCTAAATAAACCAATTATGTTTTCATAAATAAACATTTCTTGAAGTTTATTAGGAGTTTCTCTTGATCTAGTTTCTTCAGAACCAAATTCAAGTGCCTAACATGTTCCTCTTTGGTTTTTCTAAAAACAAGAATATCATCTAGATAAACAATGACAAATTTTCCTGTGAATTCCTTAAGCACTTCATTCATAAGTCTCATGAAAGTATTGGGTGCATTAGTTAAACCAAAAAGCATAACCAACCACTCATATAATCCATTTTTTTGTCTTGAAGGTTGTTTTCCACTCATCACCTTCCCTCATTATAATCTGATTATATCCACTCTTTAAATATATCTTTGAAAACTATCTAGCACCACTTAAACAATCCATCAAATCATCCATTCTTGGTAAAGGAAAACGATACCCGATGGTGATTTTGTTTATGGCTCTAGAATCTGTGCACATTCTCCATTCTCCTCCTTTCTTCGGACTCAACACTATAGGTACAACACATGGACTCAATCTTTCTCTGACCAATCCCTTGTTCAACAGTTCTTGCACTTGTTTGTTGATCTCTTCATTTTCTGTTGGAGTAATTCTGTAAGCTACTTTGTTTGGAAAAATAGCTCCAAGAATTAGATCGATATGATGGCTAATACTTCTAACAGGTGATAGTTCATTAGGAAAATCGTCAACTACAATATCCACATACTCCTCTAACAATTTATTAACTTCAATAGGTAAATCATCTATCCTTGTGTTGGTTAAAATAGTCCTAGCTTTTCCAACAACATCAAAACTTACCTCTTCATCTTGCACATGCTTCATAAATTCTTTTTATGTGACCAACAACACTTTTGGACTTGTCTGCTCCTCTACTCTCTCATCTTTAAGAGGAATAAGAGTATGTCTTCTTCCTTCTTTCTCAAATGTAAAATTATTATCTCTGCCATTGTACATCACATTTATTTCATATTGCCATGGTCTACCCAACAACACATGACAAACATCCATCGGAATAACATCACATAGAATTTGATCCTTATACCTTCCAATCTTGAAATAAACTTTTCACTGTTCATTCACAAATACTTGATGCCCTTTTTTCATCCAAGAAACTTAATATGGTGTAGGATGCATCTCCTTCTGCAATCCTAACTTCTTAACCGCTTCCACAGAAACCAAATTATCAGTACTACCATTCTCAATAATCAATTTGCACAACTTACCTTTTGATTTACACATTGTTCTGAACAAAGTTTTCCTTTGTGTTGGATCATGTACTTCCTTGCTTGATTCAGTAAAGTTCTTCTCATCAATAATTCTTCTCCTGCCTTTGAAACTTCAATATTATCCTCAGGTACTCTTGGCTCATTTTCTGCTTGTGAAATCTAGACATTCCCTTGCCTTGCAACATTCTCTAGACAATCCCATGACATATGGCATGTCTTACCACATGTATAACATATGATTTCATATCCTCCACCTCTTCCTCGACCTCTCTAAAAATATCTTCTTCCTATGAAGTCTCTTCCTCTTCCTCTTAAGGATTGTTCTTGTTGATTTGATGTATCAGATTCTTCCTTCTGAGATGAAAACTTATTCTTCCCAGCTTGATGTCCCTTACCTCTGTAAGCTTGAACTTTCATTTTTCCTGAATTATGTCTTTTATTCAGTTTCTCTTCCACCTTTAAGGCACATTAGTATGCCTCCTCCACTATATTTTGTGATAAGAGACTCAATTCATCTTGAATTCCTAGTCTGATACCATTCATATACCTTGCTATCTTCTTAGAACTATCCTCAGTATAACAAACTCTAATAATTACCTTGTAAAATTCCTCGGTGTACTCTCTAACAGTTAACAATATTTGTCTTAGATTTTGCATCTGTCTGTACAATGTAAGTTGATAGTATTTAGGTAAGAACTTACCTTTCAACTTTGCAACCATTCTATCCCAATTTCTGATTGGTTGTTTGTTATTTCTCTTTATCTCTGCTTGAACACCATCCCACCATAACAAAGCATGGCCCTTCATCTTTGTGACCACAAATTTCACCTTCTTCTTATCAGGAACCTCATCATAATCAAAGTGTTTTTCTAACACACTGATCCAATCAACCAATTTTTCTGGATTTAAACCTCCATTGTATGAAATTATCTCTATTCTGGACTTTGAACTAGCTCCCATAACTGCTTTTAATAATTTGACTCCAAGGTTTTCTTTTGTCACTTCTTCTTCTTCTGTGTCACCCTCTTGCTCAACTTCGTTGGTGTCACCTTCTTCAAGATCTCTTCTTCCATAATTTCTTATGGCTTCAACTTTTTCACGCAGAGCTCTCATTTCCTCCATCGCCTCTGCATTTGCAACTGGTCTACCTCTACAACCTCCTCTGCCATGTCCTCTTTGGAACTAAAATGCCATTTCAGATTGAGAATTACTACAATCTTGAATCCCTCCTACTTCTATCAATGGAAGAGGTGAGAAATAAATTATCCCTTTCATACACTTACATGAAACACAATATTCCCTTTTTTATACCACTTAATGCAAATTCTGCCAATAACACCTTACAATGTACCCACATAATTATATTTTAACTGCAAGTCTACAGGAACCATTAGATCTAAACATATACGGTTGAGGTTATAACAATATTACAATGTAATATTGTTATTCCAACTTTATAAACAAGTTTAAACCCATGCAACTTTATAAACATTTAAAACAAATTTAAATGTTTAAACATATGGTATATCCACCGGATTCCAAATGCACCAAACAATATTTAATGGGATTTCGGCCCCATTCTAATATTTAACCTTCGGGCTTATGCTATCGTTGAATTTGATATGAGTTGTCCGATGGTGGATCAGACTCTGAAATTGCCTGGTTCCCTATGTTAACCTCTGTGTATGTGTTACTACCGATGGGGATTTTAAACCATTGATCCAATCCTTGGATCGATTCCTAACCATACAATCTCGGTATGTTGCTATCCCAACGGTTTAACAATTTATTTAACAATTTGGACTTAGAACATAGGTTAAATAATGGGATTTAAAACTCAAATACTCATAGGTTTGTTCCACAAAGAAATTGATGGTGATTCCACGCAGATTTACAATATAAAAGTCGAAGTTTTGCAGCGATGTATCAATCCAACTCACGCAGATTGGCTCCAAGGGTTAGTAATTTAAAATGAACTTCAATTTCATTGAGTTGACAGTCCAAAAGTCTATCAATCTTCTCCTTTATTCAAGAAAACAACATTTTCTCTCTTAACCCTCAACAACCCCAAATACAAAAGCCTTGTTGGGCTTAAATACACATTGATTCTGGTTCTCAGATCCACAATATTTGGATCGAACCCCTTATTCCACTCTAGATCCTATACATTAGCCTAAGAATAAAAAAAAACTCTAACTATGTTACAAAGAAGGATTTGAAATCCTTGACCATTATCTACTTTGACTTCTAATTTCAATTAAAAACAGAAAAATACTTAAGAGAACCAACTCTCTTTGGTAAAACTTGAATTTGACCTCCAAAACCAAATGATGACTTGTTTCTTTGAGCTCGTGCTCCTGCCCCAGACCATCACATCATAAACAAGTAACCAATATGTACCTCAAACCATGTGCCTCAAGCATGTGCCAACATCCATAAACCATGTACCAAGAGATACCATTATGTTGATTAAGGTTGGTTGTCATTGATGTCAACCCTTGAAGAAAGATCTGTAGCACAAAGTTTTGGGTAATGGACCCAATACTGTTTGATGTAAATATGAATCATTATTGTTTTTTCATTGTTGATAAGAAGTAACTATGGATGAACTCCAAAGTGGTCTCCTTATGGTGAAAGCCCTCACGGGAAGATGCTTTGTGGAGTAAGAGAACCCATGCTTAATTGTGGAATAATGAGATGAAGGAAAGAAAATTTTTCAAGTAAAATATCCTAGATGGATAGTGCTTGTCATGTCATTTCCAATGGTATGTGGAACGTCACATAATTCCTCACGGTTAGAGAGTTATGGCCATGAGAAGTTGGAGACTCCAGGTTTGGGTAATGGACCCAAGTTTGTTTGATGGGTAACGATATGAGTTATGATATACTTTCAGATAATACTATTCTATATGGATAGTGCATTTCATGCCATTTCTGGTGGTATGTAGAATGTCACATAAGTCCTCACGGTTTGAGAGTTATTGCATTACGAAGTTGGAGGACTCTCATATGTCATCTAGAAGCCCGAAAAGGTCAAAGTAATCAAAGTGGTTTAAGAGATTTTAAAAGGTAAATAATAAAGTGAAGTGATGAGTGTATTATAATTAAAAGTGAATACAAAATAAATTATTTCAATAATAAATTTAATGGAGAAATTAGAAGTGGACCCAACCCTAAAATAAGGAAAGTGGGCCAAGTGACCTAGAAGATGTTTTTAAGGAAGCTACTTGGAGAGTATAAATAAGAGGCAAGGCTCTCTCATTTGAATAACACTTGAGAATATTGAATATCTACATGTGTCTAAGGTAACCAAGGATATCTAAACCATAATTCTGAGTGAAGGTGAAGAAAACAAGGTCGAAATGCAAGGAAGGATAAATTATTTTGATGGTGCTTTCTAAGGTATGTTATTTACAGGTCATCTCACCATTTTTGCTATAACTTTTTTTATATAATGCTTCAGACCGTGAAATTTCTATGCAAGTGAGAAAACATATCCAAGTATCTATGGTAAAAAATTTAGTTTGTGGATCATTGTATATTGGGAGTTACACTCCGTGGAAAATAGGGTTTGTGGCCAGTCCTGAAACTAGTCAAAATCGGGTGTTTCAGGTAAAAATGGCATAACCTATTCATAACAGATCCCAATTCAGTGAGACCAAATTTTTTCATTAGGAGACAGTCTTTAGTATTTTTTGTAACAGTTTTAGATCAATTCATCAAATATTTTGTGCAGGGCATGCTCTACAAGGTCGCTCTCTAGAATAAGCCAGAATTCAGCAAGGTATGCCATTTATGTTATAACTCCTTTTCTGAGAGGTTCTAAGTACTTAAACTTAGAGGAATTGCATAAAACACACTGAATAATATTGTGTATCAGTTTCAGATCTTTATACATTACAGGTTCAAAGTTATGATTACTTCAAGTTAGGGTTGTTGACTAATCCAAAACTAGGAATGTGAGACTAAAGAAAAGTTTGATGAAAATGCTAGTCTCTTGTTTTTAAAGTT
>ML798561.1:57344-86989 GCA_009831015.1 Picea engelmannii | reverse complement strand
AGAGTTGAGTATGTGGGCACAAAAGAACAAGTGGCAGACATGTTTACAAAACCACTTCCATGGGAAGCCTTTGAATATCTTCGCCAAATACTTGGAGTTATTTCTACTCCAAAAATGAATTATTTTTTAATGTTTTTTGAATGCTTATATTATATGTCTTATATGTAGACGAGGAAGTACCATAAGAGGACAGTCTGTCAGGGGGAGAAGCCCCAGATGGAAAGATACCTTTGCCATTGATGACAAAGGGGGAGAGATTGATCAGATGCAGAGGACAGAGGCATGGTTCTAGGAGGAGTAGATTTATCAGATGCAGAGGATAGAGGCATGGTTCCAGGGGGAGAATGAGTGATATGATTTCAGTGTTGCATCAGAGTGTTTCCATCAATGCCAAAGGGAGATATTATTGATTAAGGTTGGTTGTCATTGATGTCAACCCTTGAAGAAAAAACCGTAGCACAAAGGTTTGGGTAATGGACCCAATATTGTTCGATGTAAATATGACTCATTATTGTTTTTTCATTGTTGATAAGAAGTAAATATGGATGAACTCCAAAGTGGTCTCCTTATGGTGAAAGAACTCACGGGAAGACGTTTTGTGGAGTAAGGGAACCCATGCTTAATTGTATAATAATGAGATGAAGGAAAGGGAATTTGTCAAGGAAAATATCCTAGATGGATAGTTCTTTTCATGTCATTTCCGGTGGTATGTGGAACGTCACATAATTCCTCATGGTTAGAGAGTTATGGCCATGAGAAGTTGGAGACCCCAGGTTTGGGTAATGGACCCAAGTTTCTTTGATGGGTAATGGTATGAGTTATGATATATTTTCAGATAATACTATTCTATATAGATAGTACATGTCATGCCATTTTTGGTGGTATGTAGGGTTGTTGACTAATCCAAAACTAGGCATGTGAGACTAAAGAAAAGTTTGATGAAAATGCTAGTCCCTTATTTTTAAAGTTAAGGAAGGTTTGCAGGAATGTGATCATATACA
The DNA here is from genome assembly GCA_009831015.1 of Picea engelmannii. Classification (NCBI taxonomy): domain Eukaryota; kingdom Viridiplantae; phylum Streptophyta; class Pinopsida; order Pinales; family Pinaceae; genus Picea; species Picea engelmannii. The sequence goes on along the minus strand of ML798561.1, from coordinate 85,988 downwards.
CTAGGTCTATTATAGAGCTACAAATCAGATTTAGATGATGAAATTGATGAGGGCTTTTGGTTGTGGTACATGTTGAGTACATGGTTGAGACAAGTAGTTGATGAGTTGGCGCACATACATGAGGTGTATAGTTGATGATGTTGGTACATATTGATGAGTCATAGTTGATGAGTAGTTGACACATGATTGGTACATACTTGGTACATGGTTGGATGCACTTTTTTATGGTACATGTTGATTACAGGTTGGTGCATGGTTGATGCACTTGTTTATGGTACAGGTTGATGCATGGTTGATGCATGGTTCAGATTTATTGGTACAGGTTTACAGCGGTATATCTCACAGTGATAGTGTGATAGTGGTTCCATCATTTTACTTCTACTTTAGGGTGGTAGGATGGGGCAAGGACAGGTGGTTGTAGCCACCTTCTAGTTTTAGCCAGAAAACATTGGGGGTTGTAGCCTCCTTCTGGTTGTAGCCAGAGAATTAAGGAGTTGGAGCTTCCCTCAGGATGTAGCCTGAGAAACTAGGGGGTTGGAGCCTCCTTCCAGTTGCAGTTGGAAAACAAAGGGAGTTGGTGCTTCCAATGAATGTAATTCTTCAAGACATATAAGAAAAAACATTCTGTGGTTTTCTCCTGATTTGGGTTTCCACGTAAAACACTGGTGTACTGTGTATGCGTGTGATTGTTTATTTCTTACTGCTCATTATTGGATAATAATTCTACATTGATATAACATTTGAAGAAAAAGGATTATAATTACTCTAGTACTGATTCACCCCCCCTCTTAGTAATCCAACACATCAAACATGTACCATATCACTCATGATGTTTCTCAAGAATATACCATACAACAAACCATATGCCAAGTATCCAAGATGTGCCTCAAATCATATACCAAAACTCACAAAGATGTGCCTCAAGCACGTGCCAACCTTCCAAGATGAAAGCCTTAAAGCACATAGAATAACATACCTTTAGACCTATAGCTAACTCGATACATGAGTTTTCAGACCTGTAGCTCTTCCTTAGTATCAACAACCTGGTACTAGCATCCTCCTTCAAATTTGGTTTAGCCTCGTGGCACTAACCCATGCATCACGCAGGGCCTCGCAGGACAAGTGTCGTACAACACGTGAGGGTGCCTCGCAGGACACTACTTTCCTGACCCGCGCGGGTCATTCAAACTAGGGTTTCTGAAAAACCCTCACTCTCCTCTATAATCCCAAAAAATTCTCCTTCACACTTCCTTCACCACCTCAAACTTGTTACCTCAGATTCGCCAAATAGATCAAGTGTGCTCACATAGAAGATATTCAATAAAGTTGTGTGTGTAAGAGTGAGAGGCTTCTTGAAGTGTATTTATACCTTTGCTAAGTAACTTCTCTCCTTAACTTTAGGACTTCTTGTTACAACCACTTTATCATTTAGTTAATTACTTGTAGTTGTTTAGGGGATTCTTAACCATATTTTGGGGATTCTAACTTCAATACCTCATAACTCCTCAACCATGAGGAACTACATGACGTTCCACCTACAGTTGGAAATTATATGACAAGGAATATCCATCTATGAGTGTGTTACCTACATTTAAACTTTCCTTCATTTCCTTATTCCTCAAACAACTTCGGGCTTTATGACCACAACTCAGGGGCTTCTTATAGACTTCTTCAAAGCGTCTTCCTGTGAGGACCATGCTTAGAGATACTCCATAAGGGGACCACTTTGGAGACTTCTCAAAATACACCTATCACATCTGTTGATATCAATGAAAACCACTTATGTTGACGTCAATGAAAACCAACTATACAACAAAAAAAGTGATAATCAACTGTCCAACAATATATACACCGAAGCAGATCCTATGAACTGCCTTGATATCAGTTTTCTTAGCCATTAACCTTTAACTAACCAGTATAGATTTGTCAAGTTTCCTCTTCAATAAAGCTTGATTTTCCAGAATGCTTGTCATTATATCATCGTCCTTTGATGACAATATCCCACCTAGCATCAACACAAGAAACACCTCGGCTACTTCACATGGATTAATTAAATAGACTTATTTTTATGACTCAGTTTCGTGTTTGGAATAATTTTTTCTATGCTTTGCAGATTCTGAAATGTCTCCAAGGAAGAAGGAAACTAGCAAATTGCCTACCAGAGAGGCCTCTGGTAGTGGCTAGCATGAATATGAAATGGACATCATAGGAGTGATGTATGACGACACAAATAGATTCCTGTAAAAAGAGGAAGATTCGCTCAAGTGGGGCGGCATTTATCAAATTTTCAAGAAAAAAAGTTTCATTGTCGATGCGGAGGACCAAGACAAGCTTAGAATTTTCAATAACATGAGGAAATATAGGATATAAAAAATAGTAGCCAATGTTGTGGTATTTCCCTGTGTCGATGTCATTTCCTAGATCCATAAAAATGTAGACTTAGGAAACAGGTACATTTTAAATGCTCAGGGACATCCTATAGCCTCATTCCATCCTGCAAATCTAGCAAAGTGTTATCATCTAGAGAAAGGAACCTGGAAGCTAGATACAAACTTCTCGGTGCATTCAAGCATACGTCTAAAGACCTATCTTGTGTTTGGTATGAGCCAGATAAGTAGTTTAAGCTCAAACCAACTGGTGGATATCCTACAACCTTACTAAGGAAGCCATATCAATACATGGTGGCCATGCTATGTAGGTTGTATGGAGAGCTAGATGCCTCCAAATTTATGCTATCGTATATGCCCATGATTCACTATTGTGCAGATGAAGGATCGTCTTTCATATGGGATGACATTTTGTCAACAAAATTAGTGAGGCCATCACATTAGTTACGAAAGAACAACCCAATTTTTAGGGGGGATTTTACATGTATTCATATCTTATAAATATCATGTGTGTTGTGCACCAGTACCTGAAGATGGGTTGGGCATGGTAGCCAACAAAACCATCCATCCATATATACTGCAAGGTTCTCTAGGAGCACAATTATAGAATGGAATATCACAATATATGTGAGCACTTCTTAGCCCCATTGTATGAATTCATTTTTTTCACGCCAGCCCCGTGTATGACTGACAAAGCATTGACTGTAATCAGTAAAATAGTAGATTGGTACTAGATGGAGCATGACATGTATATCAAAATATATGGGGCCATGAAAGAACCACATATGCTACCCTTATTTGTCCTAGACAAATTAGTTCTCCATGAAGTAGCTTACAAGACGATGATCAATAGATTTGAGGCAATACTCTATCGATATAAGAAATATATATGTACCTTGATCCCATTGTGGGTTGGAACCTACTCATTTGCAAACACCAAGTAGGCCCAAGACAAAGTGGATACATTGCTTTCATACCACTTCAGAGAAGATAGATTCAGAAGGAATGACCTGAAGAAAGTCATCAAAGAACACTTTAATAAGCTTGGTGTACCCTAGGAATATACATCAGACATGTGGGAATAATAGGAGGTACATTGTGGTTCTACAACTAACGATGAATTCATTTCAAAGAGACAAGGAAAACTCATTGGAAGAATTGTTGATGAATAAAAAGCATGAAAGGAGGCCAAGAAGAAAGAGAAAGAAGAGGAATCAATGAAAGTATATGCTGCAACTACATCTATGCAATCAGGATCAGGAGAAGAAGCAGATCCAATAATAAAAAAGAATAGGATAAAGAAAGAAAACACGCACAAAGAAAAGGAAGATGCGGAAGAGAAGAAAATAAAAACTGATGAAGCCAAAGATAAGGCTAAAGCTGATGTAGCAGTGAAAGAAGCTAAAACAAAGGCTGCAGAAAAATAAAATGTCGAGAAAGAAGCAAAGGAAGTGGCAGCAGTAGAAGCAACAAGAGAAGCTACAAAAAACGCAGTTGAGGAAGAGTGACATAAGAAAGATGAAAAAACAAGGAACAATGATGCATCACCTTTGCACACCGATATTATGGAGATATCAATAACAGGTGTTAGCATACATACTCGATTCAGTGGGCTAGATCTATGGCTTTGTACCCCATTCAAACCAAGCGAAGTTCCCAACCTAAAGAATTTTACATATGATAATACCATGAGCAGGATTGTACAAGATAAAATAATGAAAGTGTCGGTCACGGGAGGAAATCCAATGTTGTTTCTCACGCAGACCTCAATGACAAAAAACATTAGTGAAGACCCAATCTCCATATGTTCCACCAACACCGCTATCACTACAACAATGAAAGACAACATCCAAAAATTATACCACCAAAATCTAGAGAAGGATACATGAATCAGAGAGCGGGAGGAACAAATCACGAAGGTGAAGATAGATGAGAGAATCCTACAAAGATTCAAGGCTAGTGAAAATAAAGTTAGGGTGGAGCTAAAAGATTCCATTGTAGATATGTACACCCACCTGCACATATTTCAACATATAGCAACAACTATTATAGAACAACATAGCCAAGTGCAAGTCAAAAACACCCATTTCAATACTATCTGGGAAGGCATAAGTGATGTTGATAGATGGATCAGAGAGAATCCAAATGTGTCAGTCAATATTTCATGCCCCTCAATCATAGACAAGAAGGTTGATCTTTCTTCACTAGATCGCTTACAACAAGCTAGGCAAAGAGCAGATATGGAGAAAACCAGCTCAATGTCAATTTTTTCATGACTTCACAAGGCGGCACAAGACCTGACAAGAAAGTGTCATCTCCCTCCCCTGGAATAACTTGGAAAGACTCTCATTATGGAACAATTGATATAGAAGGTACAACATGTTGGCACCTAAAGTTTTGGGTTCAATTTTGTGCATGCACACAAATGAAGTTGTGCTTTCTCATTCCATAGTTTTGTGCATGCCTAAGGAAATGTGTGAGGAATGAAAAAGAGTGTGCGCCAGACCGACTTTTGACAACATGCAATAGACCTAAAATATTATTAAACTCATGTCGGTCCCAGTTTTGATGTGCCATAAATCAAGAAGATGCATGTGAGAATCAAGAAAATAATTATCGAGAAATCCTCTCGAATGATTATTGTCAGAAAGACAAGGGATCATAGAGATGACAAAAGATGAGTTGGCAGGGAAATTAAGATCACCCCGATTATTGAAGGTAGCATGGACTATAGGCAGGTGCCAGAAGCGTATGAAGTTATTTTTTCAGTCAAGCGAGTGGAGCAAAGAAGAAAGAGGAAACACTCTCGAGAAGAGAAAGTTATAAAAGGAAGCAGTGATATCAGAAATGAGGCTAGCTAGATGTTTAGGAAAAAAGATTCATTGATTCCTTAATGTTGAGCTCAGCCTGAACCTATTGTAATGTTGTAATTATTTTGAATATACTCTGTGTATGTTATATGTTTTAGTTTTGAGAGAAGGTGCAGTGTGTTGTAATTCTGAGGATTTATATAGAGGAGATATGAAGTTCTATGGCTACCATATGTATCTATTATACCTAATGTATACCTATGTTGTGATGGAATGTCTCTACTAATGAAGATGTGATAATTTTGACCCATTATGTGTCTATCATGTATGAGTTGAATATGTGTGTGTATTGTTTTAATTATTATTCTTAATATCTTGTCAGATATGAGTCGCATGGGTGCCAATCCTGATGAATATTCATGTGTTTAGCCTTCATCCATGTCACAAGAACTTATGGTCTCTGTGATCCTCTCTGCATCTCAGGTGAGACCTTCCTCGTCCTTTTCCAAGGATTTATATGCCGGTTCTCTGGGGGTTTTGTTGGAAAACTCTGGATGAACCCTAGGTATAAACTCCCCAACATTAATAAGGACACGTGGAAGTGTGGATAAAAAATCCCGACAAATTTTTTTGTTGTTGGGACCTAAGATTCTTGTCAGTAATGATGAATGCAAGATATGAGGTGGCATACATCTCGGGAGGAGATTCAAGACTAGTTAACTGCAAAAGAGCATGATTTTTCCCCGCAAGAAACTCAAGGACTGAGGATGAATTTCAACCAATGGAAGGATAGGTATCTGTACACATATATCCATGAGATTTTCTTTGTTGAATTTCCTTTTTATTGGTTGAATGGATAAAAAGGAAAAAATATACCAATTATCTTATGTGACCATTGGAACTAGTGGTTTCGGATCAAGCCAAGCTTGAAGAATTGAAAGTGTTGGATAATAAGAAGACTCGGGATATTGAATTATGGTTTTCTCAAGTAAAAGAAGGTTACATTGTTACATTGTTTAATTCTCCATGGAATACACTGAATCTTTCAACGAGGCTGAAAGAAAGTTTATGGAAGCACCGAGAAAAAAAATGTTGGAAGAAAATCCACTTTGGATAAAAATGGTGTTCGTGGAGAAGGGGCTAATGCACATGGAGCTTGATTTAATGGTTGATTAAACTCACCTAGAACAGGGGGGTTTCAAATATAGGGGAAACTCAGAGAGAATATGGATTCATTGAGGAAGATCTGAATTTTTTTAGATGAGGTGAGGTATAGAATGGACCCAGTGGAGTAGAGGAGAAAAGATCCGAGAGGTAATAAAAAAGAATTGAGATAAGAAGAAGAGCGGAAAATAGAGGTGGAAAATAATAATCCAGGGGTGCACGACGAGGGGTCGTGTCCAATATGAAGAGAAAATAAATCGCACTAGGTGGTAGTGTGAAAGAGTATGTTGTGCTATATTGGAGTACAAATGAGGATAGGCCCACAAAGAGGCATGAAATAGAGGCTATTGTTTCCAATAGGGATACTAGTAGGGATACCAGTAGTGATACTAGTACGGTCCTAGGTGATGAAACGTTCACCCCCTAGATATTGCGAAGTATTGCAACCTTAGAGGAAAATTAAGCACATAATAGTAGTGTGATGATAATAGCAGAGGATGGCACATGAAGTAGTGGTGCATTGTTCGGAGAGGAAGATAGTGTGCAAAGTGGTAGTACGCATATAGGATTGGAAGATAGAGTGCACATTTGTGGTGCACAGATAGGATGTGAAGGTAGAGCACAGCTTGTTGGTGCACCAGAAGAAGAGGAAGATGGAGGATCCCCTAGTGGTGGGGGAGGAGAATTGGAAATAGTAGATGGTCTTGCGCAGTTGTAAGTAGAGAATTGTTTGGTTCACCTCACGAGAAATTTTAGAAGAAGATGGAATCACCCCCCCTTTGTACCACCCCCTTACACATTTTTAATCAATAACAAAACACAATAGACAGTGAAGATATTAGATTAATAGAGAGAGAATAAGAAGATAAAAGCAAAGAGACAAGTGAATAAGAAGGTGAAGACAACAATACTTTACCCTCAGGAATAGTGTTGTGGAAAAATCAAACCCTTAGCAGTCAAAGAAGAGGAACTAGCTTGAGTTTGAAGATGGAAAATCAAGATAGTACCTTGAGACTACCTATGTTCAACGGAATAGGTAAGGATGATGCAGAGAAACATCGGTTTACATGTGAATAATTATGTTCTATGAAGAGAATCACAGATGAAGCAACTAAAATCGCGTAGTTGGAGACCATGTTCAGGAGCATATCCTTGACGTGGTATATGAAGTATAAGGCTATTGCGCCAGTATTACAAGCGAGGTCTCTGACCAATATTAAACAGGATCTACTTAGATATTTTCAGAAACCTAAGTCAAAATCCTAATGTATCACAGAGATAAAAGAGATCAAGAAGAAGGAAGGTGAGACCGTATGGGATTACGACCAACAATTTAAAATTTTATTGGATAGGTTGACGTTCCAAATCCAGGACATACATCACAAGGAATGGTTTATTGTGGGGTTACTTCCCCATATCCATGTTCCTCTCACCCAACAAAAGGTGATGACTCAAGTAGAGGCGATAGAAATTTCCATGTGCCTCGAAGTTACATTGAGAGGAGTGGAGACGTCGATAGTTTTGGAACAGGTGCAGTCACAACTGGCCAACTTGACAATGCAACGACAAGATATGGCTAAGTTGAAGTCCATGCATGAGAATGTATGGTGTACCACCTGTCACTAAGAAGGGAATCAAAGCGATGAATGCCCTATTCTTCCAAATTCTATGGAAACTGGAGCACCCAGTCCATTTCCATCGAGGTAGATGGAATGGTGTTAAATATATATATAATGGGGTCGTGTGCCACCCCACTTCCCAACTTTGCAGAAGTACCAGATGAAAAATCACACTCCATTCTATGAGTTTTCTAAATCCATCGGGCATGATGTCAATAGCTATCACTAACTCCAATTGATGCAAGATAATACCCATGATGAATTTTGGGTACAGGAAGAGCATAAATGTGGTTAGCGCGCTGGTGCAAAAAGAGGCATATACCAAGGATTTCCTTGAGGTGGATATGGGCACGATTGTGATGGAGGATATGGAGGAGGGGTAGGTAGACCCTCCACATGTTTTAATTTCGGTGATATTGGTCATGTCTCATGATTTTGTACCAAACTACGTGTACTTTGCGCATATTGTTATAGTCCCGAGCATGTCACCGAAGACTGTCTCAACTTACTGAAGAAGTGGGAGGACAAGAATACCAATTGTAACATGGTGCATGAAAAGACTTGAAAGAATAAGAAGAAGAATGAGGAGGATGATGTTCAAGTAAAAACTCAAGGAGGGGGAAAGACAGGAGTAGACTCTGAGCATGGTGAAGGCTCAGGTCAAAAGTTGGATGAAAATATAAGGAATACACCTCATCCCCCTCCAAAGTTTGATCTTTCCCAACGAATGTATTTTTTGTGTGATGTGCAGAGATCACTGGAAGAAGAAAGAGCACATGAGGAGTTGCAGTGCACAACTCAGAGGTCACTTGAGTAGGCTTGGACCTAGGAAGAAGTGCATAGGGTGACATGAAGGTCGTTGGAAGAAAATTGAATCGATGAAGAAGTACAACGCGCGACATAGAGGTCACTAAAAGAATATCCCACACATGAGGAATTGCAACACGTGATGCAAATATCCTTCGAGGAGGATCGCATGTGCAAAGAAGTCCAACACATGAAACAACGGTCAATAGAGGAGGCTCACAAATAGACTAAGTTGTGACATGCTAAGGAGAAGGCATATGAATAAAAACACCAGGAGGAATTGCAACACGCAGCACGTGCATAAGTCTTACATGAAATAGGTCACAAGAAAGAACCTGAAGACCAAGTAAGTTCTTTCTTGCATTTTTGTTTGCGACTAATGAATGATCCAGAAGTTGCAAGTAAGTTGACTCAGATGTTAGCTACTTGACTGAAAGAACAAGAAGAGGAGGCTACCATATCTGCTCTACTATGAGAAAGAGATGTATGTCAAGTCAGCAAGCAACAACGCATTGGTCGAGAATTTAAGATGACAACAGAACTTGGTGGCTATGACATGGATGGATTCATGTTGTATCTAGGTTACGAAGTGAATATTTGTCGAAGTAATATTAGGAGGTGATGGGTAACCGAACTTGGTCTAGTCATCCATCCATATTTTCTTGTCCAATCAATACAAGATCTACCCAATAGGCCATTTGAAGTAGGTGGAAGTAAACATAGAAGGAGTAAAAACAAAGGACGACTTTGAGGTCATAGAGATTATGGATGAATTTGATCCATATCCTGCATTATTGGGGATCGACTGGGATTTTTATAATAATGTGGTGTTAAACTTGAAGAAGAAGTAAATTTCCTTTGAAACAAACACCCTGTGCATGGTCACACCACTACATCCATATGAAGGTTATTGGTATAATGATCATGTGGATGAGGCTGTGTGGATTTCAGCCATTGAAAATATTTATAAGATCACAAGATGTAGGGAGGATTACATCAACCCTGCCATAGATGGAGAATTAAGCTGGAGAAGTGTCAAAGTCTCATGACAAGTGTTGGCCCTTGACCAATTTTTGGAGAACTTGGGTCACATTTGACCGATCTTGGGAGTTCAATAGGCTGGTCGAAGGAGGAGCGCAAGGTGAAGTGGAGATCGCGAGATCTTGGCCCCTTATTAGGGAATTTTTCGGTTTAGGGTTTATGTAACGGGTATGGGATGTCGGCCCATGGGTTTACCCATGTTTAGGCCCATTTTGTAATGTATAAATAGAAAGCTAGGCGATGTAAGTAGAGGGAGCTAAGGGTAATGAGGTGAAGATGCTAAGTCCTAGAGTTTGATCTATGTGACTGAAAAGGGCTTTGTGCTTACTATGTGTTAATAACTTACACAGCTAAGTGCAAGTGATTGTAAGAAGCTTGTGTGCAGATTGTAAGAAGTCTTTGTGCTAAAACCTATCTCGGGGAAGGAGGATCTGGCGAGGTGCACGCAGATCTCTTGTCCTATGCGAAGTGGGTTCTTGTGGATCTGTGCTTGTAGAATATTGAGAGAAGATAATAAAGAAGTGAAGAGTTGGTGGACATAGCCCCACATTGGGGTGAACCACATATATCCTGTGTTGTGGTTGCTTTGTGCATTATAGTTTTTATGTTATTGATGTGATGTATGCTTAGTACAATGATATATGTTAGAAGCATATGATATAATATCTTAGTGCTTAGTAATGTGAATGAAATCTAGATATGATCTATTTCTATGTTTTAAGTGCTGGATGTATTAGATCTTGTGGGATACTGCGCTACTATGTAATTAGGGTTTGGATCTGCGATGTAAATAAGGGTTAAATACTAATGAATGTTAACTTGTAACACCCTGTTTCCCCCAGTCTATAAAAATAACTATATTGGCCAAGAACTATCGCAAACTCAAAGACATGAATGTTTGATTTAATGGACCTTTTTATGAAAGGTCGATGAATGTAAATTATGTTATGAATATGTGTTGCATGGTTGTTGGGAGGGGGATGTGCTAAAAGAGACCACGAAGGCTAATGAGAGGTGGTGGAAGGGACCTGGAATGGTTGCGTTAACTTCCACCGAGCCAATACTGTATTGGTTTTACTTTCTCAAAGACCAAAGCAACTCTCTAACCCCAGAATGGATTTTCTGTCAGATTGGTAGGTGGGGAGGCTCCTCAAGAGTTAATGAGGGGATGGGGGTGAACTGCCCATCCATAATAGCTCCCAGACCTGACCGCGGATGGGGAAACTTACGCCACACGCAATATTGCAGAGAAAAGGAAAGAGAGGAAGTGTGGTAAGGGGAAAAAGAGAACACGCGCGACAGGGATCGCGAGGAAGAACTGGGGAAACTTTGGAAACACAGGGAGTTCTGAACAGAGGAGAAGGAGAGTAACCTTCGTCCTTGACTTTCATTAAGCTGGAAGTAGAAAATTGAACCTCAAGCATCGTGGTCTAGCTCGGGGGTGGCTAGTGGTAAATCCATTTGGAGTCACTGAGCCTACGGTTGGGTGGAAACGAGCACCCCTCTCAGCAGTCGTGTCACACCTGGTGTTTTCTGATAAGTGTTATGTCTTGTATTTTTGAATTGAATGCATGTTCATGTTTATACGCTCATAAATGGTTTATGTATGGAAGTGTTTACCTATGTTTTGATTTGGAGACAAGGGATACATGCTTATACTTATATGACCATAATCAGTCTATGTATAAAATGAGTAGGTTCTGAATACGAGTTTGTTCCCTTGAGAATTGTCCTATCTACTTGGCTCGCGCTATGCCCTGGTTTAATTTCCCGAAGGCACTTCTCTCGGGAAGTTTCCTCGCACTCCAGAGTCATATTGAATCCCTTGAAAGGACTACCATGATAGTAAACCCACGAGTTTACTTTACCCTTACCACCGAATTTATAGCTCGATGAATTAGGAAGACTTTTACTCGGGTCACCAAGCCTAGGGATAATTTACCCAATAACCCTCTGAAAGACCTGTCGAAGCTCTATTATTCGTCGACCTTAACCTTTGCATAGGTAGGAGGGTGGACTTACCAATGTCCTGAAAGTCCCAGAGTATTCAGACCCGTTCATCGGCATTTCGGCATTTCGGCACCTGGGAAACCAAAGGGCAAGACCCTTCGTCGTCGCAAGTCGCGAAGTCCCGGTATGTGAAACTCTGAATTAGCGTAGTGTGAATAGTTTTCGGCATTTCGACATTTCAGCACCCGGGAAACCAAAGGGAAAGACCCTTCGTCGTCGCAAGTCGCGAAGTCCCTGTATGAGAAACTCCAAATTAGATTAGTGTGAATAGGTTTCGGCATTTCAGCGTTTCAACACCTGGGAAACCAAAGGGAAATACCCTTCGTCATCGCAAGTCATGAAGTCCCGGTATGAGAAACTCTGAATTATCTTAGTGTGAATAGGTTTTGGCATTTCGGCGTTTCAACACCTGGGAAACCAAAGGGAAAGACCCTTCATCATCACAAGTTGCGAAGTCCCCGTATGTGAAACTCCGAATTAGCTTAGTGTGAATAGGTTTCATCATTTCGGCGTTTCGGCACCCGACAAACCAAAGGGTGGGACCCTTCATTGTCGTAAGTCGTGAAGTCCCAGTATGCAAAACTCTGAATCAACTTAGTGTGAATAGGTTTCGGCATCTCGGCGTTTCAGCACCCAGGAGACCAAAGGGGAAGACCCCTCGTCTTCGCAAGTCACGAAAACCCAATTCACGAAACTCCAAGAGGATCTGGACCATCCATCGAAGGAGACGCGTGGTGAGCAGTCAGAGTTCGGGGAAAGCTCTGAAACCCCGTAAGCCATTGGATCCCATAGGATAGCAAGGGGGTTAAGGCTGAGTGTCCTTCAATGCCCTTAAGCTCAGGAGGGACAGTGACCGTCAGATCCAAATCAACAAGGTTCGTTGATCTCCTACACAAATTTCCATATCGGGTTCGGGGTTTGAAGAGTCGAAAGACTGGACTCGCTTGCATTTCGAACTTCCGGTTACCGAAGTCCCGATACGACCAAGACTGTCGAATCAGGGGAAAGACTTGCAGCCATCGATCTCAACGAAGGGACGATTTCAGGTTTTGGGGTTTGAAGAGTCAAAAGACTGGACTCTCGGGCATCGCTAAGTCACAAAATGCAAAAGGCGCCTCTTGGCTTGGCCCGGGGTCATAACCGATGATCACATGGAGGCGAAGCCCGTCCTTGGTGCTTGAGTCATACATGACAGTTTTTCAATGAAAGAACCGGTGGATTGGTTTAGTGAAGGTTCTGACAGGAATACCTAGCCTACGCTAGGACCTCGTAGGAACTTGGGGATTCTATCCCTCGAGAAAGAAAGGAGAAAAGGGAGAAAAAAAAACCTATTATGTCGTAGTGGATGTGTGACAAATTGGTATCAAAGCATGGTCACAACACTTGGCCTACTTGGGCTCATGGACAAGTACCGCAGGAGCTCCATCTGAAGTACTCTTAAAGGGAGTAACTCTCTATCCTAACCCCCCTTATCAAAAGCCGAAGTTAAGAATGAAAATTCCTATTGTGTGTATGCATTTGAAAAATATGAATTATGCACTGATTGTGAATGAATATAATGTTGACTAACAATAAGTGTTTTTTTTCTTGCACAACTAGCGGATGATCAACCGCGGGAAACTGCAGATGCATAGAATGGTGACATACCACGAAGTGGGGGATGGCTCCCACAATAGAGATGAAGAGTCTGACAAAAGGAGAGCGGTAGAAACTCGTCCAGATCTAGCTGAGACTATGAGAAGCCTCATTGTGGAACTACAGAGCTGCAAGGCTGACAATAGAGGTTGATAAAAGAGAAAGAGAAGCAAACAGAGATTAATGCAGTCTTGTTGCAGAGCTTATCCAACACACAAAGACAATTGCAGCATGGACCTGACACCAGTCACACTGACCAACGACAGACAAAGAGAATTCGAAGCCCACCTGGGATACAGAAACGTGTCCCTTTAAGTGGCCACACTAGGAGGAGCACCTCAAGAAAGGTTCACCCCAGAGATAAGGGACAAGCGTCGGATGATTCCTCTAGAAAGGAAACTAGCAACTCAGAGGGATCTTCTAGTAGTAGAACTAGTTCTTATTCCCAAAGAAAATGAAAGAAGCGAAATCATTCCAAAAATCATAATCTCGAAGAATTCAAGAAGGCCAAACCACCCTCTTTCGACGGTGAAAAAAGAAGGGAGCGGAAGTGGAGGCCTGGTTTCTTGGACTAAAGAAGTATTTCAGAGTCCATGACTTCTCAGAAAATTTGAAGGCCCGAGTAGCCACTTTCAACCTGAATGGGAAGGCTTCCATTTGGTAGGAAGACCTTAAGAACGTAAAATGGATTCACGAAGAAGACCTATATTGGGAACGGTTTGAGAAATACTTCAGGAAGAAGTATCTGTCGGAAAATTATTTCGCCGAAAAGACTAAAGAATTCTATGAACTCAAGTAGGGGCAACGCACCATAGAGGAATATGTCAGCAGATTCCTTGAATTGTTGAGGTATGTACCCTATATAAAATCATAAAAGGCAAAGGTGCAACGATTCATCAGTGGACTACCTAAGGACTATCAGAATAGGATTGAGTTTGACAAGCCAAAGACCCTAGAAGATACTATCTGAAAGGCAAGATATTGTTATGAACATCTTGGGCATCAGACAGAACCTCGTGAAGGCTGGAAGTAGAAGAATAGTTTGGGATTCCAGAAAAAGGGGTTTAAATCCCCAAGATTTAAAAACTATAAAAAGGACTCAAGGATGAGCTTCCCAACCTGAAGTGTACACTAGCAGAATTTCCCCTCCCAGAGCGGAAATAAACCTTTTGGATCTACCCCAGGAAAGATTGATAACCCGAAGAAACAACCCTTAAAATGTTGGGGTTGTGGAGAAGAACATCTACTGAAGGACTGCTCACACCGATAACAGAACAGTTGGAGAATTTACAACGTTTAAGAAGCTACCACCGTCAATGACGTGGCCCAGAGTATGCCACAAATTTATGTAGCCGTGTATAATAAACAAGATGACCACCAAGCTTCAGTGGTGGAGATGGAAGGTATGATCACCAACCATCTAGTACCTATTCTAATTGACCCTGGTTCAAATTTGATTTATATAGCCCCTAAGTTTGTTGATAAGTGTAAATTACAGCCACATAAACATGCCAAGCCATGGTTTGTACAGTTAGCCACTGGCAGCAAAAGAAAGGTAGCGGAGGTCATACCATCTTGCCAATTCACTATGGGTGAATTCCCCACCCAAGAAACCCTTAACGTATTACCCCTAGGATCATATGACCTGCTGATTGGTATGGACTGGCTAGCCACATATAAAGCCAGACTGGACTATTACCATAAAACCTTAGAATGTGTAAGTGAAGAAGGAAGAAGGATAACCCTTCAAGGGATCCAAAAGCCTGTCTCGGTGAGACGAATATCAGCCCTTCAAATGAGAAAGTATTGCAGAAAGGGATGTCCACTATATGCAATACAGGTGTTGGAATCAGTTGAAGATAACAAACCAAGCCTCGAAGACCACCCCACACTAAGAGAATATAGAGATGTGTTTCCGGAAGAGGTATTGGGTTTACCTCTGAGAAGGGACATTGACTTCTCGATAGAACTTGCACCAGGAGTGGTGCCACTATCTAGGACACCCTACAGGATGAGCACACCCGAGCTAGTTGAGCTTAAATTACAACTAAAAGAAATGATGGATAGAGGCTATATCTGGCCCAGCGTGTCTCCATGGGGAGCACCAGTCCTATTTGTGAAAAAGAAAGACGGTACCCTCCAACTGTGCATAGATTATAGACAACTCAATAAGGTAACCATAAAGAACAAGTACCCCTTACCCAGGATCGATGACCTGTTCGATCAATTGGGAGGTGCTTCCATCTGCTCAAAGATTGACTTGAGATTTGGATACCATCAAGTCCGAATCAAGGGTGAAGACATCCACAAAATTTCCTTCAGGACGAGATATGGTCACTATGATTTTGTGGTAGTACCATTTGGATTGACCAATGCCCCTGCCACTTTTATGTGCTTTATGAACAATGTGCTCAACAAATTCCTAGACAAATTTGTACTAGTTTTTATTGACGATATATTAATTTACTCCAAGAATAGAGAGGAACATGAGGAACATCTTAGACTTGTGCTTCAAGTGCTAAGAGAACATCATCTCTATGCCAAATTTAGCAAGTGTGACCTTTTCCAGAAGCAGATACATTACTTGGGCCATGTCATATCTGAAGTGGGAGTAGTAGTAGATCCTGACAAGATCAGGTCTATCATGGAATGGCCTACCCCAAAGGGCGTTTTGGATATCAGATCCTTTATGGGCTTAGTAGGATACTATAGGAGATTTATAAAAGGATTCTCCAAGATTGGTTGTCCAATCACTTCCCTCCAGAAGAAGGGAGCTAAATTCACATGGACACAAGAATGTGAAGAAAGATTTCAATCCCTGAAACACCTTCTGACCCATGCACCCATGTTGAATATCGTTGATCCCAAAAATGACTTCCTCGTGTGCACAGATGCCTGTAAGGAAGGGATCGGAGGAGTACTTATACAAGGAGGAGGTGTAGTCTGCTATGAATCTTGAAAATTGAATGAGCACGAAGTCAACTATGTGACCCATGATCTAGAGCTGGCTGCCATAGTGCACGCCTTAAACAAGTGGAGACATTACCTCCTGGGAAGGAAATTTGTACTTATGACAGACCATTGTGGATTGCGATTTCTGTTTGACCAACCAAAGCTCAATGCCAGACAAGCTAGGTGGATAGCCCTCCTTAGTGAGTTTGATTTTGAAATCAAACATGTTAAAGGAAAGGAAAATAAGGTCGTTGATGCCCTTAGCAAAAGTATGAAAAAAATTCACCTAGCAGCGGTGAGAACCTGCGAGATGAATGTCAAAGAAAGAGTCAGGAATGCACAAGAAACAAACACATTCTTCCAAACCGTGACCTCATACCTGGAGTAAGAACCCACAGGGATAAAGTATGAAGGCTACCAGATGATAGATGGAGGTCTACTAAGTTACAGAAATAGATTGTATATTCCAGATTATGACGACTTGAAGAGGTTCATAATGGATGAATTACATAAAAGACCATATACTGGTCACCCGGGATATCAAAAGATGATCACGGCCACTAGGAAACAATTCTATTGGCCTGTGTTAAAGGAAGACATAGCTAACTATTTAGCTAAGTGCCTAGAATGCCAATAGGTTAAAGCAGAACACCGACACCTAGCAGGATTATTACAACCTCTACCAATCCCAGAATGGAAGTGGGAAACCATTTCCATGGACTTCATCACCAGATTACCAACATCGACCAAACAGAATGACACCATCATGGTAGTGGTGGATAAATTGAGCAAGTGCTCCCATTTTATCCCCGTCAAATTGACTTGCAAGGCAATAGATATCGCTAGCATATTCATGAAGGAGATATTCAGACTACATGGTATGCCTAAAGAGATCGTGTCTGACAGAGACACAAAATTTACTTCCAAATTTTGGAAATCTTTGATGGTTGGTCTGGATACCAAATTATTGTTTAGCATAACATATCATCCTCAAACCGATGGATAGATGGAAAGAGTGAACCAAATATTGGAAGACCTGCTAAGAATGCATGTAATGCATCAATCCAAGAAGTGGGAAGATTACCTGCCACTGGTGGAATTCGCCTACAACAACGGCTACCAAGAATCCCTGAAGATGAGTCCCTTCGAAGTCCTCTATGGTAGACCATGCAACACTCTAGTCAGTTGGAGTAATCCCATAAATAGAATTTCTATTGGACCTGACATGCTGAAAGAAATGGAACAACAAGTGATTCAGATAAAACAGAATATGAAGGTCGCTTAGAATAGACAGAAAAGTTACGCCAACCAAAAGAGAATTTCAAGAGAATTCAAGATGGGAGACCACGTATATCTTAGAGTTAGGCCCAGGAAGAGTTCCCTGAGGATGGGCACTTGTGAAAAATTGGCACCTCGGTATTGTGGACCCTTTGAAGTTCTAGATAGAGTGGGACCTGTAGCCTACAGGCTAGCACTTCCTCCCACAGTAAAAGAACATAATGTTTTCCATGTTTCATTATTGAAGAAATATGTACATGATTCTAATCATATAATTGAATGGTCTGTGATATAGGTGGAACTGGAGGTAGGATTCCTGCCAGAACCTCAATGCATACTGGGCAGAAAGGAAACCCCACTCAGGAACCGAACCATTGCACAGGTCAAGGTGCAGTGGAAACATTTTGGCCCAGATGAGGCTACCTGGGAAATGGAAGATGCCATGAAACAGGCATATCCGATTTTGTTTACTTCTGTACATACACGTCATATTGATAGATAGGACATTGAGGATGATGTTCCTTTAAGGGGGAGGGAATTGTAACACCCTGTTTCCTCCAGTCTGTAAAAATAACTATATTGGCCAAGAACTATGGCAAACTCAAAGACATGAATGTTTGATTTGATGGTCCTTTTTATGAAAGGTCGATGAATGTAAATTATGTTATGAATATGTGTTGCATGGCTGCTAGGAGGGGGGTGTGCTAAAAGAGACCATGATGGCTAATGAGAGGTGGTGGAAGGGACCTGGAATGGTTGCGTTAACTTCTATCAAGCCAGTACCATACTAGTTTTACTTGCTCAAATACCAAAGTAACTCTCTGACCCCAGAATGGATTTTCCGTCAGATTGGTAGGTGGGGAGGCTCCTCAATAATTAATGAGGGGATAGGGGTGAACCTCCCATCCATAACATCTCCCAGACCTGACCGCGGACAGGGAAATTTGCGCCACACACAATCTTGCAGAGAAAAGTCAAGAGAGGAAGTGTGGTAAGGGGAAAAAGAGAACGCGCGCGATAGGGATCGCGGGGAAGAACTGGGGAAACTTTGGAAACACAGGGAGTTATGAACAGAGGATAAGGAGAGTAACCCTCGTCCTTGACTTCCATTGAGCTGGAAGTAGAAAATTGAACCTCAAGCATTGTGGTCTAGATCGGGGGTGGCTAGTGGTAAATCCATTTGGAGTCACTGAGCCTACGGTTGGGTTGAAATGATCACCCCTCTCAGCAGTCGCGTCACACCTAGTGTTTTCTGATAAGTGTTATGTCTTGTATTTTTGAATTGAATGCATGCTCATGTTTATACGCTCATAAATGGTTTCTGTATGGAAGTGTTTTCCTGTGTTTTGATTTGGAGACAAGGGATACATTCTTATACTTATATGACCATAATCGATCTATGTATAAAATGAGTAGGTTCAGAATACGAGTTCAATCCCTTGAGAATTGTCCTATCTACTTGTCTCATGCTATGCCCTGGTTTAATTTTCCAAAGGCACTTCTCTCGGGAAGTTTCCTCACACTCCAGAGTCAGAGTGAGTCCCTCAAAAGGACTACCATGAAAGTAAACCCATGAGTTTACTTTACCCTTACCACCGAATTTATAGCTCGGTGAATTAGGAAGAATTTTACTCAGGTCACCAAGCCTAGGGATAATTTACCCAAGAACCCTCTGAAAGACCTATCGGAGCTCTATCGTCTGTCAACCTTAACCTTTGCATAGGCAGGAGGGTGGACTTAGAAACGTCCTGAAAGTCCCAGAGTATTCGGACCCATTCATCGACATTTCGGTGTTTCGGCACCCGGGAAACCAAAGGGCAAGACCCTTCGTCATCGCAAGTCACGAAGTCCCAGTATGCGAAACTCCGAATTAGCGTAGTGTGAATAGGTTTCGACATTTCGACGTTTCGAAACCTGGGAAACCAAAGGGCAAGACCCTTCGTCTTCGCAAGTCGCAAAGTCCTGGTATGAGAAACTCTGAATTAGCTTAGTGTGAATAGGTTTTGGCATTTCGGTGTTTCGACACCCGGGAAACAAAAGGGCAAGACCCTTCATCATCGCAAGTCGTGAAGTCCCGGTATGCAAAACTCTGAATTAGCTTAGTGTGAATAGGTTTCGGCATTTCGGCGTTTTGGCACCCGGGAAACCAAAGGGAAAGACCCTTTGTTGTCGCAAGTCATGAAGCCCTGGTATGCGAAACTCCGAATTATCTTAGTGTGAATAGGTTTCGGCATTTCAACATTTCGGCACCCGGGAAACCAAAGGGCAGGACCCTTCGTTGTCGCAAGTCGCAAAGTCTCGGTATGCGAAACTCTGAATCAGCTTAGTGTGAATAGGTTTCGGCATCTCGGCGTTTCGGCACCCGGGAGACGAAAGGGGAAGACCCCTCATCTTCGCAAGTCGCGAAATCCCGGTTCATGAAACTCCGGGAGGATCTGGACCGTCCATCGGAGGAGACATGTGGTGAGTGGTCAGAGTTCGGGGAAATCTCCAAAATCCCATAAGCCATTGGATCTCGTAGGATAGCAAGGGGGTTAAGGATGAGTTTCCTTCAATGCCCTTAAGCTCAGGAGGGACAGTGACCATTAGATCCATATCAACGAGGTTCGTTGATCTCCTACACGAATTTCTATATCAGGTTCAGGGTTTGAAGAGTCGAAAGACTCGACTCGCTTTCATTTCAAACTTTTGGTTACCAAATTCCCGATACGGCCAGGACCATTGGATCAGGGGAAAGATTTGCAACCATCGATCTCAAGGAAGGGACGATTTCGGGTTTCAGGGTTTAAAGAGTCAAAAGACTAGACTCTCGGGCATCGCTGAGTCGCGAAATGCGAAAGGCGCCTCTTGGCTTGGCCCGGGGTCATAACTGATGATCACATGGAGGCGAAGCCCGCACTTGGTGCTTAAGTTGTACACGACAAGTTTTTAATGAAAGAACCGGCAGATTGGTTTAGCGAAGGTTTTGACAGGAAGAGCTAGCCTACGTTAGGACCTCGTAGGAACTAGGGGATTCTGTCCCTCGAGAAAGAAAGGAGAAAAAGGAGAAAAAAAAAACCTATTATGCCATAGTGGGTGTGTGACATAACTGCTAAGTGCTCTATTAAGTATTTTAATCACAGATCTGTGTCCCGCCTAGGTTGCAGACATCTGAGTCCTACAACCACCCCTGCCTCTACCTCGGGTAAGACTTCATCTTCTTCGCAGGTTTTGCCAAAAGGGCTAGTATTTAGGGTTTTGTTTATGTGTTGTTGAAGCATTGAACCCTGGGTCTGCCCCTGTGCCAACAAATGGTTTCGTTGTCGAGACCTGAAACTGTTATTGTTGGGAACTCAAGAGAAGAGAAAGCTTTGTGCGTAGATCTATTTCCCTAGTGCGCAATATTCTTCCTGACTTACGAAGTTTTGTGCTAAGAAGAGAAGTCTGATCTGAAGAAAAGAGGTAAGATCTTGAAGCTTTGTGCTCTGAGAAAGGTAAGATAAGTGAAAAATTGTATTTCGAAAGAATGGATCTAGGTATGTTTAATAGATTTGGTCCTAATCTGAAAACTAGGGTACAACTAGAAGAAAGAAGATTTGATATGAATAGATATGATAGAAATAATGAAAGATATGTTATTCCTATGCATAGAAAGAATTGTTGGACTAACAAATGGATGCAGGATCCTAGAAAGAATTTTTTTCAAACCCACCATTGTGATCCTAGTGCACAGTACAGGAAAGGTTGGGGATCGTTCAAGAGAAAGAGAGGGTTAACTCTTTGTTATAATTGCAGAATATCAGGACATCTTGCTAAGGAATTCCCTGGTAGAGTTCCTATTTGACTTTGTTGTAAGGATACTGGACATGAAGTTTTGGATTGCTCTAGAATGATTTCCAAAGTTGAAAAGATGAATATGAGGCAGGCCAAGAAACTAAGGATATGATAGAACCCCAGAAAGAATCAGAGACTATATTATTACAGATGAAAGAAACCCTAAACGATCACAGAGATATCAACTTATCAGATATCTTAAAAGAGAAGGAATGCATTGAAACAAGAATAGGATACTTTGACATAGACTGTGTACTGGATGAGGAAACATAAGTGAATATCATGACAGAAAGAACTTAGGAAAATTTGGGAAGCCTTGCTATGGTTCCTTCATTAGGAGGAATATAATTATTTAGAGGAAAGATGATAACCCTATGTGGAAGAGTTACCCAGACATGTATGAGTTCTCGTGACACTTTGAAAGATGAAGAATTTGAAATTGTTAAATTTGTTGAGAACGGCGCCCCATTTTCTATTTTTCTAGGAAAAACCTGGATTGAGAAAGATCAGATACGAAGGAATAAATAAGAGGAGAATATAGAACAAAAAAATAAAAAAATAAGAGATCTCATGGATAGGAGAATATCACACTTACTAAAATAAAAGGAGGACCAGTCAAAGCTACTAAGGACCAGAGATCTGGACGTCAAAGTTGAAAGAACACAGGAAGACTTGAAACACATGTCTATACAAGAGAGTAGAGAACCTACCCCAAAAAGAGAAGAAGTATTACCCTCAAACCCTATGAAATACCCTCCACAGTGAGAAGTTAACATGCTAAGAGAAGATAAGAATGATAATGGAAATAGGAAACCAATGACTCAGATTATAGGAAAGAAAGCCAAAAATCTCAGCAAGAAGAAAGAAAAGCTAGAGAAATTGAAATAAGTACCAGATAGGACTTCGCAGAAAGAAGGTTTGAAGAACTAGAACTTCGTCGGGATAACAGAACAGCAAAGATTGGCACTTCGCCATGATGAAGCAATATGATCATTGGAGGCGTCTCGGTCATTAGATCGATGCTCCAGAATGACTAGAAATGCAGTTATTGTCATAACGTTCACCACTGGACCATTGGGATTTTGCCATAATAGATGGAATTGCATCGATTGAGGTGTTCCTACCCATTGAAGATTCCATTATGACATTGTCTATTTATCCCGTCGAGCATTGCACCGAGAACACTTTTTCCAATTGTGATTATCCGAGCCCACAAAGAACTAAGTTTCTTTTGCGTAGTGATTATTGAGACCTCGCCATCCATTCTGTTACATTGAGTGTTGTTCAACGACCTCAGATATCAGATATCGAGTTTGCATGTCAGACAAAATTAGCGTAGTAGAAAAATTTGTCGAAGAGATCCTAATAGACCTCATGGCCAAGAAGGTGATGTCTGATGCATCCAAGCCTCGTCGATGAGAGGAGTGCAAGCATCCTCGTCGATTGCTCATGGATCTGGACCATCCCGAGCTGTGACAAAGAAATGAACGAAGCATCGTGATGAATTAGAGAATGCGAAGCTCATCCCATCTATCCTGCCCGACTACATCCCACCTCTGGCTGGCACAGTGAGTCATGACAATTTCCCAAGGGACTTCGACTACTCAGTCATCATTGTGTACCTCCCAAAGGGGATACGTGCAGTCATACCGCAGTTGGAGAGGATTCCGATGTTTAATATCAATGACTATAACTTAGGAGACAAAAAGATCTATTGCATGTTCGTACCATACAAGTATTTGACCAAGAAAGAGGGGAAGAAGACGAAGATCATCCCCTAGCTTTGGACCATGGACATCGTGAGGTCCACTATCTTGAACGTGATGAAGATACCACACTTAGAAAGACATCAGGAGGTTAATGTGTGCATTAATATCCTGTTGTCATGCTTTCATGGTGGTTATCTTTGGTTGGACATGTTAGCACTGGAAGTCGCCCCTGGATTTCTTTGCAGGAGCAGAGCCCAACGCCCATCATTTTTTATGTCACGGTTTAATAGAGGGGTGATCAAATGGGGAGAGACTCGAACAGGTATTGCTTCACATTAGGAACTGTGTCTGATAGACGAGGAACAAAGGAGGTCTTGACCCAACTTCAGTCAGTGAGTTGATTTAAAAATAAGCAGGTGGAAGAATTAGGAGGAGAATGAAAAAATTACCTCAGGCAGCAGGCCTTTCGGTAGTACGTAGAGGAAAAACTTTGAATACAAGATCCGCTCGATTCAGGGCTTCAAGAAACTGAAGGTAAGACTTGACTAGATCCTCCAATTCCAAGTTGTTCAGTGCTGAGAAATTTACAGGGACTGTCTAAAGCAACATAACCATTATAGTGATCCAACATACATCATCCTATAATAGTCAAATCTCGACTGGATCCTCCAATTTCGAACTGCTTTAATACAGTATAGACAAAGGCATGAAAGAAACTGACATTCATCAGGCAAGAAGTCTCAAGAGTCCAGAAATACCAGAAAAAGGTTCTTCATTGAAGTTTTACAACTGGGAGCTCTGCTCAACCATCGATGCTTCCAAAATACAAAGACTGAGTCTATATACTCAAGAAAATTCACCTCACAGAGGCGTGCCTAGTCACCCCAAGGCTTGGTGTCCCTTCAATCAAACTCATACCAATATCTTTCCTTAAATGCCACCTTAACTATGTATGGCTCATGTAAGGAGGGTAGCTAAGCCATTAAGCACTCGGCTAGCGTGCGCAGACTTCTCTGTCGAGCTGAGGACCTCAGCATGGCCTCTTTGAGAAAATCGGTACACGGGACCTCTGTGAGCAGACATCTTGCCAGACCCTCCATTCCCTCATTTAATGAATGAAAGGAGGCTTCAACTACTCTTTCTTATCTTTATTTACTTCAAGCGAAAACCAGGAGTGAAATCACTTCTGACGGCATCTGGAAATCATGACGATGCTTTCGGCGACTGGGCACGACACCTTTAGGCCCCCTTCTGCTTAGCTCTTTTAATTTCTCGAGTGACCGTGGACCGTGACCCTGCTTTTATTCCCATAGAGGCTTTCGACGTTCGTGAATAAGGAGGACTGTTCTTTGTACCTTGAAGTCGCGAGAGGCGAAACACCGAGACGGCTTAATCATGCACCAGGTGTCCTTCTAGATCCGACGGTTCTGAACTCTTCCCATTCTGATATGGGCCCGGGCCCTGAATGCTCTCGACACCTCGCGCATCGCGAAGTAATGGAGTTGTTCTTTGTTCCTTGAAGTCGCGAGAGGCGAAATGCCGAGACGACTTAGTCATGCGCCAGGTGTCTCTTGTAGATGGACCGCTGCCATCTATTCATGCACAAAACATGGGCGCTATCCATTACACTAACATCAGGGCTATGGAGTCATTTACTAAGCCGAAACAATAAAAGTAAAACAAAGAACAGAAAGGACAATATTTACAAAACATAGGAGCCATGGATGGCTCAGACAAAATATTTTTTAAGAAAATGCCCATTCACTGGGCCGCCGAACATTTCTTCACCCTCCAAATCCTGCAACCGATATGTGTTATTTGTAAAAACCTCAGAGATTTTGAATGGCCCGATCCACAGGGCTTCAAATTTGTCGTTTTTGCCCTTATCTTGCTTAGGAGCATCCCATTTCATTACCAGGTCTCCTGTCCGAAATCCTTCCTTTTTGGCCTTCTTATTGAAAACCTGTTTAATTCTTTGCTGATGGTCCTGAATTTTGTCCATTGCCTGCTCCCTGACCTGCTGGACTTCCACTAGCTGATGAATCCTTCTGATCATGTCATTAGGCTCCTCCTGATGGTCTTGGAGGAAATTTTCTATAGGAATGGCTAAATGAGAGGGGAAAATAGCCTCCGCTCCATAGACTAACTGGAAAGGAGAGACGTCGATGGACCTCTTCGTGGTTACTCGATCGGCCCACAGAGCAAACTTTAGTCTTGAATGCCAGGCCTTCTTGTTGTCTTCCAACAATCTTTTGATGATCCTTATCAGACTCTTGTTGGAGGATTCTCCTAAACCGTTGCCCTGTGGATAATATGGAGTGGAGTGAACCAGTTTGATTTCGAACTGCTCGCAGAATTTGGCTAATGGCTCAGACCCGAAAGCGGCGGCATTATCGGTGACAATTTTACTTGGGCAACCGAACCTTGTGATGAGGTCTTCCAGGAACCCAATGATTACCGTGTGGGAAGCACTCCTGGTAGGGATAGCTTCGATCCACTTGGTAAAGAAATCGGTAGCAGTCAGGATCCATCTGTGCTACCCACTGGAAGCGGGGTGAATTTCTCCAATAAAATCTAGGCCCCACTGCTGGAAAGGTCCCGAAACAAGCACAGGATTTAGCGGCAAGGGCTTGAGCTATTGCTTTCCTGCAAATTTTTGACATTGGATACAAGCTCTAACTCCTCTATGGACATCGACGAACAAGGTGGGCCAATAGTACCTGGCTCTAAGAATTTTGCGTGATGTGGCCTTACAGGCATGGCGCCCTCCACACAAGCCGCTGTGAAATTCAACCATTATCATTTCGACCTCTTGTGAATTTATGCATTTTAAAAGCACCCCCAGGGGGTATTTCCAGTATAACACTTGATCAATCAGGCAGTATCTGACTGCCTTGAGCTTCATAGCTCTTTCTTTGCTTCTTTGCAGGCCGTCTGGAGGCCGCAATTCTTTCAAGAAATATATGGCATCCCTGTACCAAGGACATCGAGCCAATGGGGCCTCCCTTTGAGGGTCTCCTTCGGACAGCCGACCCTGCTGAATTTCTGACCATTCGTTTGTGAAATTTACCCCCAGATCTTGGCAATTGGCTTCAGCCAACAGCTTGGCTAAACCTTGACCTTTTATCAATTTGGTGGGCCTTATTTCCAGGTCGAATTCCAGAATCTTAGCTATCCATTTACTCCTCCTCCCGTCTATGTCAAGTTGAATAAGAATATCTTTAACAGCGGCTGAGGGGACATAATCTATGATTTTTTATTGCATGACATAGATTCTAAATGCCTTGAGGGCCTTCACCAAAGCGTAGGCCTGCTTTTCCATAGTGTCATATCTGACTTCGGCATCCCTCAATGCTCGACTGAAATAGGCAATAGGCTGCTCTAGCCCATCCTCACTTTTCTGTAATAAAACAACAGCCACCGTGTCAGGTGAGGCAAAGGAAAAAATAAGGAAATCCTTTGAGTAGTCGGGACTGATAAGCACAGGAGCTTCAGTCAGGGATTTCTTTATTTTCTCAAAGGAATGTAGCGATTCAGGAGTCCACCTTACTTCATTTCCCTTTCTCAGCATGGCTTTTATAAGCTTTACCCCCTCAGCAAAATTAGGCACAAACCGCCTCAGAAAATTAATCTTACCAAGGAAAGATTGGACCTCCTTCTTGGACCTCGGGATTGATAGAGCTTGTATTGCCTCAACTCTGTTAGGGTCAATCCTGACTCCTTCCGCTGATACTATGTGGCCTAGTAACTTCCCCTCCTGCATGGCGAACAAAGACTTCTTGGGATTTAATGAAATGCCAAAACTCCTGCATTTCAGAAAAACCTTCATGAGATGACAACGGTGTTCTTTATCAGATTTTGAAAACACTGTGATGTCATCAAGATAGATAACCACAAATTTATCTTTTTCCCCAACGAAAGCAATGTCCATGGCACGGTAAAATGTCGCCCCTGCATTCATTAAACCAAACGGAATCTTGGCGTACATGAATGTTCCCCATGGAGTGGTAAATGTCGTCTTTTCCCTGCACTCAGGTAGAACAGAGACTTGATTGTAGCCGGAGAATCCATCAATCATGGACATCCTGGAAGCTCCTGTTACCCTCTGCAGTATATGTTCCATCTTTGGTAATGGGTAGTTATCCTTTTGTGAGCTCCTGTTCAGGTTTCTGAAGTCCACACAGAGCCGGATCTCTCCGCTCTTTTTCCTTACCGGCACCAAGTTGGCCACCCACTCAGAATATCTCAGTGGTACAATGATTTGAGCGTGAAGAAGCTTCTTCACTTCCCTCTCCATGATAGGTAGTAGCATAGGATTGATATGTCTCAGCTTCTGCCTAAACGGATTTTCATCTTCTTTTAATGGGATTTTATGCTCGATGACAGAAATGTCATATGTTTTGAGGTCTTCGTATGTCCAGGGGAAAAAATCAACAAATTCCCTCAAAAGTCCAATGTATTCAGACCTCTGCTCCTTTGTCAGACTTCTTGACAATTTGACGTACTTGGGCTCACTCTCGGTCCCAATGTTTCACTGAATAGTACCAGCGTCCTCTTCCGAGACTTCCCTTTTTAACGACACATCATTTCTATCAAAAATCCTTTCCAAAGGAACCAGACCTCTGGGAATATGGTTGTTGGGCAGCTGTACAATGTCATTCTCTGCAATCTTATTCAGAAAACCCCCATCGAGCTCATCATCTGAGGCGGCGTCTTGGTCGTTGTGCATTTCTGAAAATTCCTCAATAGTCTCTAAAAACCGCTTGACCTCGAGATCATCCTCGAATACCTTCCAATGTTTGACGTTGTCAGGTATAGAGGGCCTGTATTTTACCTCTACATCATATCTGAATTTGGGCGGAAAGGGTACTTTGAAATTGCTAGCTGATGTAGCCAAGGAATTTTCCATGGTGTTCTCCTCTCTTGGGATAAAAGAAATATTAAACGCTAAGAAGAAACTGTCAATAAGGTCCCAAACCTCATTCCTGTAATTCCTGAGTCGGGGATGCTTAGCCTGATAAGCGTTCCTGATCTGCTGAACCACCAACTCTGCATCTCCAAACACTGTTATTTCCTGAATTCCCATTTCCTTTGTGGCTCTTAATCCCAGGACGAGAGCTTCATATTCTGCTACATTGTTGGTAGCTTCAAACTCTAATTTGTATGACAGAGATATGGCTTCCTGGGCGCGTGACACGAAAACCACCCCAGCTCCAGCGCCTTCCCTGGAAGAGGCACCATCAAAGAACATTTTCCAGACTGTTATCCATGTTAGAACCACATATTGTACCCTTTTTGCCCATACTTTTTGCCATTATTATACCCTTCATCACCTGTATTTTAACTTATACTATCATTTCACCTGATCATCCCAAGGTACACAACGTCCTTTCTCATTATTATATGCTTAATCTGTTTT
>ML798561.1:44613-57244 GCA_009831015.1 Picea engelmannii | reverse complement strand
CAAGGTCATCACAAGTGGTTGATTTTCTTCATGCATGAGCAAGTGTGTGTGTCAGAGCTAGGAGCCATCGAAAGGAGACCTACGACATCAAGGCTCAGGTTGTAAGTTTCACTTTCAATTAATTGAATACAGCAATATGTCCCTTTCCCATAAAGATGATGTCACTTTATTACATGACTCCTTGATCATAACTTCGATTGGTTCGTTCTATTGTGATCTAGACGGGACGAGAGCATTGGAGCAAAGCTTGGAACAACATAAATCTAAGGAAAGCGTTCATAAGGTATGTCCATGATCCTCATCTCTCAGTTCATTCAATAATCTAGATCTAGGGAAAGTGTATTATTCTGTCATGTTTTGTTCTAGATCCAGGTGGATCTAGGGAGATCGGTTTGTGTCCGCACTCACGGATTTATCCTATAACAAAATTGGCGACTCCACTGGGGATCCATTCCTTTGATTCCTCGGGATACCCTGAGAGACCTTCTGGGTCTATAAGCCAGTTTGAATTTTTCTTGCTCTTTCAAAATTTTCATTAGTTTCAAGGATTCTCGCACTGTGTCCATTGACAGACTGCGAGAACCAGGAAAGTTCGCACTCTGCATATATATTTCAGTGCGAACAGTTCGCACTTTGCATCAAAGTGGCTTGCGAGAACATTAGCTTCTCGCACTGTGTTCCACACTGGCCTGCGAACATATTTTTTGAAATTTTTGAATTCAAGTTTTGACTCTGTCAATTTCTCATGTCTGTTGATTTACACCTCTTTGTCTTACTGAATCAGTGACTTACATATCTTTTGCTTTAGTTGGCTTGCTGGAACTGATCTAGGGTTTCTAGGTTTTTGCTTGCCTTTATAGCTTGACTTTCATTTCTTGGCCCTTTTTGGCATTTTATTTCTCTCTGATTTTTGGAGTTGAGTGTGTTGAGTCGGCTAAGAACCAGTGATTGGTTGAGAGTTGAGCGTTTGGTGTTTCTCGTTTGCTTGTGGGTTCGAAAGGACATTTTTTTCATTTGCATTAAGGAACTCCTTGGTTTGCTTTTGTCTTTGCTTTCGTTGAAAGTTTTGGTTGGGTTGTCATAGTTTGATTACTGATGGTTTGATTTTCTTTTCTCATTAATCAGAGTTCTTCTTGGAAAGTGAACGACAAGTTTTCTTTCAAGAGTTTGTTTTTTCATTTTCAAAAACATTGAAAATCAAGTTTTTAAGAGTTTGTTTGAAAAGACATATGGAAATTGTTCATTAATATATGATTGTTTACATTGGCATCTGAAAGGAAATTGAATATTGCATTTGCTTTGTAGTCTTGAGAATTGATTCCGAAATTGTTCTCTCTCTCCCATAACTAGGATTCATCGAATTAAAAGAATTATATTTCATCATATCCTTGCATTATTTGGGTCAGAGTCACACATCATGAGTTTCACTTCCATTACCTTTGAGTAAACAATAGCCTGTAAAAACATTACGTAATATTAAAATTGATCTAGTAACTCTTTTCTAAGGCTCTTTTACACCAACATTTAGCTAGGCTAGTGCTTTGGAGTAGGAAGAGAGACACACTCTCCAAAAGATCAAAAACAAACAATAGCATCTTGAGTTAGGGAGTGTTAAATTCCATTGACAACATATTGTCTTGGGAAGCCCTTCTAACACAAGGGTCAAGCATTAGGTCGCATTGGTGTTGGCAGAGTCACTAACCCTTCTTTGTTGACATCGGTGTAGAGATTGCACGTATTACGGGGGTCACTCTGAGGTATACCCACAATTATGAGTGGAAGCCTTTGAGTTGATTTAGGGCTAGATACCCTGCCTTTGCGTGTGGATCGGACTGACGATTGTTTCCCCAGGTTGTACTATTGTTTGTGGTGACCTTAGTGGCTTATCTCTCTAGGTTCTTACCCAAGGTGACTGTGGCGGGGAAAGTCTTCACGGTACCTACAATCGACATTGATCAAACTCACTCGGGCTCCTTGGAGGGTGTACCCACGATTATGTGTGGGATCTTGCCCCAAGGCGTAAGTCTGTTCAGCAGGTTGTCAACATAACCTTTCCATCTTAGCCCCGCCCCTTCTCATCTCGTTGTTGCGACGTTGGATTTCATCACCAACTAGTGGCTTTGTTATTTGAAGGTATTGTTTGCTTGGTGATTGCTTCTAGATTTTGTTTACTAGGGTGTGTTGTTTGTTTCTCGAAGTTGACCATAGGATTTTCGTTGGGGAGTTGGTTACTTGTTTACAATTGCTCCCCCACGACGTTCACGTAGGATGCAAGGTTTGTCCCCGGAACATCTGGAAGCTTCGCAACCTTTTCATACGACAACACCTGAGGGTACCCCTGAGGACTCTCCTCGTCTGGGTGAAATTCCCCTTGGTACTCTACCACACGTGGACATAAGTGACATCCCAGAAGTTTTTACACCACCTCCACAAGTAGAATCCACTGATCCTCTTGCTGATTTTCGAATAACCCATACTATAGAGGACTATCGCATTCGTCATGGTGAACGACCTGTTGGACGATTAAATCCTTCTGAGGAAACCATTGTTACATCCTCTGAATCAACTGCTGGGCCTTCTCACGGTGTAGTAGGCCAAGATCCTTTTTGGTCGGGTGATTTCCGACGAGTCTTATTTGGTACTGAGTCATCCCCTATCTACGAAATCAACCCTCCTGTGTCTCCTGAACCAGAGACTACACCAGAGACTACCACTTATCGTTTTGTTCTCCCTCCCGAGATGGCCCATCTTGCGAATACTACGGGTGTCCAAACCGGAATTACTGCAACTACTCTTCCTCCTATCAATACCCAGCGAACTCCTGAGGTTAATCTGAATTTACCTCCTGGTTACCATGCGTTGAATCCTTTGTTGAATGTTTCCCATCCAACACCTCCAAAAACTCCAGCTGGTTCTCCAGGTGGTCCTCAATTTCCTGGGCATCCTATTTCCGGTTTCATCCCGACACTCCCTCAGTTTCCTTCTGGAAATCCTAATACTAGTAGCACTATCCCGACTGTTGCACCAAACTTGCACAATCCTGTGGGTGGACAGGGTAGTACGTTTCCTTTTCCTTTTCCCAGACATAACATAGTTACTACACAACCTACGGTTGGTACACAACTTCTGGGGGGCCAACCTCACCTTTAGGACAAAACATACCTCTTGCATTGGCCCAGTATTGGAATCAACTTATGCAAAACTTTCCTCAAAATGCTGGGGGTCAGCAAGCTGTCCCTACTATAGGCCAACCTCACCTTTAGGACAAAACATACCTCTTGCATTGGCCCAGTATTGGAATCAACTTATGC
Organism: Picea engelmannii; assembly: GCA_009831015.1. Taxonomy (NCBI): domain Eukaryota; kingdom Viridiplantae; phylum Streptophyta; class Pinopsida; order Pinales; family Pinaceae; genus Picea; species Picea engelmannii. The sequence continues at coordinate 53,933 of ML798561.1, read as the reverse complement.
AAAACTTTCCTCAAAATGCTGGGGGTCAGCAAGCTGTCCCTACTATAGGCCAACCATATCCAGGTGTGATTAATCCTATTTGGGGTTCAGGTCAGACTACTCAACCTCAAGTCCCTGCTCAAACTCAAGGTCAAAATCCTTGGGGTTACTATCCTTTTCAACCACCACAGAACCAACCGGAGTCCTCCCTCTGGGGGCAGACTGCATACAGTCTCACTGGTCTACCGACAGGGCTTCCACCCCAAAGTCACCAGTATCCACAAGTGAATCGACAGTTGCCTTTTCTTGCTACTTTGGATCTTCCAGATTTGTCTATGATTCTTAATGATCCTATTCGTCACTCTCCCCAATGGCCTGCTATTCCTGCAAAGCTTCCATCGGACATTCCAAAATTCGATGGGAAGGTAGGAGAGGACCCAAATAATCATGTCATGACTTTCCATTTGTGGTGTTCATCCAACTCGTTGATGGACGACTCCATTCGACTGCGTCTTTTTCAACGAACTCTCACAGGTGCTGCTACGAAGTGGTACATTGAATTACCACGAGGTTTCTTTTCGAATTTCAACACCCTTGCAATGGCCTTTCTAACACATTACCAGTTACCGATCCATTACGATACCGGAACTGAGATTTTAACCTCCTTCAAACAAATCTTGAGCACTCATATATCTTATCATATTCATGAGTGGCGACGGAAGCGACTTCTCATTAAACGTGAGCTTCCTGATCAGTTACTGGCAGAATGGTTTACCAAGTCTTTTGTAAACAAAATTGGTAAAGACATTGCTATGGGCGGTGTTGTCACAGAAGAGTAGGCTATTAGTCGTGCTCAGTATCTTGATCTTGTTTATTCGCAAACGGGAACCTTGTATGATTTACTACCTGATTTACCTCATCCTGGTAGTTCCAGCACTTCTACTACTTCGGCTGCCTCGCATGCAGCTGATGGTGTGATTGGTTCCACTCATAGCCACTCACATTTCATTTCAACTACAACCCCGAAATCCAATTCTTCTAATGTTCAAAGTGCTCCCTCTCCTGCTCCTCCCACCGGTAAAACCTCTGAAGTGAACGTTGTTCAATCTACGCCGACCGGTAAGAATAAGTCTAAGAAAGGGAGAGGCAAGAATAAGGAGGGTAAAAACAATAATCCGAATGAGCAAACCAAATCCCCTCCTGTTGATGACCGGGATAAGCGCAAACCACGCTACCCTTGCCTTATCTGTAGTGACGATCACTACACGAAGGATTGTCCGAGACGTGCCAAGGTTAATAAGTTCCTTCAAGGAACACCAAAGCCCTCTATGCTGGCAGTTTTGTCTCAACCCTTCCCGTCTCAACAACAGGCTTCGTTGGTCATCCACGACCAACCCTCTACTTCTACATCCTCTTATGTTTTGATGTGCATCGGTGATTCCAAGAAAGACAATGTTGCACTTACCACTAGAGCCAAAGACTATACTCCTTCTAAGGAGAAGGTTGACGACTTACCTCCCGATCTGGTACATCCCTCTCCACTGAATCCACCCACAAACGGTCCTCTTCATCTCGAATGACCGAGCCTTGATACCGTTATACGACCACCCCCGAAAGGTGTCGTTAAGAATTTGGCATTCAATCATCATGCTCGGGCAGCCCAGAACTATAGCATTGTCAAAGATCTGGCCCAAGCACCTTCCGCGATGTCTGCCCTTGAAGTCCTTCAGTCTTGTCCTGCACAACGAAGGGCTCTGTTGAAAGCTATAGGTGGCATTGATCCAACATATATGAATCTGATAGTCTTTAACTTGGAAGATCATATTCCAAGGTTACCCCCACAGCTTTCGTTTCAAATCCAAGTTGTGGTCTCCGACAAAAGTATTTTCCGAACTGTTATTGATGAGGGTGCCTCTACGTGCGTAATGTATTTTTCTTGTTGGAAAACCATTGGCTCTCCCCCATTAAACGAATCAAAAAACACTTTAAGAGACTTCAACGGCTCAGGTTTTAAACCTTATGGTGTTCTACCATGTCGCTCTGGAAGGTAAGACCGTCCAGGTGGAAGTGGAAGTTTTCGATACTCCCCTAGATTACAATCTTCTACTTGGTTGAAGTTGGGTCGATTCTATGCGTGCTGTCGTGTCAACCCTTTTCCGTGTCGTACGATTTCCTCACCAGGGAAAATTGGTTACGGTCGATCAACTTGCCTTTTTTAATAATGATACTCGCGTTGGCAACGTGCCCTTCATCGCTAAAACCCCACCGGGTTATGAGAATGTTGGTGTCGGTCTTTTAAAAGACTCGTCGTTAATGGGTACTTTCCCCATACCACCACCACCCAATATTCCAAGCCTGTCAGTTGCTTCCATTAATATGATCTCTATTGTACCTCATGAACTTCCTGTGTCTGATGACCCTCGGATAGTCCCTGATCCTGGAGATCATGTTCGTTTCGGCAACGTTATGCCGTTAAGTCCGGTTGAGTCCGCTTATCAAGCCATTCAATCAGCATCCCTTACTATTTCTTCTTTTGACGAGTTGTCTCCTGATCCTTTCCATGTCATATTTCCCACTGATGAGATGATCATGTTCGTCATGGAAGACACCCCTTGGGACGATGGGCATCATCATTCCATACTGTTTCTGGAACAACAAACTCTTGAGAATTATCACCGGATTTCGACTTCATTGATCGTTGTTGTTATATCCACGGTTTCCCAATCTACATGAGATGTGTTTGTGGAAGGGAACCTCAGTAACATTTCACCCACGATGCCCATAGATATTTCAGTGAAACCTGGGATAGTCGAGAACGTTCATATTGGAGCTTCGTGTTCTCCTGACAAAATTGTCACTTATACTTCCTTGTTTAAAGAATTTCGTGATATCTTTGCGTGGAGTTACGAAGAGATGTCAGGTAATGACCCTGATATCGTCGTTCATGAGATTAAGACATACCCTAGAGCTAAACTAGTCTGACAGCGCCTCCGTCCTATCCATCCACGTAAAGCGGCAGCCATTAAACTCGAAGTTGAAAAACTTCTTAAAGCCGGTTTTATTTATCCCGTGGCATTGACAGAGTGGGTTTCCAACCCCGTACCGATTGATAAGAAAGGTGGTAGTATATGCGTTTGTGTTGATTATCGGGATATCAACAAAGCTTGTCCAAAGGACAATTTTCCAACCCCTTTCGTTGACCAGATCGTCGATGACTGTGCCGGCAGTGAAATATTTTCCCTCATGGATGGATTTTCCGGCTATAATCAAATCAATATCGCTTTTGAGGACCAACATAAAACGGCTTTTATTTGTCCTTGGGGTACTTTCGACTACAGAAAAATCCCCTTCGGTCTGAAGAACACAGGTGCTACATTCCAACGTGCTATGTCTTACGCATTTCACGATATCAAGCATATTGTTCAACCTTATTTGGACGATTTGTCGGCTCACTCTTTACGTAGAGTCGATCACCCTACTCATCTCCGAGTGATTTTCGTTCATTGTCGATTCTATCGCATTCGCTTGAATCCTCATAAGTGCGTCTTTTGCGTAGAATCCGGCCGTCTCCTCGGTTTCATTGTTTCACACCATGGGATCCAAGAAGATCCTATCAAGGTCGAGGCGATTCTTAATCTCCCTCCTCCTTCTTCTTTGCGCCAGTTACAGAGTTTGCAGGGGAAAGAAAACTTTCTTCGTCGTTTCATCCTGAATTACGCCGAGATTACTCATGGTTTCACACATCTTCTAAAGAAAGGTTCAGAGTTTGTCTGGGATAAGGTTGCTAACCACGCTTTTGAAGCTTTAAAGTTATCCCTCACAAAAGCTCTTCTTTTCCCTCTGGATTATAGTCGAGATTACTTTCTTTATCTAGCTACGTCCGAGTATACTATCGGCATGGTCCTCGTTCAAGAGGATGATAACCTAGATGAACATGTTATCTATTACTTGAGTAAGTTTATCATCCACGGAAATCAAGTACCAACATGTTGAGAAGTTGGCCTTGGCTGTTGTCCAAGCAGTTCAACGTTTTCGTCATTATATTCTCTCCAGGAAGACTACAGTGATTTCACACTGTAACCCCATGCAACATATATTGACACGTCAATTGCTGGGGGGAAAGTACTCCAAGTGGATTGTTATTCTCCAGGAGTTCGATTTGGAATTTGATCGCGCCACGTTGAAGAAATCTCTAGTTTTCGCTGAGTTAATTTGTGATTTTCCCCACACTGCCACGGAAAAGGTAGCAGTTGATTCGTTACCTGACGAATCACTTTTCCTTATCAGTATCGACGATATTTGGTATGAAGATATCATTATCTATCTCCAAACTCAAACTTTTCAGCCTTCTCTGTCCAGTAACGAATGACGTCGCGTCCGTTATCAAGCACATCATTATATTATCCTCGGCGATACTCTTTACCGTCGAGGCATTGACTCTGTCTTTCAGGGTTGTTTGACTTTTGACAAAGCTGAGAAAGCTTTGAATGACTGCCATTCAGGAGCATGTGGTGGTCATATGTCTGGGTATGCTACTGCCCAAAAGATCTTACGTGCAGGTTACTTTTGGCATTCCCTATTCACTGACTGCATTACTGTTGTTCAGAAGTGTCATGCCTGCCAGACCTATAATCAGAAGATTCGGTCGCATCCTGCTCCCCTTCATCCTGTAGTCTTAGTAGGTCCTTTTGGTAAATGGGGCATTGATTTCATGACATGTCACCCTCACTCGGCCGGGGAGCATGGTTACATTATTGTAGCTGTTGATTATTTCACAAAGTGGGCCGAGGCAATGCCGACATTCGATAATACTGGGAAGACTGCGGCGTTATTTCTTTTCAACCATGTCATCACTCGGTTTGGTGTTCCTCGGGCTATCGTTACCGATCACGGTAGTCATTTTAGGAATTATATGATGTCTGAACTTACAGAGAAGTTGGGCCTTCATCATGATAGCTCAACGCCCTATTATCCACAGGCCAATGGCCAGGTCAAAGCCATCAATAAGGTTCTTATAACTATGATTCGACGGATGATAGGAATCCATAAAACTAGCTGGCACATGATGTTATTTTCGGAATTGTGGGCATATCAGACATCTGTTAAATCTTCCACAGGATTTACACCCTTTCGTTTAGTTTATGGCATGGAAGCCATTCTGCCAATAGAATGTGAAATCTCGTCTTTGAAGCTAGCTGTAAAGCTCTTACCTAATACTTCTGCCGAAGAGGAACGTCTGTTGTATTTGATGCGATTAGACGAGACTCACCGTGACGCTACTCTTGTAATAGAAGCCCAGAAAAAACGTGTTAAGGCACAGTATGACAAGCATGTCAAACCTCATGTCTTCTCTGAAGGAGATCTTGTTCTTCTATATGAACAAGATAAAGATGTCTTAGGAGCTGGGAAATTCGAACCAATGTGGCGTGGGCCTTACATTGTTAGCAGAGTGTTGGAAAAAGGAGTGTATGAGCTAGTGGATTATGATAGGGTACCTTTGAGTGAACCCAGGAATGGGTTGTACTTAAAGAAGTACTACGCATAAGTCATTTGTGCATGAGTACTTGTATTTTATGTATCATACTGCGTGAGTGTGTTACTTTAGTTTTTCTTTTGACGTTATCTGGTCTTTACCCTTACGTGACATTGTGTTTGATTTCCAGATGTTGGAGTTTTCGCTACCTTACATTGGCTTCGCCGACGGTGCTAGCCGTAGTATCCCACATCCGGATCCCGGATCCCACATCCGGACTATGTGTTCTAGCAATCGAACTTGGGCTCTCATGCCCGGTATGCGGAAATACTTCAAGAGACCACAATCTCTTAAGGCAGCAAGGGTCGGAGGGTGATTTTCGGCGGTTGCATTATCATCCTCGTGTTCCCGTTCTCTCCATTCGAGCACCATTATGATGGTTATAAACCTGCATGGGAAACATATGAAGATAGTTAATAATCTTAAACATGAGGAAAATTCTTTCTTTTGGCTAAACGTTATATAAACTTTTAAACTTTGCGTTGTTCGCAGGTGGCCTATGGCACACAGTGCGAACTTCTCGCATGCTGCCTTAGGCCCACCTGCGAGAATGAAGCATTCTCGCAGGCCCCGTATGGGCAGCCTGCGAGAATCCTTCTACACGCATAGGGTTTGAAAAATAGACTTAAAACTTGAAATTTAACCAATGAAATCATGAATTTGAACCATGAAAAGATAGAGAATGGGGAGCTTACCAAAACACCGCTGACGGCTCAAGGAATGATGGCCCGAAGCTCCCGAAAATCGACGATGAAGGTAGAAGGTAAAATGGAGGTTTTTTGCACTCAAATGGTAAAAGGGTAAAACAATAGGGTAAAATGAATTGTGAATTTATTTTATTTACTTTTTACCATGATAAAAGTGGGTTTCTTCATGTTTATTCATTGTTTAACCCTAATTACTAATATGGAAGTGAGTAAAATGACTTGCAGGTACCCAATGTGGATGATTATGGACAAAAAACTTTTGCGATATGGTGTGTTTTTGTTTGTTTCCTATGGTTTTGATATGAAACCTCAAGCGCCTTTTATCTGTTCTTGCGCTTGCGAAAAATATGTGAACGTGATCGAGCGTTGTTTTATCTCTTTTTCAGGCTCGCTGTGGTTATACGAAAAAGGAACCCCCCTGGAGTTAACTTTAATCTCTTTTCAGACTCTCTAAACATGAAAAGATTGCCGAGCGATCTTGCTATTTTCATGCTCGTTAAAGTATTTAAAGTATGCGTCCTTCAGGCGATAGTTTAACCCTTTTCCGGTCTCGTTGGGCTATTATACGAAAAAGGAACTGAGAGATTTCTCTTTTAAGTGTTTTTCCAAACTCTATAATCTTGAAAAACCTTCGCGTTTTCTATCTCTAGACTCATTAAACAAACATGGACTGACCCGTGATGGGACCGAACCATTCCTTCTTAGGGTTCATTAAAAATACTCTGAGGGACTCGTCTGAAGGATGAGCTTATATCAACAAGCATATGTGATCCTCTTCAAGCTTGCGTAAAAATAAAGAGGTACTTGCCAGAAATGGTGGGGGAAAATTTGGGAAAGGGATATGTTTCATCTTCGTGTTGATTGGCAGTAAGTGTCGCTCTTGAACATGACACCCCCTATTCATTATTTGAAGCCGGTTTGGGAAATCCATTTGTCTCTTATTTGATTCAATAACAAGGTCTTTCCATGTGTCGTCTTTGAGTCAATGCTGCCAAATCATTGGTCGTGTCATCCATATGTTCAAGAGCAGTCCAAACTTCTATTGAGTCGGCCATCTGCAGTTATACTTTCACTCCATGTCGGCCTTCCCTGTGTCCAAAGTCAAATTTCCATATACTCTGTTTCACTTTCAAAATCTGTTACTCATTTTGTGTCACTGATGGGGGATACATCAAGGCCCTCCTCTGACGAGGCTTGTTTCGTCGACTTCAGCACATTATCCAGAATCAAGACTTAGAAATTATTTAGTACCTTGAAGCTTGCATGCCTCAATGGAAAGTTTCTCGCTTTCAACAGTGAGTTTACATCATTGACCCCTGATCGAAAGATTCCATCGGGTGTTCGACATCAACTCATTTATTCACAGTCGATGGATTGTACTATAGTACCTTGGGATTCATTGACATCAATGGTGATTTTCCTCGCACTTGTTAATGGTTACATCAATAACCGGTAATCAAGTGGTTTCTACCATGTTTGACTTCGACACATGTAATCACATGGTTAGATTCGTACTTTTGGGCGATGAGATTGAAGACCCTGGATATTATCCATGTGATCCAGGTTGCGATGGAGTATGTATAATTTGCGACACATAGATCCACTGTGTATGTTTTGTGGCTATGTCGTCTTGATTTAAAATTTGTCGCACATACCCACAGTGTATTCAGGTGGTTGTGTTATATAGTGACGGCATGGATCCACAGTGTATGATTGGTGGCCATGACCTTGGTTTACGATGTCATCAGTCTATGAGCTGAGTATGGGAATTCCTACCTCGGAATTGGTATACATGATATTCTGCTGATGCTTGGATGTTTGCAGGTTTCTGATTAGATGTGCTTATGGTTCTTGACACACACATGCAGCTTACAAAGTCTATCGACTGTCACTAGTTCCGCTCTCAGACTTTGGGGGGAATTCTGTTATCCACAAATTTGGTCATTATGATGATGTCATGACGATGTTATGATGATGGAAAATCAAACTCTTTACTAAGAACACTTTCCTGAGAAAAGTTACAGTTGTTTTCTTCCAGAACTCACACTTTTGAAGAATGTTCGCAGGCTACTTATATATTCACCTGGGAGAATGCCTGATTCTCGCAGGCTACATTAATCTGGGGTGTGAACTTCTCGCACTGTACTCATTGTTAGGGTGCGAACATGTTCTTAAAGGGGAAAAAGATAAAATCTTGAACCTTCTAGAAGGGTGAGTTGGCTTTCGAATGGTTATTCAGGTGTTGGCATTCCAGATATCTTGGGATCATTCCCTATCCAAGTAACCAATCTATCTTCTCCTATATATTGAGGGGATTGATCATGGAAAGGGTTAAGAAAACAAGCAGCAAGCTAGCTAGAGATTGATTATAGAATTAGTGCAAGACTGTATGGAGGACTGATGCTACAGCAGCAAGAGACAACAGTAAGGTCATCACAAGTGGTTGATTTTCTTCATGCATGAGCAAGTGTGTGTGTCAGAGCTAGGAGCCATCGAAAGGAGACCTATGACATCAAGGCTCAGGTTGTAAGTTTCACTTTCAATTAATTCAATACAGCAATATGTCCCTTTCCCATAAAGATGATGTCACTTTATTACATAACTCCTTGATCATATGTATAGACTAGTTATTGAATATATTAATCTGCCTTTACTTTGATTGGTTCGTTCTGTTGTGATCTGGATGGGACGAGAGCATTTTAGCAAAGCTTGGAACAACAAAGATCTAAGGAAAGCGTTCATAAGGTATGTCCATGATCCTCATCTCTCAGTTCATTCAATAATCTAGATCTAGGGAAAGTGTATTATTCTGTCCTGTTTTGTTCTAGATCCAGGTGGATCTAGGGAGATCGGTTTGTGTCCGCACTCACAGATTTATCCTATAACACAGATGGGGGTGATGGAGGGAGGAAATTCATGGGAAATGGTGGGCTTATTTCTGAGTTTAAAAGGATGTTTGGGAGCATTGGTGAGTTGTAGCACACTGGATCCTAAATCAGTGTCTAGGGAAAAAATGGGATGGTTGGTAGGGTTGGCTTCATCGCTGATTATATAGGCCAGTTGGGCTTCCCTGTATAGTCTTCTATGCTCTCCTCCAAACA
>ML798561.1:25132-44563 GCA_009831015.1 Picea engelmannii | reverse complement strand
TTGGTGAGTTGTAGCACACTGGATCCTAAATCAGTGTCTAGGGAAAAAATGGGATGGTTGGTAGGGTTGGCTTCATCGCTGATTATATAGGCCAGTTGGGCTTCCCTGTATAGTCTTCTATGCTCTCCTCCAAACACTGGGATAGTATAATATGTGAGGTCCATATGCAAGGTTCCCCCTAGTCTTTTTATCCAAGATCTTGATAACAACATACCGAACTTAGGGGGGACATCAGCCACTACAATATCCATGACCACACTTTTCATGGGCAACTGAAACAAGGTCACGACCAGGTCTTTGATAACTCCTAGACACTGGAATTTTCTGGAGTCAAAGGAATAGAGGTCATGGTAGGCTCGGGTGACTTCTAACCCTAATTCCTCCATAACAGTTTTGGGCATGAGGTTGTGAGATGCCCCCGAATCCATCAATAAATTGTGCCATACCTTATCATGTATGTTCAAGGAAGTGTAGAAGGGAGGGGACGAGTCATTCCTGTCTTCTACCATAGGACCTAGGATAACTGTAGGATTTTCATCTTGTAAATTGATGGAGTCTGTAGGAAGGCATGGGGTCTCGGACTGCAGAAGTTCAGAGAAGCATTTCTTGAACCCTACATGTTTAATTAATTCAGTCAGAGGCACCGGGATCCTGATCTTTTGAATCTCGTGCTCGAAATTAAAGGAGGATAAAATCTTCGGAATTTCTCTTATTTCGGGAGCATGACTCTGGACTATGGGAGAGAGGGGTTGGTGTTTTTTACCTCTGTGACTATCCGTCATTCCATTAGCAGGATTCTCTGCTCCCCGCTCAGGAATATCAGGTGCTACTGTCCTCTTCTTAGACCTCAGATCATATCTGCCTTGGTTTCCACTAGCCTTGTCATCTTTTCTCAGTTCATTTAGCTGACTGTCCATAAGGGACTCCTCATATGTTGATGGAGTGAGATGAGGAAAAGGAGGAGTGTCTCTGAAGCAATGGATTTCAGGATCCAGCTCATCTGTTTCCCCTTCTTCCTCCTCAGCCAAAAAATTGTTTTGAAAAGGGGCCTGAATTTTGTGGTCGTCTCTGTCTCTTTGGATAATCGGGGGAGAAACATTGTTGGGCCTCCTGAAACCTCCTTTGTTTTCGGAATTCTGAGGGCCCTTGTATGCTTTCCTTCTCTCCATCTTCATTCTTTCCATCTCTGCAGGCAGACACTTCACCATCTTGGTCAGTTCGTCCACTTGAGGGTGGGGTACTGATGGGCCAGAGGTTGAGGTTGCGGATCTTCCCTTTCTGTTGTCCGCGTCAGCCTTGTTCCTCAGTATGTCGGCTACTAATACATTGGATTCCACTTCTATGGCTGCATATTGCATTTGAGCTAAGGAGGTGGCTCTTCTTTCTCTCAATAGAAGACAGAAATCGGGGCCAAACGCACTAGCATAGGACATCTTGGCCGAGGCTTCTGATGGCTTTATTTCATCAGGAATCTTATTGTACATCTTATTGAATCTTTTGGAGAAGTCAGAGACAGAATCTCCTTCCATATTCTTCAAAGACCCGAACTCAGTCATATAATACATGAAATCCTTCTTATCTCTCCACTGCCTCAGGAAAGCATTATCCAGGGCTTCAATTCCAGCAATAGATCCAGGAGCTAATCCTCTAAACCATTTCCTTACTTCACCATCCAGGCTCTGGAAAAAAACCCTCATCCAGACATCTTCATCTCCAATGTTCAGGTTGTCTGCATAACTGTAGAAAGCAGCCAGGTGTTCTTCTACAGTTATGTCCCTTTCCCTGGTGAACTTGGGCATATATTTCAAGTAATCTCTAGCAGGGAAAGGATTCATGGGAAGAGGTAAGATCAAGGGAGCATACCTAGTAGAAACTATGGTGTCCATTCTATTCAGAGGGGGATTAACACCAGCCATAGGAATGTTAGGTGGAGGATAATTTGGAGGAGAAGGAGTTCGCAAAGGGGTTACTGAGAATGAGTCTCGAAGTGGAGTGGGAAACAAGAGGGGATTTAAGGAGAAGGCTAACGAGCTCAAGTCGACGAGTGCTCTTCTTTGCACAGGGGTGGTTAAACTAGGCGTAGGGAAATCTTCTACGGTCCTGGGTCTATGCCAGGGTACAGCTTCAGGGGAGAGGGGAGTGACAAGGTCTTGTCCCTCCGGTCCCAGACCAGGAGGAAAACTCAACAGGAACACTCCCAAAATTTAGGAAACGGGAAACTGCAGAAACAAGCCCGTTGAGAAACTGAGGAGGAGAAAAAGGAGCTCCCACAGAAGGATATGGTGGATTACCTGGTTCGGTGATGGACGCTTCTCCTTCAGAGGCCTTTCCCTTTCTGAGCACCGCCTCTGGATATGTTTCAGGAGTAGCTAGAGGCAGTTGTGGATGAGACCGCATATGCCTACCTCTGAAAGCCACAATTAACAAGGCAGGTCCGCCACAGTGGATTCGTCACAATGGAGTCGCCAGGTGCATATTAGCAATCTTGAAAAGCTCCAATAATCCGATGCACCTTCGGATTCAGAAGCTCAATGTCGTTCTACCCAGGGAAAATCTTCAATTTCGTCCCCGGAAACAACACCAGAAATGTTAGCGCTGGAATTCACCCCTGGATTGCTTTGCAGGAGAAGAGCCCAACACCCATCAGTTTTTATGTCACAGTTTAATAGAGGGGTGATCAAATGGGGAGAGACTCGAACAGGTATTGCTTCACATTAGGAACTGTGTCTGATAGGCGAGGAACAAAGGAGGTCTTGACCCAACTTCAGTCAGTGAGTTGATTTAAAAATAAGCAGGTGGACGAATTAGGAGGAGAATGAACAAACTACCTCAGGCAACAAGCCTTTCAATAGTACGTAGAGGAAAAACTTTGAATACAAGATCCGCTCGATTCAAGGCTTCAAGAAACTGAAGGTAAGACTTGACTGGATCCTCCAATTCCAAGTCGTTCAGTGCTAAGAAATTTACAGGGACTGTCTAAAGCAACATAACCATTACAGTGATCCAACATACATCATCCTATAATAGTCAAAGCTCAACTGGATCCTCCAATTCTGAGCTGCTTTAATATAGTATAGACAAAAGCACGAAATAAACTGACATTCATCGGGCAAGAAGTCTCAAGAGTCCAAAAATACCAGAAAAAGGTTCTTCATTAAAGTTTTACAACTGGGAGCTCTGCTCAACCATCAATGCTTCCAAAATATAAAGACTGAGTCTATATACTCAGGAAAATTCACCTCACAGAGGCGTGCCTAGTCACCCCAAGGCTTGGTGTCCCTTCAATCAAACTCGTACCAATATCTTTCTTTAAATGCCACCTTAACTATGTATGGCTCCTGTAAGGAGGGTAGCTGATCCATTAAGCGCTCGGCTAGCGTGCGCAGACTTCTTTGTTGAGATGAGGACCTCGGCATGGTCTCTTTGATAAAATCGGTACACGGGACCTCTGCGAGCGGACGTCTTGCCAGACCCTCCATTCCCTCATTTAATGAATAAAAGGAGGCTTCAACTACTCTTTCTTATCTTTATTTACTTCAAGCGAAAACCAGGAGCGAAATCGCTTCTGACGGCATCTGGAAATCGTGACAATGCTTTCGGCGACTGGGCATGACACCTTTAGGCCCCCTTCTTCTTATCTCTTTTAATTTCTTGAGTGACCGTGGACCGTGACCCTGCTTTTATTCCCATAGAGGCTTTCGGGGTTCGCGAATAAGGAGGACTGTTCTTTGTGCCTTGAAGTCGCGAGAGGCGAAATGCTAAGATGGCTTAATCATGTGCCAGGTGTCCTTCTAGATCCGACGGTTCTGAACTCTTCCCATGCTGCTGTGGGCCCGGGCCCTGAATTCTCTCGGCACCTCGCGCATCGCGAAGTAACGGAGTTGTTCTTTGTGCCTTGAATTCGCGAGAGGCAAAACGCTGAGACAGCTTAATCATCTGCCATGTGTCTCTTGTAGATGGACGGCTGCCATCTATTCATGCACAAAACATGGGCGCTATCCATTGCACTAACATCGGCACAATTTCGCTAACGGCAATTTTCCGCCAACCGTTGATCTGTTCCTTCGGATGAATCCTGATCGTCAAAATCAGACTGCTCGCTCGCTTGACTTTAAGTCCAAAAAGGACTTCTTCTGTGTGCTGCGCTTGGGCGCTTCTCATGCAACCTGCAGATCTAGGTGCTCTCGAGCCCAGGACAAGAAATGTTACTAACAGGACAGGCGTATCACAGTCGATCCAGCGCTGATCCATCGGATCACTAGATTAAGCATGCAAGGAACATACCCACAAGAATTTTATCCATGGAAGGCTACAGATCGCATCCTGGCGCAGACAATCAAAGACACCTATGGAGATGTAGAAAAGGGGAAGCGGGGCTACAAGGTAGCCTCCATCCAAAATGGTGCAGTGCACCTAGCCTGCTAGTTGATTGCTAGTAAGCTAGTAAGGAAGAACAGACCAACGCAGGTCACGAGGTTTGTCTTCGACCTCGCAGGAAAATGCATGGAAGGGCTACAAATGAACTGGGTGAGCTTCCTCGTCAACCAGTTAGAGAAATATTGTCTCAAAGCTTAGGATCAGGGTTATGAGTTCCATTTTAGTTGGTTGTTGATCCTCATCACCTTTATTTCTTAGGATATGCCGGAAGGTACGACCTTCCCTGAGATTGAGCCATCAAAACCCTTAGATATGAAGTTCACTACACTCTGGTATTCAAGAGACATGGCTAAACAATGGCATTCAAAAGCGGTGTTCCACACCTATTACCTACAGCTGAACAGGGTTATTGAGTCTTCCCCTCACATGACACCGAATACCCTGCACAAGTTCAGACCATTTGAGAAGTTCCATGCAGATAGACATTTTATTTATATCACTGCGCGAGGAGACGAACATAAAGAAGAACTCCAATCTTACTACAAGCTCACTGAGGAGGACATGGAAGAAATAAATAAGGAGTGGCCTGTAGAGCTCCTTGCACCAGTCGACTAGGAAGAACTGTCCGACCCCAACCTAATCGGAAGTCCTCTGGTCACTTGCGAAGAGTATGATGCACCCAACAGTAGCAGAAGGGAGAAAAAGGAAGAGGTACAAAATATGAACAACGCATCAGAAGATACCACTTCAGACTCACCCGGAGGGGGAGGTGATGATGAAGTAGACAAAGAAGAAGACAAAGGAGAAGAAGATGAGAAGAAACAAGGTGAAGTAACACTGCCTAGGGACTCTATTTTTGAAGCTAAGACCTCAAAGAAAATAAAGGTTTCCCCCATGAAACCTACATTGCGGAAGAAGTCCAAAGATACTAAACCATAGATGCAGACTGTGATCAAGATGGATGACATATATTTCATCATCGTCGTTGTCTCAGATACCTCAGAAGATATCTTACAGTGCAATGAAGCCAAACAAGATACCATGTATGAAATAATTGAAGTAAAGATGAAGGGGGTACAACAAGACCTCCACTCCAGTCGTGCAGTGTCTACTACGCCCTCATCATCAGAAGGAACAGAGCTGGGAGACGAACCTGCTCAGCTTCGCTGAATATAATATGCGACTAAAGCTCGCCTTTGTCCTATTCAAGAAGAAAAAGAGAAGGCCACAGAGGCCTTAGAGAAAGAAAAAGAGGAAGCTAAAGAACAATGTCGGGTTGCGCAACAAGAAAGAGACGACATCCAAGCCAAGTTTGCATAGGATAGAGTGTAGATCCATAAAGAGAAGGAACAACTGCTTGTAGAGAAGATTGGAGTTAAAGAAGAAGTCCTTAGAACACTTTACTCTGTGACAGGCTTAGAACATTTGGAAGAACACCTAGTATAAAGTCAAGTATGGAAGCTTGTTGAAGCCATTCAACAACTCCAACAGAGGATAGCCGAACTGGAATTACAATCAGTGCCAAGCACTCTGCAGGAAGTGCGAGATCTAAGAGAATAAATTGTGAGGAGAGAAGTTGAGAGAATCAAGGAATTAGCCTTGGAATGAAAACATCTTAGCATTCGAAGTGCATAGACCTACGAGCGCCTTGCAGAGGACCCTGAGCTTAGAAAACTGGAGTCACAGCTTCAGGAGGCCAAACAACAAGCAACAACAATGCAAGCGCAGTTGAAGCTATTATCACCAGTTGAGAGGATGAAAAGAGCCCAGGAATAGCACATGGTTCAGCAGCAGGCCCATACCATTCAGAGTAAGGTCATGGAAGTAACCCAGCGACTCCAGCCAGTGCAGGATGCAGCTTGCATACTTTTTGAGGAAATTGAAGGACAAGGTGCACAACTAGAACAAGTAGTCACCTCAGTTGAAAAATGATTGGAAGAACCTGTCACTGTGAAGGTCATTCAAGAGTTTGTTGAGCAGGTGGCTCTAGTGAAGCAACAGGTTGAAGCAGCTCGAGCTAAGCTCAAGGCATTTGAGGCAGAGTTACCCAGATTAGAGTGACTCGGGACGGGTCACAAGTGAGTGTTGGGGGCATGTAGTCCCTTGACCAAGTTTTGGATAATTTGGGTCATGTTTGACCGATTTTGGGACTTTGATAAGATGGTCGAAGGAGAAGCAGAGATCATGGGCTCTCGGCCCCTTCTTAGGAAATTTTTGGGTTTAGGGTTTATGTAATAGGTATGGGATGTCGGCCCATGGGTTTACCCATGTTTAGGCCCATTTTGTAATGTATAAATAGAAAGCTAGGCGATGTAAGTAGAGGGTGCTAAGGGTAATGAGGTGAAGATGCTAAGTGATAGAATTTGATCTATGTGACTGAAAAGGGCTTTGTGCTTACTATGTGTTAAGAACTTGCAGAGCTAAGTGCAAGTGATTGTAAGAAGCTTATGTGCAGATTGTAAGAAGGCTTTGTGCTAAAACCTAGCTCGGGGAAGGAGGATTTGGCGATGTGCACGTAGATCTCCTATCTTATGCGAAGTGGGTTCGTGTGTCTCTATGCTTGTAGAATGTTGAGAGAAGATAATAAACAAGAGAAGAGTTGGTGGGTGTAGCCCCACACTGGGGTGAACCACGTATATCCTGTGTTTTGGTTGCTTTGTGCATTATAGTTGTTATGTTATTGATGTGATGTATGCTTAGTACAATGATATATGTTAGAAGCATCTGATATAATAGCTTAGTTATTAGTAATGTGAATGAATTCTATATATGATCTATTTCTATGTGCTAAGTGGTGGATGTATTAGATCTTGTGGGATATTGTGTTGCTCTATAATTAGGGTTTCGATCTGCAATGTAAATAAGGGTTAAATACTAATGAATGTTAACTTCTAAGTGCTCCTTTAAGGTATTGTAATCACAAATCTGTGTCCCAGCTAGGTTGTAGACATCTGAGTCCTGCAACCACCCATGCCTCTACCTCGGGTGAGACTTCATCTGCTTCACAGGTGTTGTCGAAAGGGCCAGTAGTTAGGGTTTTGTTGGTGCATTTTTGAAGCGTTGAACCCTGGGTCTGCCCCTGTGCCAACAACAAGTATTATGAGGATTCCATGGACAGGTGGAAGAATAAGCACTATGAAGTTTCCACTCATAGATAAGCGAGGATAACAAAAACAATGTGGTGGACTGGGTCTAATTTGTGTGATGCCCTGTGGTTTGATGGGACATGATTGGTGGTGATGTTCCTCATTCATATGGGGAAAATTGTTCCCACGAATCAGAGGCTTCAATCCATGTATGAAATGGTTCGAGGGACATTGCGCAGTGGTGAGAAACACACTACCCACATATTCAGAATTGAGCGCAAGTAGCTAAGTTCATAAAGGTTCGATTCCAACCCGTCCCTGAATTTGAACTAGCCAATTGATACAAGGGCATTAAGGATCCTCAAGAACATATTTATTTTTGTGAACGACGTTGGACCTCTAAAAACATCCCTCGATCCCATTGGGTGCATAGGTTTTTCCACACCATGGACATGGTCCCTAGAAGATGGTACATTTAGGAGTTACTTATGAGGAAAATAATTGAGTGGACTCATATGATTTCCTAGTTTTTTTCAACCTTCAGCTTCACAACAGAATATCCAACTCAAAGATACGTGATCCACCAAATTAAGGATTTTATTTTTCATTAGCATCCAAAAGAAACCAGACCTGAGATGATATGTTTGTATCATTAGCCAGTGGTAAAATTGAAGGAAGCAGTACATTGTTGGAAGATTGATGTTGACAATATTAATGACGATGACCCCCGTGGAATCCAAATTAAAGAGTCAGAAGGAGGGCACACACTAAAGGGTAAGGTGGTAGAGATGGTCACCCGAGACCATAATGACTTGATAAAAAACAAGAAACAGAATATTGGTAATGAAGAAGCACCCAAAATGGCCATAATTGGAGATTATTGGGATAAGGAGATGGTCACTCAGGTTGTTAACCTCCTTAAGGAATATGAAGAATTTTTTCCTCAAAGCTTTTCTGATATGAAATTCATTCTAGGATCATTGGGAGCTATAAATATTCAACTCGAACCAGATGCCAAAATGGTCAAGAGAAGGCCCTATCTCTTAAATCCTAAGTATAAGGAAAAGGTGTGCAAAGAAACATATCGAATGTTGGATGCGGGAATTATTGTCCCTGTAGAGGAGTTTGAATGGATTAGGCCTATGGTGGTGCAACCCAAGAATATCAGGGAGATTTGCATCTATTTCGATCTGATGATTCTTAACGCATTCCTACAATCCTATGGGATTATCAAAAACACAAACAAAAGATTGACAAAACGCACACAATTCAGACTTGTCTATGGAAAAGAAGCAATCATGCCACTAGAATTTTTTGTTCCTAGCCTTCGGGTTACCCTATCCACCTATATGACCGATGATTAGTCTCTTTAGCACAGGTTAGACGAGCTTATGGAACTGGAGGAAGACGGAATGATGGTTAGTTTCAATCAAGTGGTTGAAAAAGGATGACATAGAGCATGGAACAATTGTAACATACACCAAAAAATCCGTCAGCGTGGTTGTTTGGTATTATTATATGACAACAAATATTTACACCATCCTGGCAAGCTTCACATGCATTGGTTGGGTCCTTTCTAGCTAGTCTACATCAGTGAAGTAAAGTGTCAGTCACAAGAGGTAATCCAATGTTGGTTTTCATGCAAACCTCGGTGACATGAAACATTAGTGAAGACCCAATATCCATAACTTCTGTTGGCACGACTTTCACTACAACAATGAAAGAAAACATCCAGAACTTATACCACCAAAATCTAGAGAAGGATGCATGAATCAGAGAATTGGAGGAACAACTCAAGCAGGTGAAGATAAATGAGAGCATCCTGCAAAGATTCAAGGATAGTGTGGAAAATTTTTATGGTGGATCTAGAAAAGGACATCATAGATATGTACACCCCCCTGCATCTATTTCAACAGATAACGACTACTATTATGGAACAACATAGCCAAGTGTAGGTCAAAAACACCCAGTTCAATACTATCTGGAAAGACATAAGAGATGTTTGTAGACGGATCGCAGAGAGTCCAAATGAACTAGTCGAGCTTCCACACCCCTTAAGCATAGACAATAAGGTTGATCTCGCTTCACTAGATTATTACCAGCAAGTTGGGAAGGGAGCAGACATAGAGACAACCAACGCAATGGAAAATTTTTCACAACTGCACAAGGCAGCACAAGACCTTACAAGAAAGTGTCGTCTCCTTCCCTTGGAAGAAATTGGAAATAGTCTCATTATGGAACATCTAATAGAGAAGGTACATCAAAGTACAAGTCACAGGCGAGGGGTAATTGAATCAGTCTCTAAGGTGAAGATGGAATTGATTGAACAACACCTCATTAAACCCACCAAATTCCACACCATGATCCAAGAATTCATGGACACCTTTGAAAAACATATGCAAACCCTCAATGAAAACATGACCATGCATGAAGATGCTCTCGAGGAGTTGGCATGACGCCATATCATTTCACTTTATGATCAACTAGAGATATGGACTTCTTACATCAGAGATAAGAACACATAGGAAATACATGACAACAAATTCGGATTTGTTGTTAACTATATCTTATTTTTTCTTTTTCAAACCACTTTCAGCTTCGTCTTTTTCCTCGCATGTGTCAAACAACTAGCAAGGGAAGCTAAAAGGTTTTTTGTAACTAATTCTTGGGGAATCTAAGAAGTAATTTTAAGGAGCTAGTAATAATTGTATAAACAAAGGAAGAGACCCATTTTGAAAGGGATTTTTGGCTCTCAAGATTTATATACACTCAAGAAAATAATTTCATAGAAAATACTTGGTTAATTAATATTGAGAAGCCCTTAGGGACAAATTTTGACAGAGAGAAAACTTGTGTGTATGGTTGTTTTTTTTTAACTATTTCCAACAGAATGTTTGTTTTCCACATTGGTTGTAAGAACACATTTTTCTTATAGACTTTTATGATGCAACTAATGTTATTCTTGCAGTTTGTTATTCTTTCTTATACTTAATGTCATGAGCATATGAGTTTTTGATGTATGCAGAAACATGACTTAGAATTTTCTAGTTATACATCTGTATGCATGTGTTATCTAACTTTTCAACTTCGTGACAACTATCTGATTGGGGTGTTTTGCAGATTTTAGTTTCATTTCATCTCATTCGATTACAATAGTTTTCTCCTAGCTAGGATATGAAAATATTAAAGTAGATTAGTTTTCCTTTATGTATTTATATAGTCTTCATCTACATCTTTCATTTGCATAAACATCCATCCATTCATCCTCTCAACCAGTAATGGCAGTCGAACCAGAATCTGGATGGATCTCCTAAACCAAACTATGCATAGTCTGATTGGGACTATGTATTGGGGAGTACCCCTTACCGTTGCAATCATTTCCTCCCCATCAATAGGGCCCTTCCAAAGGCGCACCTCTATAAAAATTATAAATTACTGATAACAATGTGAAACCTTGAATCATAAAAGTATAGTAGTAGTGTTTCAGAGTGCATAAAGGATAACAACAAACCCAATATTGAACAACAATAAACAAGTCATAAGGATGGATTCACCTCAAACATAGTCCTTCTTCTTGGAGTGGAATTTCCCTTCTTAGAAAATTATTATAGTATATTTATACTTCAACAATCAATTTCAGCCATGAAAGAATAAAAGAAATGAACCTCGCATAGAAAATTCCCTTAAACTTCCTTGCTCCAACTATATCTTCAATTAATCCCTTGAAACTTCTTCACACTTCTTTCACTCTCCTTTGGCCTATGCATCTCTTGGTATTTATGTGATCCTTCCTTAGTTTAAAACCTAGTTAGGATACTCCAACATAAATCCCCTTGATTGCTTTGAAAAGTATTCAAGGACACATGGTAGCTCCTAAGGCTAGGGGACACCTCCCCATATTCCTCTTAACCCTAGTGCACCACTTCCTTTCCTCAACATCAACACTCCAAAAAAAATGTTTTAATTCTCCATTGAGATAACATTTCTACTCCATTTTTATCCATTGTGTTAGGGTCGACCCTTAAACAACTTAAACATATAATTATTATTCATAATTAGGTTAGGGTTAACCTTTCAATAACTTGAAGTCATCTTTAATAAAAACTTATGAGGCCTCTTTTCACTAGGGCCAACCTCATCAACATTAATTACAACACTCTAGTTCATCTTCACAGTGTGTTTGTGGAATCATTTCTTGATATTTCCTCCATAAAATTCATTCATTACCTTCACAATGTTGAGGAAGTGGGGTTTAACCATGTCAAGGAAATTTAATCTCACCCCAACAATGGGTGTTCGCCAAATTTGTAAACCAAAATCTCCAAGTGGTAATAGGTTCCAACCATTTCCCACCCAAATTATATCCTCACATCAAATGGAGAATTTGATTCATAAGGGAACACCTACATATGTGGCAGATTATTATTGAATGAATATTCTAGAAACATAACTATTTTGTTCCAAGCATCCAAAGATACATGAACTAATCCAAAAACATGAGAAAGTATTTCAAGAAGTACCCATGGAGTTTCCACTAGAGAAAGGGATTGAACATGTGATTGAAGTAAAAACAGATTCAACGCTTATCAATCTTAAGCCATACAAATATCCACATCAATATTAAGCCATACAAATATCCACATCACCATAAAATAGAGATAGAAAAATTGATTTAGGATCTTTGAGATGTGGGGTTACAACAAATATAAGAATCCCTTAAGTAGCACATGTTGTTATAGTGTGGAAAAACGGATGGATTTTTCAGGATATGTATGGATTACAAAGGGTTAAATAAGATAATGATAAATAAAAAAATTCCCATTTCATTCATGGATGAATAGTTGTATGAACTTCATGGAGCCAAATATGAGATCAGGGCACCATCAAATCCATGTAAAATTGGAATATATTGTAAAAAACACTTTCATAATGCAAGAAGGACATTATGAGTTCAAGGTAAGGGTGTCTGAGCTAGCCAATGCTCTTGTCACATTTCAAGCAATAATGAATAAACTTTTCCAACCATATTTAAGGAAGTCCATGTTAGTGTTTTTTTTTTATGGAAACTTGTATACAACAAAATATAGAGAGAACATCCCAAGCACCTAGGATAGGCCCACTATCCGTCTTAGTGGAAAATCAATTTTATGAAAAAATGTCAAAATGTACTTTTGGTAGGGAAGAAGTAGAATACTTTGGTCATATTATCTTAAAGGAGGGAGTCAAGGTAGATCCTAAGTTCTAACAAAATAAAGGCAATAAAAAATGTCCAATACCATGTCTAAATTGAGAGGGTTTGGGGATTTAACAAGGTATTACTAGAGTTTTATAAAGAACCATGCTCAATTGGTAGCACCACTCTCAAATATATTAAATACAAAATCATTTAAGTGGAAAAAAAGAAAAATAACTTTTTGAGTCATTGAAGAAAAATAAATTTCTGACACTGGTGTGGAGAATTCTAGATTTATCAAAAAAAAAAATGTTATAGAATGTGATGCTTCATGTTTAGGATGTGGAGCCATATTGATGCAAGAAGGGCATCCAATAACATTTGAGAGTCAAAAGCTCAACAAAATAGAAAGTCTGAAATCAACTTACGATAAAGAGATGCTTGTTATTATACATGCATTACCAAAATGGTGTAAACATCTTCTAGGAATCATGTTCTTGAGACATACTAACCACAATAGTATTCAATACATATTATAACAAAACACATTGTCTACAGAACAACGAAAGGGGATAGAGAAAATTGCCACCTTCAATATGGAGATATTATATAAAATGGGGAAGGACAACATAGTAGAATGCACTATCACAAAAGGATGAAATCTTATGCAATAGAGGTGGTACCAAATGCAACATCATTGGTGGTTCTCCAATGGCTTGATGGAATCCATGTGGAACATTCCAAAGGCCTTGAATATTATACCATAATAAACAACATGAGGAAAAACCCAAAATGTGAATGGAAAAATGGCATTTTTTTAGTACAAAGAAATAATTTACTAAAAAAATAATTTACCTAGCTTCATCATCAAAACTTAAATTACAGGTATTAAAAAAAACCATGATTCTCCAATTACAAGACACAAAGGTTCTTTCAAAACACTATAATGCATTAAAATCATTTTATTGGAAGGGGATGAATAAAGGCATGCATACATATGTATCATAATGTGATGCATGCCAAAGGATAAGAATATAACATTCCACTACTAGGGTTACTCCACTATATACATATTTCAAATCATAAATGAGAAGCAATATCGATGAATTTTATTGAAGGATTACCCATGTGATATGGGAAGGAAAAAATATTTGTGGTGAATGACAAGTTAACAAAGTATGCACATTTCATAGGCATAAAGAAACTAACAAAATAGATTTCTAATGTTTTTTTTGTAAAATTGTTTAGAAGCTACATGGGTTTCCCAATGCCATTCTCAATGATAGAGATGTTAGGTTTTAAAGTAAATTTTGTAAATAATTTTGCATGTAATTTAGAGTATCACTCAATATGAGCTAAGCTTACCACCATTAAATAGATGGTCAAAAAGAAGTTGTTACCAAATGTGTTGAATCATATCTCCATTCCTTCATTATTGATAAACAAGACAAGTTGTTCCAAAAGGAAACCTCGCCACCGAAGAGAAAAAACCATATTTGAGAATATTAATTGAGTACCACATTAAATGTAAGAACTTACTAGAGAATCATTCATCATGGGAGGTAGAAATGTTTTGTCGGCAATACCCTTCACTACATTTTCTTTGAGCATGAATCATCTCAAAGGGAGAGGAAATGTTATTTATATAAAATAGCATTGTATATTAAATAACACTATAAACATAGATTATAGAACCTAAGACATTACACTTATTTGTAATTATTAAATGTTACATCTCATAAAGGTCATCATGAGGCATACGAATTCCGTAGTCATTCATGCTTGTAAAGCATCTCTCTCTCTCTCTCTCTCTCTCTCTCTATATATATATATATATATATATATATATATATATATATCCTATTGGAATATTTTCACTATAAACTTTAATGTTTATAACACAAACTACTTCTAATTACAGTTATGGTCAATTGTTTTCATTAATGTCCGAGTTAGTGGTGCAATGGAAGAAGTATCTTAAGGAAAATCAATTTTCCTCACATGAATTGCAGACTCCTCAAACATAATAGAGAGAAAGGGAAACCTTGGTAAATAATTTGATTGATAACCCATGGATTTTGGATGAGAAAAACCTACTTAAATCGTTATTGATTCAACCACCTCCATTATCATGAGAAAACAAGGGTATTGACAAAATAAGGTTAAAATACACATCTTCAACAATATGAACTAAGCGTTAGGGACCACAAATAGAGAAAGGTCCATAACCATAATTCTAAGAGCTTACCTTTTCTGTGTGGGTTTCTTAACACTATTGTTGTTGCAAATCCTCACTCATGAAATGTCAAATGACTGAGAACAGTTGAACAATGCCTAAAGTTTATGTGTCCAATAATGCATAGCCTCACTCATCAAATTCCAAATGGTCAAGAGGACTTGAGTAGGGCTTGGAGTTTCTTTGTCCAATAATTATCTCTGTAATACATATCCTTTCCTACTGAATATTGAGTTCATGGAGGGTATAAACTTCAAACAAATGTCAATGCGTGAATGTTACCCCACCCAAACTTCTCATTTATCCTCAACATTTATGGAGATAATAGAGAAAAGTAGTGAGGAGAAGAGTGGGATCGAACCTTGAGTAGAGCATAGACAAGCGGAAATGATCCTAAGTGGAATTGCTTGGTAGTGTGCAGGGTGGAGTAGAGACTATAAAAATGCACGGGGGTCGAACCATCAAGTGTAGAGCTAGGATAGTAAAATGACACCCTAAGAACCATGAATGGATAATGAATGGAGAGTGGAACAACATAACCATAAAATATTGATGCAGGCATGGATTGGTCACAATCTAACCAATCAAACATTCTAGTGATCATCCCATGAATATTGGAAATGGACAAAGTAAGAAAGCCTCTTGTACTTTAGATCCATCACCATGGGCTCCTGCATCAAATTAGGGCCCATTCCCTATCATCACGTGACAAAATATGATTTTCAAAGGATTTATGTAGGGATGACAAAGATTATACACTAGGAAGAGTGTACACTCATCCTAAGTGATTTTAAATTGTGTCATTGGATAAAGTTGCATTATTACATCTAATGATGCAACTTAAAATTCCTTGGAAAAAGTGTAAACTTTTCCTAGCATATAACCTTCCTAGAGGAGGGACACCCATCATCACAAGAGGGGGGTAATGCATGTCATTCTAAAACAAGGTTGACATGTGTAGAGAAATGTGCAATATGGAAAATAAATATAGTGTAATGCATGTCATTGGTAGGGGAAGGGACCATATGCGATGGTGAGAAAGCAAGTGGGATGTCACCAATAATTGTTCCCAGTGGATGGCCATGTGAAATGATGGCATGTTATGGGATTGCAAATAAATGATGTTTATGCTCAAAGATACTCTTTAGGGTTTTTTATGGAATCCATTAACTCACTTAAAAATATCATCACTATCCATGGTTTAATTGTTTCTTGTAAACTCTTTTCATGGTAATATAGTAGCTTTATTTTTTTTGGAAATCATTATATATAATATGTCGTATATCTACTTGTAAATCTATGAATAGCATAATGTTCAAAGGATTTGTGTTTGTTGGGATGAAGCAACACCTAGTGTTAGACCATAGCCTGGTAATACAGTTATTATCAATCCATTGACTAGCATAAATCTACTAAATTCCAATTCAATGTAATTCTCAATTGGATACCTCAATACTCTCACTGTAACTATTTTTCCACGATTGTGTAGGAATTTTGAAGAATTTTTCTTAGTTTATAACATTATTTAAATTATTTCTCATAAATGATTTGAATGATGAGGATTCGAACCAAAAAAACAAGTGGTTGGAGTTTAGAGAGGGAAAATTGGTGGGATGTTGACTTGAATTTCTATTCATCCAACCAGTGGGTCACTCAAGCATGATTGAACAGGGTAGGGTAGATAATGAAAACGAGGCCCAAGGGCATGCATATGGGAAATTTCCACTTCATAGAGGGAGAAATCTCTAGAGACAATTACTTTAGAATCATTTAGATGGTAAACGGTATAACAACGTAATTCCTCTCACCAATATCTAAGTTGAAAACCATCTAGTATGTGATAACATGCAAGGAAGATTCAATAACAAGTGGGAAACTATTTCTACTATGGAAAACTTGGTAGAAATCCCATATTCCCATAAGCCCATTTATCTTATTAATTTCCTATGTTAACTAATTTGACATGTTTCACATTTGTTAAGCCCTTTTGTGATGAAGGAAAACCAACTCGAACACCTTCTCATGGACTCTACACTCCTTGAAGTTTGAATATTTACAAAGCACTCCATTCCACCCACTTAGTTACACCTAATCATAATGAATCAAAGATCTATTTTTCTCATTTTGATTTTATGGTTCATATCTAATGAATTACATTTCTTCACTCTATGTCATATTGATGATATATATTTTTGTTTTCAAACGAGCATGGATTTAGATGTGGCCTCTTTTATTTTTTATAAAGCCATCTTTTTTTTATCCAATACATGATGTGTGTATGGTAGGGGAGTTTTTTTTTAATTCCATTATGATGGTGGAAATCCCACTCCTTTAAGAGAATATCATGTTGTCTCCAACTCACGAGTTGTTGTCCAAGGATCTAAACCACTAATATTGCTAGCTAGCACTCAAGGAAAATTAGAATCAAACCATGGATTTGACATTGGCTAGAACTTAGGGCAGATCGGATAATGTACCTACAATAGCTAATGGTAGGGGATTTATATAAACACTACTTAATGGTAGGGGAGGGCAGTTATATACACTGTAACACACCCACTATCATAATTTAAAAAATTTGGGTTAATCTCCCACAAATGAGAAATCTCCAGAAACCTGCATTTGCGAAATGCCAATCCCTGGTTCAATATCGGGATTCTAGGTTTCGGAGGTTGCGGTGTCGAGGGTCCCTGTCCTCTCGAATCCCCGATCACCGATGGAATGAATTTCCGACGCGCCCCTTGGTTGCCTCAGCCCCGCTTGGCTAAGCCTTTGGTCCACACGACCGGTTCCTATATGACCATAGCGATAACTTCCCATCGGGGTTTCGGAGTTTGCGGTGCTGAGGTGCACATGTACCCAGAACTCCCGATCCTCCGATCCCCGATGTGCTCCTTGCGTATTGGTTCTCCGGGCTAAGTCCTGGTCAATACGACCACAACCTTCACTAGACCACAGCCTTAAATCCTGTCGGGGTTTGGCGCCTTTCAATGTGAGGATGCACAAGTCCCCTGGACTCTCGACGCACCTTTACACTGGCTAGCCCCCTTGGCTATACAATAGTCCATGTGACCACTTACCATATGACCACTGTCGTATAACCTTCCATCGGGATTTCGGCATTTGCGAGGACACAAAACACATATCCCTGGGACTCACGATTTCCCGATTCTCTCCGGATGCTTGACACGCGTATTCCTTACAGCTTCGTCCTTCTTCGTTGTTGTGATGACAGCTGGCCCCCACTCATCAGGGTTTCGCGGATCGCGAATTCAAAGTGCCTATACATCATGTCCCCGGAATTCCCGATTTCCCGATGGACCACAAACTCCGACGGATTTGACTCTTGGTCGTGACTTCCTCTGACGATGTAGATCTCTACCACGTGTCCACTGAACGGACGGTCCCAATATTGTCGGTAAATCGCGGATCGCGATTCCGGGTGGCAAGAGTTCTATGTATTCAAAAAATCCAATATGCCGAACCCCGACTATTTTAGATCCACGGACACGCGTCCCTCAAATGATGGACGGTCCTGATTTCCCTTCGCTGTTTTGGGGTTTTCAATACCAGCATGCCTATGTCCTCGGAATTCCCAGTTTTCCAATGGAACCAAACGCCGATGGTTCTCAATGGTTGCCACCTGTCCCACAGATGGACGGTTCAGATTTTATCGGAAAATTGCATATCGTGATTCCCTTGTGCATGAGTTGCATGACTCCGGAAATCCCGATATTCCGAACTCCGACTCTCCGGGATCTCTCGCCACGCGTCCACGTCGATGGATGGTCCAGATCCGATCGGGAAATCACGTTTTGTGATTTCAACATGCACGAGTCTCTTGTCTCCGGGAACCCCGATTCCCCGATCTCCGACTCTTCGGGATCCTCTGCCACGTGTCCCTGTTGTTTGGACGGCTCAGATCCTATCGGGAAATCGCGGATCGCGATTTCCTATTGCAATGATTGGATCGCGATTTCCTATTGCAACGATTCTACACTCCTAAATTCTCCGATGGGTGAAATCTCGATGCCTCCCAGAACGCCGACACATGTCCTGTCGAGATCAACGGCTAGGATACGTTCTCGGGATTTCGAGAACCACAAGGCCTCGATTCTTAGACTCAACAAAACCCCGATGACTTCTCCGGGATGTTGACACGTGTCCTTCCGAGATCAACGGCTAGGACTCCTTCTCTGCACAATATGGTTTAACTCCGGCGCAACTTCTCGGGATCTGACGGCTGACGGGATTTTGTCAATCTTCTCTGTAAGATCCTGATCGTCGATTTCTTCCTCCTTGAGGACCTTCTCGAGAATGGCTAAGTATCCCTTCTGCAAGAGGGAATCTCTACTAGAGATCTATCGCAGGGCCTTCCTAGAGGCGGATAGGGGAAATAGCTTCCCGAGGACGGGTTGGGAGCTTAACTTAGCTCAATCTAAGCATGACTAGATTTATTTATCAACGTAAGTCGTGTATGGTTTCCTCTGTGATAAGCATATATCAACTTATTCGTATCAAACGCTACGCGGACACTCTCATGCTGAAATCATTTACAA
>ML798560.1:152640-167341 GCA_009831015.1 Picea engelmannii | reverse complement strand
TGGGCTAGGTGAAAGAAAACTTCCACCATAGCCATTCAAGCAGCTTCCTGGATAGAAGCTCCTTCCTTCTGTCGATGATCATCAGCGGATGGTGTAACCGTGACAGCAGAGCGGTTACACTCTTCAACTCCTCCTTACAGGCTAGAGTTGAGATGAAATAGGGCGGCTCCAAGGCATAGGGGAAATGCCACTCCATGTACTTGCAGACAGGGTCATAGAATGAGTGGCAAATTCCAGAAAATGGGCGACAGACACCTTCTTCTGCTACGCAACTGTTCACCTATGGCTGAATATCTCTGATAAGCACAGGTTGATGGTGGACAACTGACATAGGCTCGCTGCTCTCGAGCGGTGGCTTCTCGCTGACTGGCTCTGGACAGAAAATATTCTGCTCCTCTAGTTCGGTCTCCCCCAGGTTCGATTCGTATTCATCATAAATAGGGACCATGGGGTGGTTCTGTTTTATTACTGGCTCTTCAGTATATCTATAGTGATCAAAAGTAGGATAAGCTTGCTACTCATCATCACTATAATATATATCAAAAAGGGGTTGTCCTTCATTGATATGATCCTCCTCCAGAACAGTGATCTCGTAAAAAAATTCTGTTTCAGGGACAACGAGACCTGCTGCTTCTAGCTGCTTATACATAATCCTTTTCTCTTTAATCCCAGGTAAAAATATATCATGAGAAACCCCCTGGGGGAAAAGAGAAGAAACCTCTTCCACAACTAACCCCTCTTTTAAAAAGAGAGGGTCTTCGTCATCATGAGCAGAGCTGCTAGGAACATCTGCTTCCACCCGATGCCTAGGTAAGCCATCTACTATAGACCACATCTGCTCTATAAACTCATAATTTTCACAAGAGTCATGTTGATCATTATGAACATCTAAAAGAGCAGGTGCATCTGAAATAATGTCAGATGCTTCCATTCCAGGGCTAACACAATTAATATCATTCAACACCTCTATTTTTTCATGGCAAATGATTTCCTCCACAGTAAAGGCTTTATCATGGACATGGTCTTCAGGGCCAACAGAGGCTTCATGAAGCGAAGAAAACTCCTCACAACAATTTTCAAACAAGCAATCAGCTGGATAGTAGTCTTTACAAAATGAATTGAAAGCTGTATGAAAACCTTTCAAAGAGCAGATGCTTACAACAGGAAGAGACCGACACCATTCAAGAGTAGCTCCATTCAATGAATACCTGAAGAGATTAATCCAGACATCCTCATGCATGATATTGTGTCAATGAATAGCCTCATGGAAGTCCAGTAAATGCTCAGTTGGTTCCTCCCAACTTGTTGCATGAAATTCAGGGAGGAAATCTTCCCATTGGTCTCTATCAGGAAGTGCATTAGGAAACCCAACTATCTAGGAAAAGTCACAGAAAGCAAACCTTTGAGCCATAATTTTCTTCATATCGAAACAGTGGAGTCGCCAATCGATCCTCGAATCATGGAGTCGCCAGGTGAAATATGTGCAGCTTAAAATATGCATGGTCCTTGTTCACCATCAAAGGCCAGATCTTAATGTTGTCATTACCCCAGAAAGCTTCTCAGACTGAGAAAGCAACTGCTGAAACCTTCTCGAGAAAGCTCCTTAGGGTTATCTTTCAGGTGTGCCAACAATAGTCACAGCTGAAACAATGATGTGGAAACAATGGAGTCACCACAGTGGAGTCGCCAGGTGCACAGTAGCAATCTTTAAGGGATCTGATGTCTGATGCACCTTCAGAATCAGAGGCTCAATGTCGTTCCACCTAGGGAAAATCTTCAACTTCGTCCCCGACAACGATGCCAGAAATATTAGCATCATAAGTCACTCCTGGATTGCTAGCAAGAGCAGAGCCCGACACCCACCAGTTTTATGTCACGATGGTTTATAGATGGGATGACTAAATGGAAGCCAACTCAAAACAATATCATTACAACTCCAAAACTAGGCCAGGCATGCATAGGTGAGTGAGGTCTTATATAAACTTCAGACAGTGAGCTGTAGTAAAGGGTGAACAGGCGGAAGACTTATATAAGAGGAAAGCAGAGGTCTGTTATTAACATCGGGTTTCTAAAAGGCTGTGGAAGAAGACATCCAAACACGATATCATCTTACATTCAAACGCAAAATCCAGAGAATGCAGTAATGCAACAATAAATCTTTTATCATAACATAACTGCAATAATTCGTGCGAATCAGTCAATCACGAACTCTCTTAGCATGAGACGAAAATTAGATGGAATAAGAAAAAATGTCTATCATAAAACAAGATATCTCATATACAGATGCATAACCAACAAACTAGAATATATGTTAAAACTTTACAGTAGGGAGCCCTGCTCTACCATCGATAGATACAAAAAATGGCCAAAATGCCTACATATGCTCTTCCCCATTTCTCCCAACAAAGGCGTCTCCTCAATCACATCTGGCCTGCATTCTACTGGCATACGCTACCTTAATTCTTCATGGCTCGTGCCAGGGGGGGTAACTGAGCCCTTAAATGTTGAATTGGCGTGTGCAGGCTTCCCTGGCGAGTTGGAGACTCGGCATGGCTTCCATGGAAAGAATCAGTACGGAGGACCATCTCGGGTGGACCTTCAGCCGAGACGTCCATACCCTGTAATTAATGAGTGAAGCGAGGCTTCAACCACCTTATCTCTTCTTCGTTTTTCCTCAAGTTGGCATCGGGATTTAGATCACATTGAATTAGTGCCTGGAGAACACAGTGCCCCCTCTCTTGAATCTTAATTAGGTGCCTTTGGCCTCTCTGTCAGAGTGCTTTTCGCATTTCGGGGTTCGCGGATGAGAAAGGATTAGGATTTTCTCCTTTAAAGTCGCAATGGGCAAAATGCCGGGAGGGCCTAACGGTCGCCATGTGTTCCCCCACTGATTTGACGACTCTAAACTAACCTGGTAATACTGTGGTCCTGAGTTTCGACACTTTCGGCGCTATCGAGGTTCAAGGTTTCGAAATGTAAAATGGCGAGGAATGCTTACCGCTCGAACTCCCGAATGTCGACATGATGTGGATGCGTGCCGCACGTCCTTCAGATGGACGGCCCAGATAATATTTGCTATTATAAAGGGGCTGTCCCCCCTTCACCCGCTCGCTTGATATGACTTGGTGCTGAGATCCTGGGCTTAGTTCGAAAGGATCTTCAGAGTTTTGTTGATCGACACTTTCAAGTGCAATGGATGAAGAGCTCCCTGACTCTCGATACCCGATACACCGACAGGCTGCCACCTGTCCCGGTTGGATCGGACGACCCAAATCTGATTTGAACTATTGGTGCTCCCTATTGCGCTAAACCTCGGGAAACTCGGTAGCTCCGAAAACCCGATGACCGTCAATCTTCTTTGTAAATAGATCTTGGGTCCTGCCAACGCTATTTTGTCCGCTCGCTTGCCTTGCTACTGGAAAAACAAGGAATCTCTTGTGCTGCGCTTGGGCACTTCCTGAGCAACCTGCACACCTGGGTGCTTTTGCGACTAAGACAAAAATAATCGCTAACACACTCTCGAGGCATGGTTTCGTAAATTGGACCCCTTAATCCAAATGTTGCATTGCTTCTTACTGAGCAAAGCACTAGTTATCGAAATTAATGAAAAACACTACTTCCGAGGGGTTGGAACTGGGAGTGAGGGGTGCTCTAGCTAAAATCCTATGCCAGGAATCCATCGGAATCGATGGTTCCTCAATCCAAGTCTCAGTTTTTTTTTTATGCCCAGTTGCAAGTTGCATCCCAAACCATTTCAGGGACTCTTGACAATTCATCCTCGGGGCATCAAAGCCTAACAGAGCAACATTTTTGAGCTCCATGAGATTCTGCATGCTTTTTTAGGCATGGACTAGGTGACCACATTTTCCATTCACTCCCAAGGCATGGTTTCGTAAATTGGACTCTTAGATTCAAATGTTGCATTGCTTCTTACTGAGCAAAGCACTAATTATCGAAATCGATGAAAAAAACAACTTCTGAGTTGGAATTGGGAGTGAGGGGTGCTCTAGCTAAAATCCTATTCCAGAATCCAACAGAGATGAAGGTTTCTCAATTTGAATCTCAGTTTTAGTTTTATGCCCAGTTGCAAGTCGCATCCCAAACAATTGCGGGGACTCTTAGCCAATTCCCGCTCAGGGCATACAATTCTAATGGAGAAACATTTTTGAGTTCTGCGAGATGTTGCAAGATTGTTTAGGCATGGACTAGGTGAAAAAATTATCCATCTCCTCCCAAGGCATGGTTTCGTAAATTGGCCCCTTAATCCAAATGTTGCATTGCTTCAAACTAAGCAAAACACTAGTTCTCGAAATCAATGATTAAAACAACTTTTGAGGCATGGCACCCGTGAGTG
Source organism: Picea engelmannii (assembly GCA_009831015.1). Classification (NCBI taxonomy): domain Eukaryota; kingdom Viridiplantae; phylum Streptophyta; class Pinopsida; order Pinales; family Pinaceae; genus Picea; species Picea engelmannii. The sequence goes on along the minus strand of ML798560.1, from coordinate 162,987 downwards.
AGGGGTTCTCTACATGAAATCATATCCCAGTAATCCATCAGAGTCGACAGTTCCTTAATCCAAGTCTCGATATTCGTTATATGCCCAGTTGCAAGTCGCATCCCAAACCATTTCGGGGACTCTTGGCCAATTGCTCCCGAGGGCATAAAAACCTAATGGAGAAACATTTTTGAGTTCCATGAGATGCTACAAGATTGTTTAGGTGTGGAATAGGTGACTATATTTTCCATCTACTTCTGAGGCATGGTTTCATAAATTGGACCCCTTAATCCAAATGTTGGTTTTCTTCAAACTGAGAAAAACACTAGTTCTCGAAATCAATGAGAAAAGCAACTTTCGAGGCATGGCACCCAGGAGTGAGGGGTGCTCTAGCTGAAATCCTATGCAAGGAATCCATTGGATTCGATGGTTACTCAATCCGAGTCTCGATTTTCGTTTTATGCCCAGTTGCAAGTCGCATCCCAAACCATTTCGAGGACTCTTGGAAATTCATCCTCGGAGCATAAAAGCCTAACGGAGCAACATTTTTGAGCTCCATGATATTTTTCATGCTTTTTTAGGCATGGACTAGGTGACCACATTGTCCATCCGCTCCCAAGGCATGGTTTCGTAAATTGGACCCCTAAATCCAAATGTTGCATTGCTTCTTACTGAGTAAAGCACTAGTTATCGAAATCGATGAAAGAAACAACTTTCGAGGGGTTGGAACTGGGAGTGAGGGGTTATCTAGCTAAAATCCTATGCCAGGAATCCAACAGAGATGACGGTTCCTCAATCCGAGTCTTGGATTTTGTTTTATGCCTAGTTGCAAGTCGCATCCCAAACCATTTTGGGGACTCTTGGCCAATTCCCACTCAGGGCATAAAAGACTAACAGAGAAATATTTTTGAGTTCCATGAGATGGTGAAAGCTTGTTTAGGCATGGACTAGGTGACCAAATTATCCATCCACTCCCGAGGCATGGTTTCATAAATTGCCCCCCTAATCCAAATGTTGCATTGCTTCAAACTAAGAAAAACACTAGTTCTTGAAATCAATGACTAAAGCAACTTTTGAGGCATGGAACCCATGAGTGAGGGGTGCTCTAGATGAAATATTATCCCAGTAATCCATCGGATTTGATGGTTCCTTAATCTGAGTCTCGATATTTGTTATATGACCAGTTGCAAGTCACATCCCAAACCATTTCATGGACTCTTGGTCAATTGCTCCTCAGGGCATAAAAACCTAACGGATCAACATTTTTGAGTTCCGTGAGATGCTGCAAGATTGTTTAGGCATGGAATAGGTGAATATATTTTCCATCCGCTCCCAAGGCATGGTTTCATAAATTGGACCCCTTAATCCAAATGTTGGTTTTCTTCAAATTGAGAAAAACACTAGTTCTCAAAATCAATGAGTAAAGCAACATATGAGGCATGGCACCTGAGAGTGAGGGGTGCTCTAGCTGAAATCCTATGCCAGAAATCCATCGGAGTTGACATCTCCTCAACTCGAGTCTCGGTTTTCGTTTTATTCCTAGTTGCAAGTTGCATCCCAAATCATTTCGGGGACTCTTGGCAATTCATCCTTGGGGCATAAAAGCCTAACGGAGAAACACTTTTGAGCTCCATAACATTCTGCATGCTTTTTTAGGCATGGACTAGGTGATGACATTATCCATCCGTTCTCAAGGCATGGTTTTGTAAATTGGACCCCTAAATCCAAATGTTGCATTGCTTCTTACTGAGCAAAGCACTAGTTATCGAAATCAATGAGAAAAACAACTTTCGAGGGGTTGGAACTGGGAGTGAGGGGTGCTCTAGCTAAAATCCTATTCCAAGAATCCAACGGAGACAACGGTTCCTCCATCCGAGTCTTGGTTTTTGTTTTATGCCCAGTTGCAAGTCGCATCACAAACTATTCCGGGGACTCTTGGCCAATTCCCGCTCAAGGCATAAAAGACTAACAGATCAATATTTTTGAGTTCCGTGAGATTTTGCAAGATTGTTTAGGCATGGACTAGGTGACTAAATTATCCATCCACTTCTGAGACAATGTTTCGTAAATTGGCCCCTTAATCCAAATGTTGCATTGCTTCAAACTGAGAAAAACACTAGTTCTCGAAATCAATGATTAAAGCAACTTATGAGGCATGGAACCCATGAGTGAGGGGTGAAACAGATGAAATCTTATCCCAATAATCCATCGGAGTCAACGGTTCCTTAATATGAGTCTCTATATTCATTATATGCCCAGTTGCAAGTCACATCCCAAACCATTTCGGGGACTCTTGGCCAATTGCTCCTCAGGGCATAAAAACCTAACGGAGAAACATTTTTGAGTTTCATGAGATGCAGCAAGATTTTTTAGGTGTGGAATAGGTGACTATATTTTCCATCTGCTTCTGAGGCACGGTTTCATAAATTGGACCCCTTAATCCAAATGTTGGATTGCTTCAAACTAAGAAAAACACTAGTTCTTGAAACCAATGAGTAAAGCAACTTTTGAGGCATGGCACTCGGGAGTGAGGGGTGCTCTAGCTGAAATCCTATTCCAAGAATCCATCGAAGTCGACGGTTCCTCAATCCAAGTCTCGGTTTTCATTTTATGCCCAATTTCAAGTCACATCCCAAACCATTTCGGGGACTCTTAGCAATTCCTCCTTCGGGCATAAAAGCCTAAAGGAGAAGCATTTTTGAGCTCCATGAGATTTTGCATGAATTTTTAGGAATGGACTAGGTGACCACATTGTCCATTTTCTCCCGAGGCATGGTTTCATAAATTAGACCCCTAAATCCAAATGTTGCATTGCTTCTTACTGAGCAAAGCACTAGTTATCGAAATCGATTTAAAAAAGAAATTCTGAGGGGTTGGAACCAAGAGTGAGGGGTGCTCTAGATAAAATATTATGCCATGAATCCAATAGAGATGATTGTTCCTCAATCCGAGTCTCGATTTCCGTTTGATGCCCAGTTGCAAGTCGCATCCCAAACCATTTTGGGGATTCTTGGCCAATTCCCTCTCAGGGCATAAAAGACTAACGAAGCAAATTTTTTGAGTTTCGTGAGATGTTGCAAGCTTGTTTAGGCATGGAAAAGGTGGCAAAAATATCCATTTGCTCTCGAGGTATGGTTTCATAAATTGGCCCCTTAATCCAAATGTTGCATTGCTTCAAACTAAGAAAAACACTAGTTCTCAAAATCAATGATTAAAGAAACTTATGAGGCATGGCACTCGTGAGTGAGGGGTGATCTAGATGAAATATTATCCCAGTAATCCATCAGAGTTGACGGTTTCTTAATCTGAGTCTCGATATTCGTTATATGCCCATTTTCAAGTCACATCCCAAACCATTTCGGGGACTCTTGGCCAATTGCTCCTCAGGGCATAAAAACCTAACAGAGCAACATTTTTGAGTTCCATGAGATGATGCAATATTGTTTAGGCGTGGACTAGGTGACTATATTTTCCATCTTCTCCCGAGGTACGGTTTCATAAATTGGACCCCTTAATCCAAGTGTTGGTTTGCTTCAAACTGAGAAAAGCACTAGTTCTTGAAATCAATGAGTAAAGCAACTTCTGAGGCGTGTCACCCGGGAGTGAGGGGTGCTCTAGCTGAAATCCTATGCCAGGAATCCATCGGATTCAATGGTTCCTCAATCCGAGTCTCGATTTTATTTTTATGCCTAGTTGCAAGTCACATCCCAAACTATTTCAGGGACTCTTGGCCAATTGCTCCCGAGGGCATAGAAACCTAACGGAGCAACATTTTTGAGTTCTGTGAGATGCTGCTGCAAGATTATTTAGGCGTGGAATAGGTGACTATATTTTTCATCCACTCCTGAGGCACAGTGTCATAAATTGGACCCCTAAATCCAAATGTTACATTGCTTCTTACTGAGCAAAGAACTAGTTATTGAAATCGATTAAAAAAATTACTTCCGAGGGGTTGGAACTGGGAGTGAGGGGTTATCTAGCTAAAATACTATGTCAAGAATCCATCGGAGTCAACAGTTCCTCAATCCAAGTCTTGGTTTTCACTTGATGCCCAGTTGCAAGTCGCATCCCAAACCATTTCGGGGACTCTTGGAAATTCATCCTCGGGGCATAAAAGCCTAATAGGTGACCACATTTTCTATCCGCTCCCGAGGCATGGTTTCATAAATTGGACTCCTAAATCTAAATGTTGCATTGCTTCTTACTGAGCAAATCAATAGGTATCGAAATCGATGAAAAAAACAAATTTTGAGGGGTTGGAACTGGGTGTGAGGGGTGCTCTAGCTAAAATCCTATGCCAAGAATCTAACAGAGATGGCAGTTCCTCAATCCGACTCTTAGTTGTTTTTTTATGCCCAGTTGCAAGTCACATCTCAAACCATTTGAGGGACTCTTGGCTAATTCCCGTTCAGGGCATAAAAGACTAACAGAGTAACATTTTTGGGTTCTGTGAGATGATGCAAGCTTGTTTAGGCAAACTAGGTGAATTTTTTTTCCATCCCACTCCCGAGGCATGGTTTCGTAAATTATCCCCTTAATCCAAATGTTGCATTGCTTCAAACTGAGCAAAACACTAGTTCTTGAAATCAATGATTAAAGCAACTTCTGAGGCATGGCACCCGTGAGTGAGGGGTGCTCTAGATGAAATATTATCACAGTAATCCATCAGAGTCGATGATTCCTGAATCCGAGTCTCGATATTCATTATATTCCCAGTTTCAAGTCGCATCGCAAACCATTTCAGGGACTCTTAGCCAATTCCTCTTCAAGGCATAAAAACTAACTAAATTCTACATTTCTCTGTCAACTAACTACTATATCTTACTGCGTTGAAAAAATACTGCACCAATTTCAATTGCACATTGATTTTAACAACCACTGCTTCCTACATAAAAATGTGGGTTGCACTATTGTTAACCATCGCCATAACTAACTTATTCATCAACTTGGATTGAACAAAACTAATATTTGTATAGTTCTACTCCTGGCTTGAACAAAACTAATAATTGTATAGTTCTACTCTTGGCTTGCCTTAGACATAATTCCAACTAAAGCACCCAATATTTGCAACACACCAACTGATGGTTGGATTTCTTACTCCATAACATTGACCCTCGTCTTCAATGGACATTTCTTATAATAATTCTAATTTTCACAAATCCAAAAAACAACAACCTTACAACTATTTTTTCTTAGATCCATATGATTTATCATGTCCTTAGTTTTATCACATTAATATATCCTTAATATGTCCAAAATTAAGAGGGATATCACATTAAATTAGGTGTTTGACCACTAATATTGGTAATTGAACCCTAGTCTAATTATGCATCCAAAACTAAAGATATAAAAATTTTATTTAGAACTTTGAATATAGAAAAGAAAGTTCATAAATTGGAACTAGGATGATGATGGACTACTCACTAAAAACACGTGCACATGCAAATGAAGGTACAACCAAACATGTACATGTCATATATTTCTTCATCGAGTGAGGAAATCTTAGGACAAATAGAAGGAAATGTGACTGCATCTAGTAGATATGATAAGCAAACAAGGACCAGAGGTGAAAAAATCAAAATAAAGTTTTGTAGACACATGAAATTTTTTCTTGCCGAAGGAGGATCATGCTCTTATGATGATGAGAGCATAGGAGACATAGAGGTGCCACTCAGGTATAAGAATCTGGTGAAACAATGGGTACCTAAGGAACTACCTCCTATATATGCTGACTTCGTTGTCAACAATATGACATATCGCATTGCACCATCCTCCCTGCATGGCTTGGGGATATTTTCCATGGATGGAATAATTGTAAAATACAATACAGTAACTGAATTGATGGACTATGTTGGACCGTGTTACAATTATAATGATTGGATGTGGCTGGTCCGGTACATACGAAGTATGTGGAGATATGCACTCACCACAAATTATATACAACTAATAACTAAGGATACAAATAAGGGAGCGACTATCTATATTGATGGAAGGCCTAAAGCTTCCGGCAATATCGCAAGGTTTATAAACAACACATGACCCGGGACAATAAACAAACAACTGAATTGCATATATGAGGGACGTGAAGAGAATCGGGTAGTCCTGTGCGCAATAAAAAAGATAGCTCTCGGGGAAGAGTTATTAGTGGATTATCATTTGAATTGAATAGACACATTAACTAATAGTGTGCAGGTTCTTATGCAACACCTCTTTAAGAAACCTCTACTTATTGGATTATATTTTTTTATTATATTTAATATTTTTTTTTGTTATCGTGAACAATTTTTTAAATATTTGGGGGTTCTAATTATATTATAATGTGGCAGGATGATCGTGGAAAAGGGCCTGCCTTAGAACATGTAAATGATTATCAATTTCCACTTTCATTTTACGTTATTTTCATTATTTTCTTATACAATTTTATTGAAATAACATTGTTCTTGTTGAAATTATATGTAGTTCGTAGGCCATGTTGATCATGATTCCGCCGATGAGGAGGGGTTTTATTCATCCCCTTATCCAATGGTCTTAATAAAAAAAATATCATTAAAGAGAACAATGAACTTGCTAGCTTCTTAGATTGTCCAGATCAAACTCCCGACGTCCTAGCAAAGATCAATCTCCTTATGTCACAACTTAACACATATAAGGTAATAACCATAATTTAAAGTGTTTTTTTTTAATGTACTCATATGTTCACTTATGAAACTTTGTTCTTTAACTTTTACATTATCCCACGAAAAAACATTTTCTTTTTTATAAAGAGATTTTTGGAGACTGTTCAACCCGGTGTTGGTAGTAGTGGTACTACAGAGACGCTACAGAGTCCTGATGTGGGCGGTCATACAGTTTCTAGAGTACTATTTACTTCTCCATATTCCACACCTAATTTAGATAGGAGCCATGACACGCACCACCATACATCCACACCTCGGTCAAAGTCTAGAGATGGTGGCAAAGATGAGGCTCATGGTGATGTGGTTGACATGGTTTCATTTCCTGGAGCTAGACGTGTGGCAAGCACGGGGACCCTTCCATGCACATTTTTGGTCGATGATAATGGACTTCCATTAAAATAATCAAGACTCCCAAGTAGTTTTAATTCATATTTTAATCGTTTAATGTTGTCATTCTCATACACAAATCATCTAGATTAGTAATTTTAAATCAATGATCATCATATCTTTTTGTGTGTAGGAAACGACCATTTTTATAGGCGCCTAGAGAGCAAGTCCTTATTGATTTTTGGGGAAACCTTACGCATGAGGTGGAATTGACAGAATTTCAACCTCAAAAAGCAACTTATGGATTATCTTGAAAGCCTCTTTGGAGTAGACACGTTCAATAAAAAAGAGGTCACCTCTGCAGTGGGAAAATATTTAAAATATACGCAGGATGTTTATAGACGAAGCTTGGCAGGAAATCCTAGGTATGAGCGTCCTCCCTCAATTCTAGAGAGGGATTGGAAGGCAATCATTGATGATGCAAAAGAGAATATTTTGAAAAAATCAGGAGAACAAATAACTGGTACACCAAGGTAAATTACAATATTTTGATTTCAATACCAGCGTTATTTTTCTTTAGATCTAAATAAAAGTGTGGTTATATATAACATACTTGAAAATTTTGATGATAGGTTGCCTCACACTTCGAAGGAAACCAAAGCAAAGATTTCCAAACATGGCTAACACAATATAGGCTAGGGCGTATACTCAAGGTTACATTCACGAATCGTAAGTACCCAAACATCTTAAGAATATTATTTGTATCGCCTTACAACTTTCAGGCAATTGCAGCCAAAAACATTAAAAAAACATACCCTTATGCAATGTAGAGCGACGAATTCGGAACTGAAACCATGGAGGAAGACCTCCAACTTGATTACAAGTATGGTTATAAAGCCTTGGTTGATCATAGGAAAATCATTGGGCAGACCCCAAGATCCAATTTGCAGGATAAGGTAAATAAAAATCAGTCCACGTTAACCTTTCATTACTTATAAAATACGTAAATGTTTGATATCGTCCATAATTTAATGTCTTACTTTGTTTTAATCAGGGGAGCAACACTATCAATGAAAACATTAGTAACAGACAATAGAGCATTTATAGTGCAACGCATCCAGAAGATCATGGTGCTCCCCAACATCCCCATCCTAGTGAGGTGCAGCCCCAAGATGTTCCTGTGACTGAGGCCCACGATGGTAAAATGGCTATATATTAATCATATACTTAATAATTCTGTACTTATAAATTTTGATGTTTCAATGGCAGAGAATGTCATAGTTGATCCTCCTCAACTTGAAGATCAGGTGAACAGGCCGGTAGCCATTCCAGTGGTGCCGACTAGAGGACCAAATAAATAATTAGATTGCAGAGTTTTTTTTAATATTAATGAACTACTTCAATGATATTTAAAAATTGTCCATATAAATTTAATATTTTTGGTTTTTGTAGGTGATGTACCCTTACAACATCATTCACACCATGTGTACGAGACCAGATGTACTCGGTGTGAAAGGACTGAAACAATATCAGCTGTTGAAGATCACCCAGTAAACAAAGACATGGAGATGGATGAATTACTTAAGACCTGGAAAGCACAAAAGAAGACTAAAATAAATTCATGATGTGTAATAATTTTATAAGATAGTTAGATGTACATTATATAGTTGAACATGTAATGAATCATATAATGCATTGACATTATGGGTACTTTTTCATCTGATAATTGTTAAAAATTTTAATTAAATAAAGTACCAAGGCAAGTGTTTCTCTTCCCTAGGTGCATAAGGGGGATAAAGTGCCTAATGTGGGTCCTAGTCAATTAATTTGTGAGATGCAAATTAAAAGGTGACTTTATGACTAAAGTGAGGGTGAGTGAAGAGACACCAAATCTCAGCCACTCATCTAATCTAATCTCAACCGTTAGATTAGAAAACCCCTAACCTTCCCTCATGAGGTCGATTAGGGCAAGAGGGCTCACCCATTGTGGGTTGTTCATTCATTTTATTGTTGAGAGAGAAAGAGAGAGAGGTCGAGTTGAAGAAGAGGCATCATTTGTAGAGATGGGCACACATCCCAAGGTAGAAAGATAGCATGAATTTCAAGACAAGGTACAATAGTTAATGTAGACCGTACGGTACTGATTTCTAGAGGCCATACAACCAAATTTTTATACACAGAAATCGAGGGAGAGAGCAGAAGTATTTCTGAGAAGTTTGGCATGCATCCCAAGGCTTTCATGCAGTCATTTAATGACACATAAATCGAGGTAACTGTTGTCATAAATTTCTAGGTGAAATTCCATAGAGTCTGTACAGTTTTGGCACGAATTTTGAGGGCCGTAAAACATGGTTTTCAAGGAGTTGTTCCTGCTGCATATTTCATACAATCTTAGCAGAGTTTTGGCATGAATTTCAAGATAGTCCGTACAACATTTATTGTTGTGACAACCATACAGTTGTACTGATTTATGGCACATAAATCAAGGAGCTTTTTCCAGGACTGTTTAGAAGGATTTTTGCGAATGAAAGTCCAGATAAGTTTGTGTAAATTTCTGAAGATGAATATGTTGTAAAAGAAATTTCTCAGAAGCTCAATAATAATAAAAGGCCCTCTCTCACTGGTTTTCCCCTTGTGGGTTTTTCCAGGGTTGATGTTAGACCGAAAATTCTTGTGTCTATAATTTTCTGAGTTTTGCATACTGCTGATATTTTATTTCTACACTTAAAACGATGTTCAGAATCCTCATGTTTCAATTCTGAAGTTTATTTTCTGCTAAGTATTTAATTGTTGATACAAAACTGGGTTTGGGCATTTAACATTGGCTAAAAAATCAGCGAGACTGAAACTAGGTTGGGGTCTGAAATTTTAACATGGTATTAGAGCTGAATTGAAGGGAAGTAGAGATTTCAGTTGATAGAAAGTTGGGACAACAGTCACTTCACAGGGCAGTTTTTTGAACTTGTTATTTTCCGCGGAAAAAGGGTCAGTGGCAATTGGTTTGATATTTGAGGACAGACTTGATGGGGCAACAAATTTTGGTGCTTGGAAGGAGAGGATGATCTTGCTTTTGCAAGAAAATGAGTTGTGGGACATTGTGGAGAATACCACTACTCATCCCATTGTGGTACCTACTGATGCTACTCTTCTTGCAGCCTATACTAAGAAGAGTATCAAGGCTAAGAGATTTATTCTTGATGCCATCAAGGATCACTTGATTTCTCACTTGATGGGGAAGACACATGCCTATGAGATGTGGGAGTCTTTGACTAAATTGTACCAGAGTACAAATGAGAACCGGAAAATGGTTTTGAGGGAAAAACTAAAGAGCATAAAAATGACCAAGGCTGAAAATGTGGTCACA
>ML798560.1:116661-147027 GCA_009831015.1 Picea engelmannii | reverse complement strand
TCTTTTCATTGTGTCTCACATGACAAAGAAACAAAATCACATTGCCATTGTCAATTTATATGTGGAGGGTTATTCAAGGTTTCAAGACTTTCTTCATATTTTCCTACTTTAATCCTCTCATGGTCATGTTAATCCATATAGAGCTCCATGATATAAACACTCATTGTTATAATGTTGACATAAATTCCAATCTTCACTTTGTCGATTGGAGGGCACAATTTTGACAAAAAATTAATGTTTTTAGTTCCATGATTTTTTTTTTGTTTCTTCAACAACATTAAGGATTAAACATGAGGGGTTGGAAATGGAGATGTCAAACATTTACTCTTTCACACATGTGCATCATCTCAATATTCATGTCTACAATATGTGGAGGGTTATTCAAGGTTTCAAGACTTTCTTCATATTTTCCTACTTTAATCTTCTCATGGTCATGTTAATCCATATAGAGGTTCATGATATAAAGACTCATTGTTCTAATGTTGACAAAAATTCAAATATTCACTTTGTCGATTAGAGGGCACATTTTTGGAAAAAATTTAATGTTTTTAGTTCCATGAAATTTATTTTGTTTCTTCTACAACATTAAGGATTAAACATGAGGGTTTGGAAATGGCTATGTCAAATATTTTTATATAATATTTTTTCATAGCATTACCCTTCTTTTCATTATGTATTTACATTTTATAATCCATATAGAGGTTCATGATATAAACACTCATTGTTATAATGTTGACATAAATTCCAATATTCACTTTGTCGATTAGAGCGGACAATTTTGGCAACAATTTAATGTTTTTAGTTCCTTGAAATTTCTTTTGTTTCTTCAACAACATTAAGGATGGTTTCTTCATGTCTTTTGTTTCACATGTTCAAATATATATGTAACAATTTGACCTCGAAATCTTAGGTTGAGGTTCAACCTTATACATATAGATAGACATGAATTTGGGTACCTTGGAATTCTAGTGAAATACAAAGGACCAAAATCTTTAAGGGCTCCTTCTTTAATATTATAATTTTATTTTCTCAAAACCTAGTGTTTCATTTTTATTTAGGTAATCATCATATTTTTCTTATAGTTTCCTATGTAAACCTATTATTTCAAGCTCCTTTGTTGATTCCTCCTGGACAAATTTCATAATTTTGTCATTGATGAGAGAAACCAATGTTATGGCCCTGATTACTTGCCACTCATGTTCTTCAATATCATACTTGATTCACATAACCTCATTAAGCATATATGAAGGATAATTTCCTTTCACTTTGATTTAGCACCATTAATTTGATTATCATTGAACCCATGGTTAGTGTCAGATGCAATATATCCTTAATTTTGTACTATAGTTGAAGACAAAGAGAGATCAATGCTATCATGAAGTTCTATCATCACATGCCATACCATTTTTATCTTGAAACATGCCATGAACATGTTCACATTCTCCATTTTATATTTCAATATTGAGATCATAGTTAGTATCCCATTCATTATTGTAAATTCCCAAGGTTTTTCCACACATCTTACAAACCACTACTAAAATAGAGGGAACCCAACACCATCAATGAAGAAAACAAAATAAACGACAATGAGAGATTTTTGACCATATGTCAACTTATTTGTCCCTTTAAAAAAAAATCATTGATGTGCAAGGGAGCATTGTGTCTATGACAAAAGACCCAGTTTATCCCCCACATATATTCAATAAGGTGTGTGGGATAAACACACCCTCAAAACAAAAACAAAAAATCACAAGAAGCGACCTAAAACCCCAGTATCATGCTTAGAGCTTAATGTAAAGGCTTTGAGCCAACACCTTAGGCCTACGAACTAATACCAAGATAAACGGAACCCAACACCATTGATGAGGTCAAAAAAATAAACTGCAATGGGAGAGTTGTGATAGCATGTCACCTAAGCTACAATAAGTAAGAAAATAATGCAACTTTTGTGGATAATAAAAGAGAGCATGAGATGTCATCATATTCTCCAACTAATGCCATGCCTCCACTTGGAAATTCTAGGCATTTCCATACAAAAAGAGGAGAACTGAGTAGCAACAAAAACCACCACGAATATAGTGCAAAACTTGTAACTAAACCTTCAATGGAAATATTAGGAAAGGAACCCACTATCACAACAATTATCATGGTTTGTGAAGCCCCGTGATATGCATTAGATGTTTTTAATATAACCTCCCATACCCATAACACAATGTTAAAAGTCATCTCCAAGAAAAATATCAAATTATGATGGTTTTCTTCATAATAATGGTAGTAAATGTCATATAGAGGATCCTCATATAACTCTCCATTGATAATTATTTGATAGACTCCCCTTCTTAGGGTTCTATCCAATTCTATTATTTCAATCCTTAAAGATTATGCTCACCACCCCCATCAATACCTCTTTTGTGTTGCACAAAACTATAGTAGTCAAGATCTTGATCCTCCTGGACTAGAGAAAATTTATCCATAACAATCAAAGGGATGTGCTCCATAATTGGAGTTACCATGTGAGACCTTGAAATGCCTTGCATACCATTTATTTCTCTCACCCTCAATACAAGCAACTATAAACTAATGATTCAAAGAAATACGACTTCCCAACACCATGCTATACTAGATCTATTGAATCCAAGGAATCAAACTTTTTTGACCCTGGTAACAATGCCAATCTTCAGCTCCCAAAATTTCACTTTGAAATATGAAGTCCCACATAACAATCAAGGCAAGCTCGATTATACTCAAGAGTTCTCACTACCACCAAATTTTATCAAACCACATACTACTAATATGCCAAAGGGATCATCTACTAATATTCCAAAGGGATCCACAAGGGTAACATTGTTTCATCCTGCATCCCACACTAAAACCACATACTACTAATATGCCAAAGGGATCTTAGCAAGTGGATCCATTGCCCTCACTAGTTCCTCCATCATTTATACATATTGCATATGAGACATAGCATGTTAGTATCTCATCTTCAGTAACTTTTGTATAGGACACTGGTTGTTCTTTTAATTAAACTCCAATCCAACTTATATTCCATTAATTTAACATAAATGAGATGTCACACAATGACATAATGTTTACTCTAGAACCAACCCAAATGGGAAAAACAAATTTCAATGGTTACTCAATTCTCATTTTGAGAATTTTTGGTTACAATGTAACTCATGGATCTTTGTGCATACTTTCCTCTTTGGCCAAAATACCCTTTAAGAGTCATGTCAAAAGGATGGATAGGAGATCATGGGGGTACTGGGAAGGCCAAGAGACCGACCTCTAGTTCCCATTTCTCTCTCTCTTTTTTGCTTCTATTTTCATTTTTCTATTTTATTTTGTTTTACTTTTTTTTCTTTGTCTCGTTTAATTTATTAAATCCTACATTGTCCTTTATTATATAACCTTCATTAATTTTTAAATTACACTTGTAGGTGATGATTCTTACAATCATTTCCGTGTTCAAATCCATTTCAAATCATGCCTCCCCATTGAGAGTGTTTCTGTTCTCCAAACTATTAGAGGACCGATATAGAACAATGTGTCATCTTTTTGTTTCTCTTGACCTTGGATCTAACTATGAATTTTGGATTTTGTTATTGGCTCAAGTTCTTGCTATGGATTTATCTCTAGTTCCTAGCTATGTTATCATGTAGCAATTCCACAAGAGGATGTGTGAATGGCCTCCTTCTACTAGGACCAATTGGTTCCTAGCATGGAAACAATTTTCTTCTGTTGCACATGCTTACCAACACTCTATCAATGCAACAAATTCCCTTGGATGACCTCTTTAGTGTGCAATCATAACACCTTGTATAATTGGCTCAAAAATCAAATTTTATTTTTTTTGCTCAAAAATCAATTTTTTTTTTTTTTTAAATAAATTGTTGTTGTCGCAATTGCGACAACTCCATAAAAATCTTGCGATGAACTTGCTATACAAATCACAAAAATTGTATAGCAAGTTTGTCACAATATACCTTGTTTTCATCGCTCTTGCGATGACCCCTTCGAAAGATGATTCGTCGCAAACTTTTTTACATTTGTCGATCTGGTGACAATCTTCCTATTGTTGGGTGTGTGACAATCTCTCTTTATTGTCTCTCTTGTGACAATATCTCTACATTGTCTCATTTGCGACAATTTTCATCGTTAGTCTTGCTTGTGACGATTTCCCTACTTAGTCGTTCTGGTGACGGTATTTCTTCTTTGTCACAATTGTGACAACTCCCTACTGTCATTTCTCTTGCAACGTTAAGTCAGGTTTGTCGTACATTCCATGTCACGCAAAGCAACGTTTGGGAGACACAAGATTAGTCACAATATCCACGACATAACGTCGCAAGAGCGTCGAAATAGGCGTCGGAAAATGACCCAAATTTGCTAGTGTCATAGATTAATAGGCCCAAATGTCTCTCCGAAATTTGTTTTCTATGAAATCCAAAGGCATGCCATCTTGCATGATGACTACCCTGATTTATTTTCCTAAAGAATCACATTCCAAGACAAAATTCATGGTGAAGTTGGGAAGTTACAGGACAAGAGTCGTGCACATAGCCTCTTTCAAGGCGTGGAAGGATTGATCAACGACAAGAGTCCAAGTGAAAACATTATTTTTAAGGAGAGTAGTGAGAGATGCTACAATTTTACCATAATTTCATAATTGAGAGATAATTTATGGGTTTAATGAGATATTATCTCATCCATCCATTTCTAGGTTTCCTTATGATTTCTATAAAGAGGGCGCATAGGGCATTTGGAGGTTGATTCACTCTTATGTTCACTTGGAGATTTTGAGAGAGAGAATTGAGGTGAGGATGGAAGCTATGGTTGAGGGAAGCTTGGGAACCTCCTTTCATGGAGGACTCATGGAGGCTTAGACCCTCATTTATTTTTGGTTGTTGTTCTTACTTGGAGGAGGGCGCATTATAGGAGGAGGGCGCACCTATAGCAGGGAGGTCTTGCAGTGGTCAGATTCCTTTGAGGATAGTTTCAATGGAGAGCTAGCTCACATATTCAGAGTTGTATGCAAGGGTTTCTCCATTAGAGATTCAGGGAACAAGGGTGTGCATCTTTCCTCTTGGACTTGTATAGCAGCTTGAGAGAAGTTGTCATTGTATCAGGTTTATTTGTTTCATGCACTTGTTGTATTCCATCTTCTTTACTTCACATATATAGACTTATATTCCAAACTGGTTTTTTACCGAGGGGGTATTATCTAGGGTCATGTTGATAAAAAATACATGTGTTCATTTTCATGTATTCTTAGAGTATAGATCAACTTGTTTAAGTTGTAAAGATCAAGAGGAGTGTTATTTTTTTTTAGTATATTGCATGTGCTAAATTTGGGTTACAAAAAACACTTGCAAGGGAACCTCAAAATAACACTTAACCACAAAAATTATCAGCAAAAAGTAACCAAACTGTGTGTTTTCCTAAAAGGCAACAAAGGACAATTTTGAAAAGTCAAACTTAGAGCCAAATTTCAGGTCAAGGACAAACCTGTTTTGGCAGCCTGATAGTACCTCATTTCTCTACATGGTATCAAAGCCCTTGGTGGTTGGACTTGTTGATTTTTAGGAGCATACAGTGGGAAGTTTTGGGACAGTTTGTTGGCATATTTTTGGACAACTTATTAACAGATTTTGTGAACAGCTTGTTGGCAGAATTTGTGGGAAGATTTGTTGGACATCCTATAGGATTGTTTTGGACTTGTGTTTTCAACCTCTTTTCACACCTATTTGGATAGGAGTGAGTCTGATTTGGACAACCTCTTATCACACATGTGTGGAGAGGAGTGAGGTTGTATTTTACAACCTCTTTTCACACCTATTTGTTAGGAGTGAGGTTGTGGTGTTACTGCCTCTTTTAACACCTGTGTTGACAGGAGTTAGGCGATGTTCTTGTGTAGTTTTAGCATCAGTGTGAGCTTTAGTGGACAAACATGTCGGTGTCCCAGATGGGGGTAGAGGATAGGCTATAAGGAGCTAGTAATTGGTCCCCTTGGAAGACCAGGATCACTTTATCCTTAGAGGATCTTAAACTATGGGATATAGTTCAGGCTCCCATTGTTGTTCCTCCTATCACTACTCTTGCGTTGGTGGAAGAGTTCAAGAAGAAGAAGAACAAGGAGAAAAGGACTATTTGTGATGGGGTGAGAGACCACTTCATTCCACACTTGACTGGTAAAGACTATGCATTTGAGATATTGGATTCTTTATGCAAGCTTTACCAGAGTTCAAACCAAAACCGGAAGATGGTTCTGCAGGACAGGCTCAAGAGAATTAAGATGCTCGATTCCGAGTCAATTTCATCATTCCTTGGTAGATTCACTAAGATAAGAGATGATCTTGCAGCCATCGGAGAGATAGTGGACCTAGGCTTTATGGTGAGAACAACTTTAAACATTTTTTCCAAACCATGGGGTCCATTTGTTTGAGGCATTGTTTCTCGAGAGGTTATGCCTACTCGGGAGAGACTTTGGGATGATTTCATTCAGGAGGAGATGAGACTTAACTCAAAGTCCTTAGGATAGCAGTGGATTACAAAGGGTGATGAGGACCTTGCTCTATGGACTAAGGGAAAGAATAAGACCGACAGAGGTGCTAAACAGGGTCCTAAGGGAAGGGTCAAACCACAACAGAGTGGTGGTGGGAAAGAGAGAGACATGAGCACAATCAAAAGTTTTTTGTGTGGAGAGACAGGTCACTATGCAGGACAGTTCCCAAGAAGAAGAAGCAGAATGATTCTGCAGCGACAACATAGGAGATTGAGTTTGTTGCTCAGTATGAGAGGGAGTGTGCATTCGTTAGTTCCTTGTCAATTGTTACACCATCCAACATCAGGTGGGGTGATAGAGTTGAGGAGGACCGATTGACTCATAGTAGTGATTCAGAGGGAGCTTAGACTTAATTTTCGTAGGCACCATCTATAGGGGTGACAGGTCCACCCAGGACTACTTCAATTTTAGAGTTGTCGAGACATAGGGTTGGTGTTGTTAGAAAGTAATGGATGTGTTCATTTAACCATAGAGAATATAACAATATTGTCACCCAACCATAGGCCGAAGCCACCCCGAGCACCTTAATATTGACAAAGAATTATTATGGAAGCAAACCAATAGCCAACCACGACTAATGCATAAATATAACCAATACTAATCAGAAAGTCCAACCATAACCAATAGAAAGTTCAAGCCTAAACCATGAATACAGATTACAACAGTTGTTGGTTGCAGTTTCTCCCCAGACTTGCACACTTTCCCAGTTTCTGCAGTGTGCACCTCTTCCCAGCTGAAATTTTGAGTTGTCTGGTACAAAATGAGGTCTGGCTACTTTTATTTATACTGTTTTCCTGAGTTGTCGGGGCTGACTTCTCATTCTGGATGATAAATACCTAATATTAATTATTTCCTTGAGCTGACTTGTCTTCTAGGGTTAGGTTTATTTCTTTAAGGTTTCTTCTTGCTTCCCGAAATATTCTATTCTCGTCAAGGTTACACGTGAAGGTAAATACCTCCCGCAGCTACCATAATATCAACACTCCCTCCTAGCTAGGGAGGTATTGAAGGAAGTGGTCTTGAGAACAAACATACCATTCAACTGGTAGCATCATCATATCCATGCAAGTTATCTCATGATTAGATCATGAGCACTATCATCACTATCAATGTCATCTAACAACATCAACTACATCATATCTCGAAACCATACTCCATCTAAGTAATCAGGCATGATGATGAATAAGTCACTCACTCCAAAGAGTGATACAAGAAACATTCTTCTAATTTGGGCAAATGTTCTAGAAGAATTACTATTCCAATAGATGATGGAAGTCACGCCATGGGCTACAAGAACTATTCTTCTAATCCAAACATACGTCCTATAGGAATAAATGTCCTGGACCATTTTTCGTATTGAGAATGTTTGTCCACCAGTACATTGACCATCCATCTAGATGATAATCATTTTCAACACTACTAATAGTCTTCATGGCAATTAGAACAATGTCATTCAATAGAACACAAGTGTCTCTATCCATAGTAGTACACAACTACAATCCAATGGTACACTACCACACCAAGTAGCACACAACTACTTAATCAGTGACACATAGTCACAAGCAGTGGAACACATCCACCATAATAGCATACATCTACTATATAGAGACATACAGTCTCCATAGAAATCATATCATCTAATATCAAACTGAACAGAAAAACAATATCATGATATAAACTGAGTCATCTGGGCCATTCTTACACTCACATCTATGAGATCTGGAAGAGCAGCTTCCCTCAGAAAGTAAAACATCATCCATGATCTATCTGGACTATTCTTCTCAAGCATAGAAGAATAATTGTCCTGATTTCCGAGCCTAGACCATTCACCTATCTAGGTCATTCCTCCGGCACTAAACAAAGTGAAACATGGAGAGAATGAGTTTACCCTAGGGAATGTGTGTCCCTGATTGTTGAACCTGGACCATTCACCTAACTGGGCCATTCCTCTGACACTAAACAAAGTGAAACCTGGAGAGAATGAGTCTTCCCTAGGGAATGATTGTCTGGACCATTTCCTAAGGAAATGATTGTCCTGCACCAACCTCCCAAATGGAACATTCTTCAAAACTTCTCACAACTGTGAACTTCAAAAGAATGACTACCTGACGAGGCGAACCATTCTACTTGACCACTACTGAGAGTGATTGTCAAGAAGAAATATTGTCCTAGACCATTCCCCCACACTGGCCACAAGGGGAATCATTGTTTATGGTACATAAGCAATCTATCGAACCATTTTCATTACAAAAATGACCATATGATCTGGACCATTTTCCGAACTGGAAAATGCTTGTCCGTCAGAAATCTCAAACCATTTTCTGAACTGGAAAGCAACTGCTCATCCTAGACCATTTTTTGAGCTGAAAAATGATTTTCCATAAATCAATAACACATCAGTGCTCCCTCCCAACCTGGGAGTCATCTCTTTCCTTTTTAATAAGGAAGTCATATCCACGAGCTTCATCTTGTTTCTTGAGTACACAAACTTTTTTCTCTTGGACAAAGGATTTACTAAAATATCTGCTTATCTTCTCATCTGTGGAGATATATTGGAGAACCACTTCTCTTTTTTGTATCTCATCATGAAGAATGTAATGCTTGATCTCAATGTACTTCGGTCTTTTTGGAACATTGGTTTTCTCTGAAGGCTTCATAAATCTCTTGATCATTACAGCATATCATGGTTGGATTCAGCTCTTTTGTTTCCTGCTAGCTCATGACATTGTGGCAAGGCTCAAACTGGAACATATCCAAGTGACACTTCTTCTATCATCATGAGATTTTGTCATGGATTAGCAATCCATCATCCTAGAATTCTGAGTAACCATTCAGATCTTTGTCATAGAAATTTTCACCACACTTATGTTGTGCATGAGAGGCTTTGCACCAAGTTGTTTGAATCCATACAAGATCTTCTTCCATCTGCATACAAGTGTCTCTTTCTGGTATACCTCAAAATCTTGAGGTTTCTCTACATATGCTTCTTTGTTCAATTACTTTGTTGAGGAGAACAATCCTTACATTCATCTGATGTAAACTCCAACCCATGGATAATGTAGGAGATATAATGGCTCAGGTAGAGGTATGTCTGGTTACTGGAACAAGCTATCATCATAGTCTTCTCCCTCCATCTGGGAGAACCTTTAGTTCTGGATCTCGCAATTCTTCCATTCATAAGTCTTCCATACACTGTTCTTCATCACAACTTCCATTTCTTTTGCTTGATTGTTTTTAGTGGGTTCAGACCAAGCTGGTAGTCTTGTGATTCTTGATATAATGACCGGTTGTTCTGGATTTTTCTTTCTCACTTGGAATTTTCATGTTCTTCTTCATGTTTCTCTTTAGCTCTTGGGTCCATGGAGTTTTCTATAGATTCCATTCCCTGAGGATTCTGACTTATTCCTTTCATCATAGGATCATGGATGTGGATGGACAACCAGGGATAATTTAAGGCTTCTTTTCGAAGAAAACTTCTTCTAAAGTCAAATTGAACACATGTTGCTTTTCATAGTTGCTACCATTGATGGGAACATGGATAAATACTACATAATCATCAATGGATCATATTGTTTAGGATTAGATCCCTCTTAATCCTTGCTTCATGAATGAATGCATGCTCTTCTTTTGGAATTATGTAATCAGCTCCCTCCATCTAAGAGAATCCACACTTTCATCTACATCTTTATTGCCTTCTACAAAGTGTCACGAGTCTTTTTCTAATTTCCTCTTGAATGTTGACTTCTTTATGTTTTTACTTCTTCCAGGTTTCTTCAAGTTTGATTTTGATTTCGGCTTATCTTGCAGTTGTTACTTATGTTAATATCTTCCACATGAATTGTTACCCAGGGTTGTTGATGTACTTCATCTTTTCATGTGTATTGCTTGACTTGTAGTCACCGTGATAACAATCCTTATCTTGTTATTCTTCCATAGGTATTGTTTCTCTTTGAACACCTTATCTTCTAAGGAATAGATATGCAAGATATGTACAAAAACTATGTAAACATGGTATGTACAAGAATTATGAAGAATATTGTTACCTTGTCTTAGAATAAGAAGTATGTTGTGTCCTCCTTCGCCTTCTTTGAGGGTTATTTTTCTTCTGCAACTGATGCTTCATGTGTTTCCTTCCTTTTCTTTAACTCGGGACAATGATTCTTGTAGTGACCATATTTTCGACAATTGAAGCATTGTGTTTTTGACATATCTTTCTCTTGATTTGGTTTCTTTCTGGAGCCAAACTTCTTTTTATTCCTGAAATTCTTCAACCTTGTTGTGAAGGCTTGATCATCGTATTTCTTTTGGGGTTTCTCTTTTGCACTAATCCTTGATTCTTCTTGTGCTCATCAAGTCCAAAGTTCTTCAAATGTAGGATACTCCTTCCTTGTGTTCATGCTTGCGGAAAATGCATCCCATGTCTTGGGAATACCATTGATTACTATATTTACCAGTTCCTTCTCTGAAATGATCTCTTCAATAGCTTGCAGTTGATCTCTTAATTGAGATATTCTCACAAAGTATGATGTTATGTTGTCATCATCATTCATTTTCATGTCATTGAGCTCATTCTTCAGACTCATTACTTGTCCAATGTTTCTAATTGAGAAGAGATTTGTTAGGGCATCACACATATTCTTATATGAGTCAAGATGGGAGATGTAGGGTATCAAGTGGTCTTTTATAGATTCCACTATGATACTCATGGCATTGATGTCATTGTCTTTGAACTTCTCCATAACTGCAATGTTCTGAGGTTCCTTCTCTTTTCCTTCTTTGAACTATGGTTCCACGATCTTTCCTTTCATGATATCCAACACTTTATTCTTGGCAAGGATGAGGTCAATCCTTGTCTTCCACGCTCTGAAGTTAGAATCCCCTTCTAATTTGTTTTCTGACTTCATAGAGTAAGTCATAACTGCTTTTACTTGGTCAACCTTTGACCAAAAACTCAAACTTGACGTCTTAGCTTGCTAAGAGTATCAAGAGGTGTGTTAGGCTAGCGCACACTAGGCTATCCAGAAATTAGGTCAATCTCTTCACTTAAGGTGCCTCAACAAGAGGGTTAGGGTTTCATTGTTGCAGCAAAAACTGGCTGCAACTGCAACTGTAACTGAGCAAATCCTCCCAATCTATCTTCCAACTGTTAGACTGTCTGAAGATAGTGTGGGCCCATAACCTGTTAGAAAGTAATAGATGTGCTCATTTAACCATAGACAATATAACAATATCGTCACCCAACCATAGGATGAAGCCACCCCCGAGCACCTTAACCTTGACAGAGAATGATTCCAGAAGAAAACCAATAGCAAACCATGGCTAATGCATAAAGATAACCAAGATTGATCTGAATTTCCAACCACAACCAATAGAAAGTCTGAACCTAAACCAAGAATACATATTGCAACAGATGTTGGTTGCAGTTGCTCCCCAGACTTGTGCACTTCCCAGTTTCTGCAGTGTGCACCTCTTCCCAACTGAAATTTCAAGTTGTCTGGTACAAAATGAGGTCTGGATACTTGTATTTATATTGTTTTCCTGAGTTGTCTGGGCTGACTTCTCATTTTGGATGCTAAATACTTAACATTAATTATTTCCTTGAGTCGACTTGTCTTCTAGGGTTAGTTTTAATTCTTTAGGGTTTCTTCTTGCTTCCTAGAATATTCTATTCTCATCGGGGTTACACGTGGAGGTAAATAAATCCCGCAGCGACCATAATATCAACATGTACAGGGGCTTCAAAGCATCAAATATTGATGAGGAGTAGCAGGGCATCATAGAGGCTTGAGTCTCACTTGGCTACGAAGACAGGAAGATCAGGTTCTGGATCTACTTTAGGTGGAAGTCACTTGGTGAGAGGCCAAGTTGAGGATCTTGGTGAGATGTCAAGATCCAGAGACTCTTGGTGAGATACCAAGAGGGGGAGACTCTTGGTGAGATGCCAAGAGAGTGACTCTTGGTGATATGCCATGAGTAGTGACCGTTGGCGAGATGCCAAGAGGTAGAAATCCTTGGTGGGAGACCAAGGTTGAGATCTTTGCTTTGATTCCAAGATCTAGGTGATATTGGATTGGTGGAGATGGACTTCCATAGATAGATAATGCAGGTTGAGAAGATCTGTGACAAAGACCATTTTTGATGATCAGGGTACAACCATACTCACCGAGTATTTTCTAGTAGGAAACCGTGTCCACAACAGGGATGAGATTGGTGGTGAAGGGCACTTTCCTCGGTAAGAGGGAGTGTTGAGATTTTGGTACCTTGGAAAGTGGTCCCCTTGTTTTTATGAGTCTCTAAACACAAAAGGGGAGACTATTACCCTCATTACTTTACTTTATGATTCTAATTTCACTTTGACTTAGGAGATTTAAGTCAAAAGTGAAATATGTCACTTAAGTCAAAAGTGACTATTGATTCACTTTGTGGGTGAATTGAGGGAAATAACGAGAAATAAGGAAACCAAGCCAAAGTGGGTTTTGAGTTGAGATTATTTTTGGAAGATCTCAACCTTTGATTAGAAATGGGATGGGATGATCTCATCCATCCATTCCTAGGTTTCCTTATGATTTCTATAAAGAGGACGCATAGGGCATTTGGAGGCTCATTCACTCTTAAGTTCACTTGGAGAGTTTGAGAGAGAATATTGAGGTGAGGATGGAGGCTATGGTTGAGGGAAGCTTGGGCACCTCCTTTCATGGAGGACTCATGGAGGCTTAGACCCTCATTTATTTGTGTTGTTGTTCTTTCTTAGAGGAGGGTGCGCCTATAGCAAGGAGGTCTTGCACTGGTCAGATTGCTTTGAGGACAGTTTCAATGGAGAGGTATCTCACATATTCAGAGTTTGTGCAAGGGTTTCTCCATCAGAGCTTCAAAGAGCAAGGGAACTTCATTTCAGTGGGATTGGGAAATATTTGAGGAGGGCACACCATGCTTGGGAGCATCTTTCTTCTTGGACTTGTATACCAACTTGAGAGAAGTTGTCATTGTATCAGGTTCATTTTTTTCATGCACTTGTTGTATTCCAGCTTCTTTACTTCACATATATAAACTTATATTCCAAACTAGTTTTCCCCGAGGGGATTTATCCAGGGTCATGTTGACCAAAAATACCTGTGTTCATTTTCATGTATGTTAGAGTTTAGAACAGTGTTATTTCAGCAGAAAATATCTAGAGGTGTGTTACATATTTTATGGTATGCATGTGATAATGTGTTGGTGACTAAAACTACATTCTAGAGCACCTAAAATCCTATGTAACCATAACTAAAACAACAGTAAAGTTCCTGGTCAGTTTGTTTATTTAAAACAACAACAAACAAGAGTGTGACAACAGAAACTTAGAGCCATCTTGAGGTCAAAGACAGACCTAGATGGAAACCTGTTAGGACCTCAAAAATATTCAACAACCGCCCATGTGCCCATGTATAACACCATGTTTCCCCTAGTCTATAAATATAACTATATTGGCCAGGGAACTATGGCAAACTCAAAAGTGTGAATGTTTGATTTGATGGACCTTTGTATAAAAGGTCGATGAATGTAAATTTGTTATGAATATGTGTTGCATGACTGTTGGGAAGGGGATGTGCTAAAAGAGACCACGATTGCTAATGAAAAGGTGGTGGAAGGGGCCCGGAGCGGTTGCGTTAACTTCCACTGAGCTAGTACTATGCTGGTTTTAATTGCTCAAGATTAGAACAACCCTTTGACCCGAAATGAATTACAGTCAGGCTAGTAGGTGGGAAGAACTCCTCAAGAGTTAATGAGGGCATGGGGCAGACCGCCCATTTGTAAGGCTTCCGGACCTGACCATGGACTGGGAATTTGAGCCACACACAATCTTGCTGAGGAAGGAAAGAAAGTAAGTGTGGTGTGGGCAGAGAGGATCGACGAATAATGCAGAGACGAGAGCAGAAACTCTCGGGTCCAAGGAAGGATTGAGAGAAAAAAGTGAGTTGGGATCGCAGAGAAGAGAGACTGAGTCAGGAGAAGGAGAGTAACCTTCGTCCTCGTTTATTCTTGTATAGGGAGAAGGAGAGTAACCTTCATCCCTAACTTTCGTTGAGATGGAAATACGAGATTGAATCTCAAAGCATCGTGGCCTAAGCTCGAGGGTGGCCAGTGATAAATCCATTGGGAGTGACTGAGTCTATGGTTGGGTGGAAACGAGCACCCCTCTCAACAGTCACATCACGCCTTGTGGTTCTGATAAGTGTTTTATGCGTTGTATTTTGAATTGAATATCATGGATACATGCTCATGTTTATACGCCCATAAATGGTTTTTGTATGGAATGATTGCTTGGTGTTTTAGATTGGAAGTAATGGATGCATGTCTATACTTATATGCCATAGTTGGTTTCTGTATAAAATGATTAAGTACGGAGCATGAGTCTGTTCCACTGAGAATCGTCCCATCTACTTGATTCTCGTGATGTTCTAATTTAATTCCTCGAAAGCACCTTCACCGGGGAATTGCATCATATCTCAGAGTCATAGTAAGCTCCTTGGTATGGCTACCGCTACGGTAAACCCACGATTTTACCTTTCCCCGGTGTCATAGCTCCTAACTCGGTGAGTTAGGAAGGCACTTCATTCAGGTCAATAGCCTAGGGACTTTGAAATGCACCCGAGCCCTTATCCAGAAACCCGACTAAGAGTAGGGATAATTTTCCCAAGAATCATCTAAAGGTTCAGGTGACCTGGGTCTGGGAACCCTGTGCAAGAAGGAGTTAGTTTTTGAAGGTTTTGGAGCCGTGAAAGCTCGAAGATCTGAGAGGTTGAATTTCGTTGCCCAAGTTCAGAAAGGATAGCGAGTTCAAATAACGAAAGAGAATATCCTTTCATTTGGGAGACGAACGGATGAGATCCTTCAGGAAGGATCTAAGGTCTGTCACGACCATTAGATTTGAAGAGGGAGAGCAGGCATTAACACCTCAACTCCTTCAGTCTTCACAAGTAGCAATGAAATCTAGATTGTAGATCCAAGGATCTATCAGGACCCTCCTTGATCGTCCATCGTAAGAAGACACGTGGCAAGAGATGAGCATTTTTCTGACTCGCTACTGAAAGAAGTCAAAGGGTAGAGTTTTGTGAACTCGCGAGACCTGAACTCATGATTTGATCTGAACCGTCAAATCACAGGAGAGCCATGATTGTTGATATGGGCGAGGGGATATCGGGAGTTCGGGGATCGGGTTTTTGAAAGATAGGCATTGGGTTGTATTCCAACTTCGCGAAACACGAAGTCCCTATGAGTTCAGAGAATAAGCCCCAGGTTGTGGCGACCAGTCATATGGGTGGAAGAGTAAGGGAGGAGCTAACGGAGATCAGGATTTTGGGGAACGGAGAGTCAGAGCTGGCTTACGTTCATTATCCCGATACGCAAAATTGCGACACGATTACAGTCGTTGATCGAGGGGATAACGCAGGACCATAGATCTGGCCTTGGAGAGAAACCAGAGGTCGGGGATTCAGGGAAACATGAGTCGGGATTAACTCGCATGTAGAAGTCCCGAAGTCCTGAAATGTGAAACGCCTTTTTATAGGCGTGCAGTCACAACCTGTGGTTGTATAGGTGAAGCCCACACCTTATGCATGTTCACGTTGGTGGGGTTTCAATAGGGCATGTGGATCAAATAGCATGTTATGAACATAAATATACATATAAATAGATATTCATAACATAATAATTAATTAATAATAATAACTATTAATAATGAAAGGACAAGTCTCAAAGGACATGACTATTGGTTAAGGGAACCCCTGATTGGGTATAAAATCAAGCCCTCATTCTCATTTGTAATCATATCATATCATCTTATCTATTCATATATTATTTACAGTCCTATATGGATTACTTTGTTATATTCCAAGTATTTGGATAATTCTTGTGTGAGCGAACTTTGTTCGTCTCATTTGGTATCAGAGCTTAGTTTTTCTGATCCTAGCCTTTGGCCACTCTCTTTGCAGACCTTGTCTAAACCGGCTTTTAGCCACACAAAAAAAAATCAGAGTTTCTCTGAGAAATTTAGTCTTTGACCACCAACCAGGGCTTTGGCCATTCAAATTTTCAAAGTTCTTAGGAACTTCGATCTTTGACCAATTCAGGCCTTTGGCCATTTAAAACTCAAAAATTCTGTTGCAAATAAAAGAAAATAAGAAATCAAGAAAATTCAAGTAACTACTCAAGGACGAAAATTAATCCGCTGCAACCAAAAAAAAAAGAAGAGTTTGAAGATATACCTGGCCATTTTCAATTTAGAAAATCCATTTAAAGATTGTTCCACTGCTGGATCATTGTATATAAAAAAAAATCAATAAAAAAATTAAAAATAAACAGAGAATTCTCTGAAATTCTTTAAACTAAAAACTAAAAATTGAAATAAATATATATATATATATATATATATATATATATATATATATATATATAAAATTTTCAATCCTGCCATTGTACAAACACTGTCGTCATTTTTTTATCCGTACAAATTTCAGCAATAAAAAAAATTAAATCAAATCCGTACAAAAATTAATTGTTGTCAATTCCATGTCGTCTGTACTCTGTACCATCTGCTGAAAATTGTGTACCATACGTACTGTGCAATACCGCCCCCATCCATACACTGCCACACGTACCATTTGTATCGTCCGTACACAGCCAAAAACTTCCAATTCTGCAGGATTCGCTAATTCTGCAGCATACGTCGTATAGTTTTTTATTGTACAAATACCATACATCTGATGTCAGCATACAGTCCACCCACATCTGTACCACATTCCGCTTGCAACCTCTGTACAGTTGCAGCGACCATACAACAATCGTCATCCGTTCGTACGATCGTGTGGGGGGGTCACATTGAATTCTTCATGTCATTTAGTGTTGTAACGGCTCCCTCTGTACAGTCGTGACCTTTAATTATCAAAGTCTAAAATTGATTAAGGGAGAAGTGTCAAAGTTAACAATTACGGATTATTAAGTTTTATAAAAAGTAAACATATTAATATAAGACAAAATAGAAATAAAGTTTAATTATAATAATTAAAAAAAAAAAAGGATCACTTAAAAAGACCAAGGGACTATTAAAAAGTGACAAGAAGTTTACTCACAATATAAAAGTGGGTTTACTCATGCACTCACAAAGAAGTCAAAGAATTCATTGAAGAAAAATATATTTATTTATATAAATTATAAAAAGTAAGAAGAGTGTAAAAATATAAGTTTGAAGTAAAAAGGAAGTTCATTACGTATTTAATATATATATATAATAAATAAATAAATATAAGCTAAGATGGTATTAATTCCTATTTTTTTATTCCTTTAGTAAAAAAGTGCACACTTTAAATAAATTGTTAAAGTACTTTTTAAGATAAAGTTATATACACAAAAGTATAGGAGATTAAAATACACTTGGAAAAAATTGAAAAGATAAAGCACTTTTCAAGATAAAGTTATTTACACAAAAGTATATGAGATTAAAATACACTTGGAAAAAATTGAAAATATAAAGGTAAAACAAATTTTTATTTAGGTTACTCTATTATATGCTCTTACTAAAGGAGGAGTATATTTATTAAAAATAAGGAGCTTAAGCCTTATTAACTTAAAAAGGGTTCCCTAAGTTAGGTGAAGAAGAGTTATATATATATATATATATATATATGGAGTTTTGTGGTGAAAAACAAGGAAGATTCCCCCCTACTTATAAAAAAATATGTGGATCCCTTATTAAAAGTTAATGGGATTATTCAGGGAAAGAATATCAACATCGCTATTTGCCCGACCGCTAGGAAAAGTCACATTAACGTTGACTTGGCAAACCAATTAATGGTTTTAGAGCCAAATATAATTGAAAATGACATGTGTCTTTCCAATGAAAAATATGACATTAAGAACCTACAACTATCTATGGGCGATTACAAATTCATAGCTCAATTCAATGTCGTGTCAATCTATGAAGACGATGTTGATATAATTCTAGGGTCAACTTGGGTAGATACATTGGGTACTTTTATTTTCAACACAAGGAGAAAGTTTTTGACATTTTCTTATAAGAAGAAGAAAATCACATTACAAGAAGTTACAATGAAGTCAATTTCAGAAGCTCCATCATTAGAAGACCTAAAGGACATATTAGAGATGATCCTTCAAGATAACCAAAAGTCAATACAAAAGTTGCAAGATCGATAGAAAGAATGTGACAAGATTATCATTGAAAAAGACGAAGAGATTTCCCGCCTAAGAAATCATAATTAGAAATTACTTGCAAAAATCATGAAGTCTAAGGAGAAGAAGCAGTGTTTTCAAAAGTTGGAACAAGAAAATCAAGGTCTCAAAGAGGAATTAACCGAAGAAAAGGAAGAAAGCTCTTGCCTAAGGAACCTTAATCAAAATTTACTAGAACAAATTAAAATCTTAAAGGATGAAAATAAGGAAGAACTTTTACGATTAAGATGACATAATCAAGATTTATTAACTCAGATTAAAAAGCTCAAGCACGATAAGAAGTCTTTACAAGAAGAGCTAGATCGCAAAACATCATTAATCGACAAGGGAACAATGACTGATCCAATAGAGAAATTATCCGACATTCAAATTTCGACAGTAGAAAAAGGAACCAATACAAATTCAAATGATGTTCAAATTCAAAAGAATGCTTACGTGGAAAAATCACTACAAACATCAAAGGAATATGATTCCAAGGAAAAGTCACAAGAGAATAGGATGCCTTATCGTCATCCAAATCACAAGAGTCATATGACCAATGACTAGGAGAAGAGGAAAATAAATGATGTTCTTCTTACCAACAAATAAAATACCACACTGAAAAAGAACGAAGACAAACTCAAAAACTTGGAACAATCGATCATCAAACAATTCCAACGAAAGAAGATTTGGGATGGATCACTCCCCAAAATATGCAACACATAAGTTTGGGAATTCGAAGGTTATATCATCCTGTTTCGTCTAGAGTCACAACTACAAGCACAATAGATTTGAGAAGACATTGTATGCCAAAACACAAGTTAAAAGAGAAGCCGTCCAGTGATTATGCTTTGAGGACAAAGCATTTTTAAGGGGAAGGCAATGTTATGAACATAAATATACATATAAATAGATATTTATAACATATTAATTAATTAATAATAATAACTATTAATAATGAAAGGACATGTCTCAAAGGACATGACTATTGGTTAAGGGCACCCCTAAGTGGGTATAAAAGCAAGCCCTCATTCTCATTTGTAATCATCTTATCTTATCTTATCTGTTCATATATTATTTATAGTCCTATATGGATTACTTTGTTATATTCCAAGTATTTTGGATAATTCTTGTGTGAACAAACTTTGTTCATCTCATGGCGGGATTTCAACAGGAAATCGAAGAGCTAATCTGGCTCGCGAACGAGAAATTTTATTTAGTTCTTGCACAAAGTGTGGGGGTGTTACACCATGTTGATAGAAAACATATGATATTTAAGGTGGCACTGACCAATTTGTAGGAGCACCTTTTCACAACGCCCACCCATTTCATGGAATCGCCATTGGAAATCATGATTTGAAAATTATTGACAACATGGATATAGAAATTAATTTCCTAGTTCATGCAACTGTGAATAAAATTATGGGTGTTTCCACTATCAACAAGGATTGTGACTTTCCTATGCTTAATGTAGCCAATTAACTTGAGGGTTTGGGGAGTAGAGAAGTCAGTGAGGGCGTGCAACGAAATCAATGGTTCAACTTCTGGTGGATCAACGGGCTAAGTAGGATCATCTGTGGGGGTAGCTCTTGCACAGGGGAATCTTCAACCTCCTCACCAACAACATCCTAAAAAATGGTTACAAATTTTTTATGTTCCTTACACTTGTGCCTGGGAAATTATTTGTCATCACAATTATAGCAAAGACCCTTGAGTTAGCGTTCAACCATTTCTGCCCAAGTTAATTTCTGGATCTTGAGACGGGTGGCATGAGAGGTAGGATTAGCAGGTCAAGAGCAGGGGAAAAAAGAGGGTTTTCAGTTATGGGAAAAGACAACATGTTGTGCTTCTTTGGCACATTTAATAGCTTCTAACCAAGTCTAGGGGCGAGCCATGAGGACCTGGGATCGGATTTCATCCTTTAAACCACTGATAAAACATTCCCTAAAGAAGGCATTTGTCATTCCCTCCATTCTGAAAGCCAAGTGCTCAAAGGAGGTTATAAAGTCTTCTACTCTGCCAAACTGTTTCAACTTGGTCAAATTCCCTAAATAGTGGGTGTCAGTGTCAAAACATTCATAAAGCTCTGCAACAAACTGGGTCGAAACAACATACCCCTGGCGTGCATATTTACGCCATTGCCACCATTCCAATATCCAGGATCCAGATAGAGAAAAACATAACGAAGTTTGGCCAACTCACTAGTAATGTCATGCAAAAAAAAATAATGCTCCATTTGGGTGACCTTGCCCTTGAGATCAAAGCCATCAAATTCATTGACCTCAACTGAGGGAAGACAGGGGTCACGATGAAAGGGGTTGGAATGAATGGAAATAGTATAGGAGGAGTCAGTACCATCTTCTTGGGAGGGTTGTTCAGGGAAGGGGGTTTCTTGGGATGGGTTCAACAATTGGTTGAGAGTGGCATTGAGGGTGTAAAATGTTCCCTCTAATTTTTCAAATCGACGATCAACTTTGGAAAATTAGATTTAGACTTGGTTCTCGAAACGGTCAAACTCGACATTGTTTTATTTGATTTCGACATGTAGTTCTTGGGTGCAAGTGGTGAACATTTGGAAAGTTGTGATGTCTGGGATGAGGAGTGGGTCCACTGAAAAAAGGCAGATAAGTGATATATATTATGACGATCATAACGACAAGTGAAAGCCAATGGGATAGGTGTCAAATAAGGGTGTCGGAAAGGGTGGGTGGGGCCACAAAAAAAAAGAGTCTTATAAGTTATAGATACCAGGACGATCAGGGTGAAAAGGGGAATCCAATGGGATAGGTCCCATATAAGGGTGCCAAGAAGGATGTCGGGTCCACATAACAAAAAAAAGGCTTAAAAATGATAGGTACCATGGAAATCATGGCGAAGAGAGGAATCCAAGGGTATTGGTCTTGAATAAGGGTTTCGATGGGAAGAAGACTGTAGTGACGAATTGCCCAAATTGTTTACAGGAAAATTTGTGTAGAATTTTCGCAACCAGAATGCAGGATGTAGGGTTGTACGACAATAGATCTCTTATTTCCCTTTTATGTTTTTTTCATTTCCCAAGGCTTAGGGTTTTCAGGATTCCTATAGAGAAGGGTTTTCCCTATACTATATCTCTCTTATATACGTGGGAGGTTGAACAGTAGTACTCAGTCCAATATCTCAGGGCATCAACTAAGGAGGCTTGATCATACCCTTAGCCATACTATCTGATTACCCAGGTACTAGAGAGTATCTTCCTAAGTGTTGTTTTTGGTGTCACTATAGCAATCAGGCGGTCGATCGACTCATCTACAGTTGGTTTTAGGAGACCTAGGAGACTCATGATATACCTGACAGTACATGGGAGTGATGGTCATGTACAGATTATGTCTGATGCAGTACTACTCAAAGGGATACCAATAGGGGTTATAAAGTTTTCCAATAAGGTGAAATGTTTGTTTCAAGTAACCATGTGAAACCGTCTGTATTTCCTGCATGTAGTATTCCCCAACTGCAGTTTTACCCCCTGAGTGACAGATCTTTGTGCTTTAAAAACACCAGCAGTACATGTCTCTACCCTGAAAAAAGATTCCCATAATTTTCGTAGATGAAAGTTCTATGATACCACTTGTTAGGTACCAGATGTATTATAATAAGAAATAAATATAAATATTGCAACACATACCAATGGAACAACAAAATGTAGAGAACCACAACACCAAAAATGATACTTTTATTAATAGAAAACAATATTCACTTGTCTCTTCGAGGGGGAAACAACCAACAGAGCAACACTCTATTACAATAATTCTCAATACAAGACTTTCTCATGCCTCCTACTCTTATTTATACTAATTCTATCTTCTAAAGAGCATTCTAGAGGATGATTTTTCTAGAAGCGGAAGTTTATATTAAGCCTCCTTACATTAGACTTGTTCACATTATTAAATAGGCCTTATTAACTAATGTCGGTCTTTATTACATGGAAAATATATTATTCTACCTATGTGAGGGGTTAGGGAGGTTAGGTCCCTAACAAAATAGGTTTGGGCTACTATGGACCCAAAATGAGGCATCCCAAGTGATCATGGACCCAACCAATGGATTTCCACCCCCAACTGAACCCATGAAATTAGAAAATACCCCAAGTGGGTGCCCCAGGGTCAAAGTGGATCAAATTATCAATCAATATTTATAGATCAATTAGGGAAGGCACCTAAGGAACCCACCTAAGCACTAGACATCCTAAATATGTCTCATGTATATTCCTAGGTGAGGTAACTCCAGGAAGGTGATCCCTCGCATTAGAGCAATTGTTAAGAGATATCAAAA
Organism: Picea engelmannii; assembly: GCA_009831015.1. Classification (NCBI taxonomy): domain Eukaryota; kingdom Viridiplantae; phylum Streptophyta; class Pinopsida; order Pinales; family Pinaceae; genus Picea; species Picea engelmannii. The sequence goes on along the minus strand of ML798560.1, from coordinate 123,950 downwards.
CATCATTGGGAAGGTCACATATGAATGAAAAATGCAGCATAACAGTGGATTGTGTAATGCACCGCCTGATGGGTAAATGTATGTGAGTCCCCAAATTTGAATATCATATTTATAGTAGTATATAATACCAACTATAAGCAATGGAGATGAAATATTTCTATGGCGAACATTGTGAATATTTAGAGCCACACCCACCCACCTGTTGATCAACTGAGAGAGGGGGGAGGAGGGGTGAATCAGTTGTCACCGTGCTTAAACAATCATGCTTCTTTCAAATTATTTACTGGGCACTCAATGATAATCACAATAATGCAGGGAAATAAGCCATGGCACATACAACATCATTCATATATATGAGATACACAGAGACAGATTTCCCAAGGAAACCCATAAAGGGTTAAAACCTCTTCTTCTTTAAATGATAAGTATTATTTACATTCTTTACAATATCATACATATGAGCACCAATTCATTGTGAGGCTACAACCTCTGATTTTGCAAGCAGAAACTTGCTGAGAGCACCAACTCTCTAATTTCTCTAGCACCCACTAGAAGGAAGCACCTACTCCCTGGTTTCTCTAGCACCAACTAGAATGAAGCACCAACTTCGTGTGTTCAAGCACACACTTGAACCTTTGAGGACACCAATCCTCCATAGCACCTCCCTACCACCCCGTTTTATTAAAAATGTGTTACTAAAACTTATTGCAGTGATATAATGTTCAACAACAGCTTACCAGTCTCATCACTGTTCTGCAAGATTTCACTGTTGTGTCTGCCACACTGTCATCCTGCACGCATCCCTTGCACTTTATGTTCTTCTCTTTTTTGTACTTTGTATGCCATTCCTCTTCAATGCACCATTTTTCTTCTGTGCCTTTAAGTTGTTGCACTCCACCTTCTTCTTTGCACACGCATCCCTCACAACAGCAACAACACCCATCTCTTCCTTGTTGCCCATTCTTATACTCCCTGTGCATCTTGTGCATGCTCTTTATCCCATGGTTCTGCATCCTCTCTATGTCGAGTGATCTACCTGTTCATTATAGTAACACTTCAGCTTCTCTGTTGGTTCATGCCATTTGTCCATCATCATTGGGTGTCATAATCAAATTCCTTCGCCTCACCATCGGTTGAGATTCTTCATCTTTTGTTACAGTCGAGCTCAATTATTCGGTTACAGTTACAGGCTCCAATGCTCATCCAGCTATCAACTACCTTCACGAGCAGTCTTTGTTCTACTGGTCGATCCCTTGAGACTCTTCACCTTCTCCTTCAATCACCCCGAAGTGTCTTCGAGTCCTCTAGCAGAAACCATCACTGGTTTCCAGTCGTTACTCTGAGAAGTGCAACAGTAGCCCTCCGATCTTCTTCAGTTTCATATGCACCATTGGATTAACTTCTCTAAATATTGCATTCATTTTGGCATTTTTCATTTCGGTATTTCGGGATCCTCGGGGTATATATTTGTTACACTCCATGTCCTGATCCCCGAAACTCCGAAAAGGAGCTTGTTTGTACTAGCTCCTTCCCCCATGTGACCAAAGGTGGTGACCAACAGCTAGTTCGAAACTACATATGGCAATTTCGCATTTCAGGACTTTGGCGTCCCTGTGGTGAAGTGTTCTTGACACCTCCAAGTTCCAGTATCCAAAACTCCAAAATGGATTCGGATCAATGGTTCACACTCCTAACGATTCGACGGTCCAGATCTCTTCGCGATTTTTCATATCACGATTTCATCATTCTTATGATGAAAAATGTCTCGAGCCTTGACCCCTCCATTTCCTGGTATCCGATACTCCAAAAAAATTGGATCAACGGTCTAGATCAAACCTTGAATTGACGGTTGAGAATGTTTCGCGATTTTGCATATCGCGAATTCGAGAGGTTAGGGAACCCCATTCCTTTGACTCTCCAGTCAGCGAAATGACGATCTTTCGCCACGTGTCCTATGGACCCAACGGTTTGGATATTGTCGTGATTTCAACACTTCATAGGCCTTCTTTATGCGAGTCAATGGTCCATAACCCTTGGTGATCGGACGGCTCACATAACCCACTAAGATGGATGGTTGACAGGATTTCGGCATTTTCTTTTTCGGCGAATCATCATTTCGCGACTTCGGGATTAACGATTTTGGGACTCCTGAGATGAAGAGTCTTCACTCTTGATTCCTCCAACTCCCAGTAACCGAAATCCCGATGTGATGTAAAACTGTTGACGTCACATGTGGATTGACATGTGTCAAATAGTTGCCACGTGGCACTCTGATTCGTGACTTACATGTGCCTGAAATGTTGAATCATATTGACACTTGTCATTGCCTGATTGTGCCACATGTCCTTAGCTGACGTGGTTTGTCACATTCACCTCCTAGATCTAACGACCCAGATCACACCCTGATCCAACGACTTATATCATTTCTCCATTTCGCATTTCGTGTTTTCTGGACTCCCGATGACGAGAGTCCGTGACATCTCTATATCCCGGTATCCGAAATCCCTGTATCCATTACTTCGAGTGATGCACCTGTTTTGGATTTTTAGGGATTTCGCATTTCGGTACTTCGGGACTCCTGATGTTGAGAGTCTTCGACTTCTCCATCTCCCAGTATCCGAAATCTCGGTATCCATTACTTCGAGTAATGTGTTTATTTTGGGTTTTCGGGATTTCGCATTTCGACATTTTGGGACTCCAGTGTTGGAGAGTTTCGACTCTTGACTTCTCCATCTCCCGGTAACTGAAACTCTGAAATGGAGTCTTTGTTGAGGTGCATGTTTTGGATTTTTCAGGGTTGTGCATTTCACCTTGCTCATTAAAGAGCGTGTATATTTTTCTGGATCCAATGTCGGTCGGACCATGGGCTCAGATCTGACGTTCATCGGGAAATCTCAATGAGATCCATCACTACATACTCTGATCTTGTCGAGCTAGCTCTGCATAATCTTCCCAAAAGACTTATGGTTCCCTCCTGACACATCCTTCCTGTACTCAAGTCATCATCATTGATTTACTTGCCATCAATGACCATCATATATTGTCTGTTAAACATGCCAACAATCTCCCCCTTTGGCATTGATGGCAACAAAGGAACCCCTTTTCTTTTCTCCCCCTTTGGCATCAATGTCAAAGAAAACACGCTCCCCCTGAGCTGTTGCATTAATTTTAGGAGGTATTAGATGTGCAACCAATACAGGAGTCCCCCTAACAGGATGGACTCTCTTAGATGTGAGACGGGATGACACCCAACTTCTGTCTGAGATATTCAAATGGTGTCTTAGCTAGGGGTTTAGTAAAGATGTCTGCAATTTGTTCTATAGTGGGAATGTAATGGACCTGAACAATCTGATTGGTGACCTTCTCTCTCAGAAAATGATATTTTATGGGAATATGCTTTGTCTTGGAGTGGAATACAATATTTTTAGACACACTGATGGCACTAGTGTTATCACAATGAATTGGGATTGATGCAATGTATTTTACCTCCAAGTCTGCAAGTGTCTGAATCATCCATAATACCAGAGTGCAATAGGCAGCAACAGCAATGTACTATGCCTATGTGGTTGATAAAGAAATGGAACCTTGTTTTTTACTAAGCCATGCTACTAAAGAGTCACCCAGGAAGAATGCTCCTCCACTAGTGCTTTTTCTCTCATCAACACAGTTTGCCCAATATGCATCTGAATAAGAAATTAACTAAAAATTCTGATTTCTGGAATACCACAGACCATAAGTAATTGTTTCTTTTAAATACTTGAATATCCTTTTGACAGTGTGCAAATGATTCTGTTTAGGTGTAGCCTGATATCTTCCTACCATTCCTACAACATGCATTATGTCTGGGCGAGATGTTGTGATGTACAGCAGGCTGCTAATCATTGATCTATATGAGCTTTGATCAACATCAGGTGAGTCATCATCCTTGCTTAATTTATATCGAGTAACCATAGGTGTACCTACAGGTTTAGAATCTTCCATTTGAAACCTTTTAAACATTTCTCTTAGATATTTTTCTTAAGAAATGAACATCCCTTCAGTCCTCTGAGTAATTTGCAGACCAAGAAAAAATGACAGTTCTCCTATCATAGAAATTTCAAAATCAGACTCCATGGCAGAGGAAAACCATTGTACCAATGGATCCTTATTACATCTGAAGATGATGTCATCTACATAAACCAATATGATGAGCAAATCATTATCCTCTGTTTTAATATACAGATTGTTGTCCGTTGTTCCTCTCTTGAACCCTTTGTCTTTGAGATATGTATCCAGTCTATGATACCAGGCTCAAGGGGCTTGTTTTAACCCATACAAAGTTTTCTTCAGCTTGCATACTAAGTCAGGATTATCAGACAGTTTGAAACCCTTTGGTTGTTCCATATAAACTTCTTCACTTAAATATCCATTTAGAAAATCTGACTTGACATCCATTTGATAGACTTTAAATCTTTTGTGACAAGCATAGGCAAGAAACATTCTGATAGCTTCTAATCTTGCTACGGGCGCAAATGTTTCATCATAATCCAATCCTTCTATCTGAGCATATCCTTTATAGACTAGCCTTGCTTTGTTCCTGACAACTTGTCCTTGCTCATTCAATTTATTCTTAAAGATCCATTTGGATCCAATGACGTTTTTACCTTTAGGTCTATGAACCATCTCCCACGTATTGTTTTTCTCAATTTGATCAAGTTCATCATTCATTACTTTAACCCAGTGGTCATGTTTGTTGGCTTCATTGAAATTCTTGGGTTCCAGCATGGATATGAAAGCTATATTAGATTGTTCGGTGGTTTTGATTATCTTTCTCCTGGTTTGTACACCTTTGTCTTTTTCTCCAATTATCTGACTTGCAAGATTATTATTTTGAATAATTTTGGAGGAGGAATTTGAAGTTGACTGTTGATTTGAGTATGTCTGAGTGTTTGTGTCTTCATCTGATTCAGAGTCTTCATTTTCTAATTCTTGGACCCGTTCATCTTCATATTTAGCTATGTCTTATGTAGAAGACTCATTCCTATACATCTCTCTTGCTGGGATTCCTTCATCAATTTTTACATCAATACAGTCAACCATTTTATGCAGCCTCTTATTATAGCATATGTATCCTTTATTGTTTGTATCATACCCCAAGAAGATACCTTCATCATCCCTGTCATCATATTTACCAAGGTTCTCATCATTATTCTTTATGTAGCATTTACTCCCAAAGACTTTGAAGTGTTTAATTGAGGCAGGTCTCCCAAACCACAGTTCATAAGGTGTCTTGTCACTTTGTGGTCTAAGGTGGGCTTTGTTAAAAACATGGATTGTTGTGTGTATTGCTTCTACCTAGTAGGTTTGACCAATGTTCGTCTCATTCATCATTGACCTGGCCATTTCCTGCACTGTTCTATTTTTCCTCTCAACTACTCCATTTTTTTGTGGAGTTCTTGGGATTGTGTATTCTCTTTTGATCCCATGTTTGTCAGAATTCCTTGAATTCACTTGACATAAACTCTCCTCCTCGGTCTTATCTTACTGCCTTTAACCTCTTGCATGTTTGAGTCTCAGTTAAAGCCTTAAATATTTTAAACTTCTCAAATGCTTCAACTTTTTCTTTGAGAAAGGCAACCCAAGTAAGTCTGAAGTAATCATCAATAATCAGCATGAAGTAGTTTTATTTCCCTGTGCCTTCCTGTCTTGATGGTCCACATAAATCCATATGAACTAGTTGAAGTGGCTTCTCTATTGAAGTAAAGCTCTTGGACTTAAACTATGTCTTGTTTAGCTTTCCTACTTGGCAGGGTTTACACATTGAATCTTGGGGATTTGATATTCTTGAAAGATATTTTAATGCCTCGAGATTTCTGAGTTTGATTAAGTGGTCAAAGTTTATATGCCCAAGTCTCCTATGCCACAACCAGTTTTCATCATATTTGCTTAGATGACATTCTTCTCTATTTTCTTTCAGCACATATGCATTATTTTATGTCCTTATGCCTTTGGCCACCACTTGTCCTGAGTTTACAGACTTTATCTTGCAGTCCTTGGATGTGAACACCACTTCACATCCTCTATCACACATTTGACTTACACTGAGCAGATTATGTTTCATCCCATCTACAAGTAGAACATCTCGGGCTTTTCCTTTTCCATTACTTAAGGTCACCATCCCTTTTCCCTTTATTTTACCTGGAGCATCATTTTCAAAAGTTACGTTTCCTGATTTTCCTTCACTTAGGGATAGAAACTTGCCTTTGTCTCTCATCATATGTTTGGAGAATCCACTGTCTATATACCAAGGGCTTGTTTTTCTTTGAGCGGACAATACTAATCCACACTTGTCACTTTCCTTCTTCTTCCAAAACTCGATATTTTCAGCAGGGGATTTTGAATCCGGTTCATAGTTCCTTAAACGACAGTCAATAGATTTATGTCCATAGTTATGACATATGTAGCATTCAATCTCACTATTCAATAGGTCAAACTTATTTTTGCAGCTTTGTCTACTTATTGAATGTTGAATATTTCTTGACCTCCTTAGTTGCATGTTCCTAGACTTAATTTGGCAATTTGCAGTCTGTGAAGGTCTGTTACTTGGCCTTATCAATATTTTTTGTGGGAAGAAATTATTCCTTCGAAATCTTAATTTCTCATGTCTAAGTCTTAAGGAACAATTTACAACTTTGTGACCAAAATTAGAACAGTAGAAGCAATAACCATAGAAAAAATCTTTGTACCTGGACAATGGTTGTCTTCTTTGAGCAAATCAATTTCTTCCTTGTTGATGATGTCTTTCAACAGAGAGCGTATTGTTTCTTTGTTCTACAGATTCATTTCTGGCACCTTTTTATTTACTCGTCCTGGGTGGCTAATTTTCTCACTAGTACATATTGTAAAAATTCCGACGTTTTATTTGCGGCGTTATGGACAAAATTGTCCATATTGTCGCAAAATAGAGGAAATTTATAAAAAAAAAAAATCATGTTGCCCGATAACGTCGGTCTTGCCACGTTGACGTCTCTCTTGCCACGTTAACGTCGGTCTTGCCACCTTAACGTCGCTCTTGCCACGTTTTCCACTGGAACGTCTCTATTGCCACGTTTTCCATTGGAACATCGCTCTTGCCACGTTTGTGAAGATGTATGTCGCAATTGAAATGTTTTGGAAACTAGGTTTTCCCCTCCAATGGTCACCTTAGTATGTTCACCAAGTCAAAATACCAATGGTCACTTAGGACTTTTTTACGTCAGAATTGCGACGTTACAAAATCTATAAATATGTTGCATTTGACGGATGTTGCG
>ML798560.1:16224-33948 GCA_009831015.1 Picea engelmannii | reverse complement strand
AGGATAAATGCTATGTCTCTTGTGGATGTGTATTTCTCAGTGATCTTGTTCTTATTATGCTCTTATCTTATGAAATGCAAAGAACTATAATAATGGCATAAACATTAACATTTATATGTTGTTTTTGTTCAGTGAGAGTGAAAGTACAAATGATTAATGCTGATTTAAAGTTGTTGTTGTAACTCAGAAATTTTCCTAAAGCTGAATAAGAAACTTTCTCCTCAATTCTGTCATTTTTTCTGTGTTATTCTTCTTGGGTTTTACCCAAAGTTTTTCATGGTGCATATTGAATATTTTGTCCACTGTTAGTAAATGATTTCGCTGCAGATTTAGTTTCAGAATTACTTTATCTAGTGTTTCTGCTCATTAAGTGCAGCTAGTAAAAGATCTAATGCTTGACTATGATAACTTAATTGGAGGCTGAAATCTGGGTATAATTTAGTGAATTTCTGAACTAATTTCAACATGGTATCAGAGCAGGTGCTCTGAAGTTCAGTGCGCAGAATTTTGGCACTTGGGACAGCAAGTGATTTGCTGGTACATTTGCTTGAAGAAGACGGAAAAAGTTTCTTTGTCAGGAGGACAAAGATGACTTCCAGCGTCAGGTTTGAAGATAGATTGGAGGGGGTCTCCAACTACCTGCAGTGGAAGATTAGAATCAGCAGTGTTCTCAAGGAGAACAAATTGTGGTCGTTTGCGAACACCGTTGTACCTATACCTACAGATCCCACAACTCTTGATGTTCATGAGGTGAATGAAGCTAAGACTCAGAGAATAATCTCGGGCGGGGTCAAAGACCATCTTATTCCACACTTGGCTGAGAAAAAGACAGCCAATGGAATGTGGGTTGCATTGAAAGGCTTATATGAGGCTAAGAACGAGAACCGGAAAGTGGCTCTCCGGGACAAGCTCCATGGAGCTAGGATGGTCAAAGAAGAGAGTGTGGCCACCTACCTCACCCGGGTTGCATAGGTGAAGGACGAGTTGGCAGCTGTTGGAGAAGTCATTCCCAACTCGGAATTGGTGCGGATAGCCCTCAAAGGCTTCACCAAGGAGTGGGAGGTTTTCGTCAAGTGTGTGGTGGGGAGAGAGAAGCTCCCTGATTGGAGCAGATTGTGGGATGATTTTACGCAGGAGGAGATCCAGGAGGGGTCTCATGAAAAGGTATTGGATAGAGCAGACAACAAGAACGTTGCTCTTGTGGCAAAGGGCAATGAGAAGAAGAAGGACATGAGCAAAGTGAAATGTTTTGCATGTCACAAGAATGGCGACTATGCTAGTCAATGTCCGAACAAGAAGAAGAAGAAACCGGAACCAGAGGTGGCAGCATCAGCTCAGGTTGCAGATTTTGCTGAGAAATTTGAGAAGGATTTCTCTCTCATGGTTGGTCCCGTGGATAGTGGATGCCTAGTGTTCGAGGACATTGAGTCATGGTTTGTGGACAGTGGTGCCTCTCGGCACATGACTCGGTTGAGGTCAATTTTCCTCAATCTTACAGAGATAGACTCAGACTGTAGAGTGAATTGTGGAGTCGGCCCACAACTTGCAGTAAAGGGGGTTGGAAGGGTGAGATTCCAACTAGAGTCGGGAGGTCTTCTGGAGGTTGGCGAGGTGTTATATATTCCAGAGTTCACGGTTAATTTGCTCTCAGTGTCAGCTTTGGATGGGAGTGAATTTGGAGTTGTTTTCCACGGTGGACATGTGCTTTTATATCCTATGGGAGCAACTGCTGACACAAGAGTGATGCTTGTTGTCAAGTATGAGGGCTTGTACAGGTTGTTGGGTAGACCTGTGTTGGGGTCCAGTGGATTTCTGGACTCAAATTCTGTGTAGAAGAGTTGGTAGGTAGCACGGGAGAGAGAGTTGATACATGGCACTCAGTCTTCTTCCAGGACTCTCAAGGGACTCAACAGGCATGAGTCGACACAGTTGGATGCTCAGGAGAGTGTGCAGTCTCCTAGGAGCATGTCTTCAGTTCGTGGTACAGCAAAGGCAGCAGGAGATGCTTCCAGTGTAGTGGGAGTAGTGGCTTCATGTTCAGAGGGAGCAGAGACTTCTAGTACAGAGGAAGCAGCTATGGCAACTGATGAGATGGAGACAAATTCTGGTAGTGATACCAGAAGTACCTCTCTCGCTAAGAGGGAGTGTTGAAATTTGGTAGCTTGGACGTACTTCTGCATTGGCAACGCTCAGCATGCGGAAGTGACCAAGCAAATTTTCTCCTAGTGACGTTATAATTATAAAGTGACTATAAAGTGATTTTATAATGTTGAGTCTTTTAATTTCGAAATGTAAAAGTGACTTTATGATGTTATGGGTCACTTTATTAATTAAAGTGATCTCAACGAATGATTAAATTGTGACCGTTGATCTCAAGGGTAAGTGAAGAGTCACTTGAGGGAGATCAGGAGTTAGAGGAGTTACACTTCGAAATTGCTTAAAGGCAACTCATTAGGAGAAGGAGGGCACACTTTTGAGGAGAGCTTGAGGGAAGGTGAAGGGGCACGCATCCCAAAGAAGTTTCTTTGCTTGGAAGAAAAGAGTTTCAGAAGCCAAAAGTTGGCACGCATCCTTAGGAGGATTGGCACGCACTTCTAGACAGTTTCAGCATTTAAGAGGCGGCCATACAGCTAGGAATCCGTACAGTACGAATTGGAGGAGGTTGTACAGCATTTTAGGTTGGGTTTTGCAGCTACAGTTAGCACAGAAATTTATGTTGTGTATTGACACGAATTTCGAGGTGTATTACTGCACCAAATAAATCCGTATAGCAAGGTATGGATCTGTACCTTTTTCGGGGCACAAAAACCGAGGCATATTTATGATATTGGTGGTTGTACAGTCCATACAAATTGTACAGGAAATCAGTTTTTGGTTTCAGACTGTGTTACTATGGATTTATATGTTGTTTTTGTTCAGTGAAAGTGAAAGTACAGATGATTAATGCTGATTTAAAATTGTTGTTGTAACTCATAAATTTTCCTAAAGCTGAATAAGAAACTTTCTCCTCAATTCTGTCATTTTTTCTGTGCTATTCTTCTTGGGTTTTACCCAGAATTTTTCATGGTGCATATTGGATATTTTGTCCACTGTTAGTAAATGATTCTGTTGCAGATTTAGTTTTAGAACTACTTTATTTAGTGTTTCTGCTCATTAAGTGCAGCTAGTAAAAGATTTAATGCTTGACTGTGATAACTTAATTGGAGGTTGAAATCTAGGTATAATTTAGTGAATTTCTAAACTAATTTCAACAAATAATATAACTAGCTCATCATTCATAACCTTGAAGTAAAGGTTAGAATCAACTTTACTCTTGGTAAAGCCCAAGCTCGTCAGGAAACTGTCAATTCTGTCATATCAAGCTCTAGGAGCTTGCTTCAACACATATAGAGCTTCCTTCAATCTATAGACATGAGTCTCTCTACCTTCAATCTTCAAATCCAATTTTTCACATCACATTGTACCATCCTAGTACATTTGCTTCAACTCCAACTTGATATGCACAAGCATGTGCTAGCTCTATGTGCTTTCTGCAAAGCACTATCTGTCTCACTACCTGAGAGTATGTCCTCTACTCTCTCTGCAAATGTTCCTCTGGAACTGGGACTCTACACCTGCAGTTGCTCTGAAGCTGAGAATGGTTGCTCCATTCTCACTGTGACTGTTGGAATTTGAGAGTAACTCCTCTACTTCATCACAACAACAACTTCATCTGAAACTGAGAGTGGCTCAATAACAGATACAAAATTAGCTCTTCTTCTTTCATGGAGGTAACTCTATCTGCTATTGTAGTCATATCTTCATGACCCAACTAGTGTACTACACCAACTAGCACTGGAGATAATTCAAATCTCAAATATGGGGATTGCTCCCCCTGCATCTCATACTGTATATGAATCATGGTTGTTCTGGAACTATTTCTTCAATTACTAGAGTAAGTGTCTCGTCATAGTCTTCTCCCTCTTGCTGGGAGAATCCTCTGGACACACATCAGGTTTTGTTCATCTGCAACATGCTTGATCTGTTAGATCAATCTTGGAAGTCATCACTGACTTCCCTTCTAGTCTCTCAGAAAGAATCTGTATCCATTTCTTCTGACTGGCTTCCTTCTTTGACACTAAAATAAGGGAATCTTCAGAGGAGATTTATTGTCTTCTAGAGGTCTCTGAAGCTACGATCTAGTCTTCTCATGGCATCTGTCTCCCAATCCTGGAAGTTGTCTCTTCATCTGATCCTTTTTGAGATCAGGCTTACTCTCGATTTCTTTTGAGTCTACAAGGATTTCATCATCTCTTACAAGGTATACTTGGTGTTGAATACCAAGTCTAAATATGAAAAGTTGAGTCAGACTTCAAACCAGTTCTACTTCCCGTCAAGGTTGTAGATTTTTAATGACTACAATCAGCAAACTGAAATTATGTCAAACACTTAGCAACCTAGAGATAATTGTCTTCATAAACTTCATAAATGCAAAAAACCCACATTCAGAAATTTCCATAAGCAAAAATACACATTGCTAAGAAAAATATGCAATGGAAAAAACACAGTGGACAACAACCCAATAACACTCAGAAATTTAGGCAAATGCCAGGGAAAACCCAAATGTGGGGAAACCCAACGAGAGAGAGAGAGAGAGAGAGAGAGATCATATTATTATGCTTCAGGAAAGTACAAAACAGCAGCAAAACCACATTTCTAGCCAAGGAAAATACCTCACAGCACCAAATCTGTCCCACAAAAATCTGTCTCGTTTTCCGTGCCAAAACCGTACTGTTGTACGACCACCTCCGTACCTCATTTTCCGTGCCCACAGTCAACTATACAGACTATTCTGTACAACCCAGAAACAGTGAACAATACGGTCTCCCACAGCAGAAAAAAAATTCGGCCCAAAACTCGGAAAAATGTTCTCGAGATTTGTGCCCTCCTTCCTTGGGAAACGTGCCCTCTTTATTGCTCACTTTCCTCTCTCAAGCATGCTCAGAAAATCTCTCTAACTCTCCTCCCAATGTCTTCTCAACATGTCATGCACACTACCCAATGCATTCTTTTATAATCTGAAAATGACATTTTCCCCCCCAAAGTGTCTTTTCACCTTCCCAACCCTAGATCCAAAGGCCAAGATTAGATCTGGTCTTTTTCAAGATCAAGGGTCATGATCCATTCCCTCCAAAATGAATCACTTGAAATATTAAAGTGATTTCACTCTATTACATAAGTGTTTTATGAAAATAAAGTCACTTTAAAAATAGAAGGTACACTTTATTAAAAAAAGTCACTTTAATAAAAGAACCACTAAAAACAACTTTATAAAAACTATTACAAAGTTAATTGTCTGGTAGTGTAAACATTAAGGTAACATCCACATACAAGACAAAACATGCGGAGTACCTCCCGGGCTAAAAACTAACACTCCCTCTTAGCGAGGGAGGTACTTTTGGTAGCACCACTAGAATATGTCTCCATCTCAACAGCTGACATAGCTACTCCCTCTGTACTAGAAGTCTCTACTTCCTCTGAACATGAAGCCACTACTCCCACTGCACTGGAAGCCTCTGCTGCTACCTCTGTTGTACCACGAACTGAAGACATACTCCTAGGAGACTGCACACTCTCCTGAGCATGCAACTGTGTCGACTAATGCATGTTGAGTCCCTTGAGAGTCCCGGAAGAAGACTGAGTGCCATGTATCAACTCTCTCTCTTGTGCTACCTGCCAACTCTCTAACACAGAATCTAAGTCCAGAAATCCACTGGACCCCAACACAGGTCTACCCAACAACCTGTACAAGCCCTCATACTTGACACCAAGCATTACTATTGTGTCAGCAGTTGCTCCCACGGGATACAAAAACACATGTCTATTGTTGAAAACAACTCCAAATCCACTCTCTTCCAAAGCTGACACTGAGAGCAAATTAACTGTCATATAACATCTCGCCAACCTCCAGAAGACCTCATGACTCTAGTTGGAATCTCATCCTTCCAACCCCCTTTACTGCATGTTGTGGGTCGGCTCCACAATTCACACTACAGTATGAGTCTATTTCTATAAGATCGAGGAAAATAGACCTCAACCCGGTCATGTGCCGAGAAGCACCACAGTCCACAAACCAAGATTCAATGTCCTCGAACACTAGGCATCCACTGCCCACGGAACCAGCCATGAGAGAGAACTTCTCAAATCTCTAAGCAAACTCTGCAACTTCTGCTGAAGCTGACACCTCTGGTTTCGGTTTCTTCTTCTTCTTGTTCGGACATTGACTAGCATAGTGGCCAGTCTTGTGATGTAAAAATCATTTCACCTTGCTCATGTCCTTCTTATTGCCCTTTACCACAAGAGCAACATTTTCGTCGTCTGCACCATCCAATGCCTTTTCTTAAGACCCCTCTCGGATCTCCTCCTACATAAAATCATCCCACAATCTGCTCCAGTCAGGAAGCTTCTCTCTCCCCACCACACACTTGACGAAAACCTCCCACTCCTTGGTGAAGCCTTTGAGGGCTATTCGCACCAACTCTGAGTCAGGAATGACTTCTCCAACAATTGCCAACTCGTCCTTCACCTGTGCAACCCAGGTGAGGTAGGTGGCCACACTCTCTCCTTTGACCATCCTAGCTCCATGAAGCTTGTCCCGGAGAGCCATTTTTCGGGTTCTCATTCTTAGCCTCATACAAGCCTTTCAATGCAACCCACATTTCATTGGTTGTCTTCTTCTCAGCCAAGTGTGGTGGAATAAGGTGGTCTTTGACCTCGTCCAAGATGATTCTCTGAGTCTTGGCTTCCCTCACCTCATGAACATCAAGAGCTATGGGATATGAAGTAGGTATAGGCACAATGGTGTTCGCAAACGACCACAATTTGTTCTCCTTGAAAACACTGTTGATTCTAACCTTCCACTGCAGGTAGTTGGAGACCCCCTCCAATCTATCTTCAAACCTGATGTTGGAAGGCATCTTTGTTCACCTGACAAAGAACCTTTTCTGCCTTCTTCAAGAAAATACAACAACAAATCACTTGTTATTCCAACTGCCAAATCTACCATGTAGATTTTTAATGACTAAAATCAGCCAACTGAAATTCTGTCGAACACTTAGTAACCTAGAGATAACTGTCTTCATAAACTTCATAAATGCAAAAAACCCACATTCAAAAATTTCCATAAGCAGAAATACACATTGTTAAGCAAAATATGCAACGGAAAAAACACAGTGGACAACAACCCAATAACACTCAGAAATTTAGGCAAATGCCAAGGAAAACCCCAATGTGGGGAAACCCAATGAGAGAGAGAGAGATCGTATTATTATGCTTCAAGAAAGTACAAAACCACATTTCCAGCCAAGGAAGGAAAATACCTCACAACACCAAATCTGTCCCACAGAAATCTACCTCGTTTTTCGTGCCAAAACCATATTGTTGTACAGCGACCTCCATACCTCGTTTTCGTGCCCACAGTCAACTGTACGGACTGTTTCGTACGACCCAGAAACAGTGAACAAGAAACTAAAATCTGCCTTGAAATTCGTGCCCGAAGCTGCCTCGATTTTCGTGCCAAATCTGTATGGTTGTACAGACTGTATGGATCCGTACACTATGGCCTCCCACAGCAAAAAAAAAAATCAACCCAAAACTCACAGAAATTTTTTCTTGGGATTCGTGCCCTCCTTCCTTGGAAAACGTGTCCTCTTTACTGCTCACTTTCCTCTCTCAAGAATGCTCAAAAAATCTCTCTAACTCTCCTCCCGATGTCTTCTCAACATGTCTTTCACACTACCCAATGCAATCTTTTATAATCTGAAAATGGCATTTCCCCCCCCCAAAGTGTCTTTTCACCTTCCCAACCCTAGATCCAAAGGCCAAAGTGTCTTTTCACCTTCCCTCACCTCATGAACATCAAAAGCTATGGGATCTGAAGCAGGTATAGGCACAATGGTGTTCGCAAACGACCACAATTTGTTCGCCTTGAGAACACTGTTGATTCTAACCTTCCACTGCAGGTAGTTGGAGACCCCCTCCAATCTATCTTCAAACCTGATGTTGGAAGTCATCTTTGGCCACCTAACAAAGAACCTTTTCTACCTTCTTCAAGCAAATACAACAGCAAATCACTTGTTCCAAGTGTCAAATCTACCCACTGAACTTCAGAGCCCTAGCTCTGATACCATGTAGATTTTTAATGACTAAAATCAGCAAACTAAAATTCTGTCAAACACTTGGCAACCTAGAGATAACTATCTTCATAAACTTCATAAATGCAAAAAACCCACATTCAGAAATTTCCATAAGCAGAAATACACATTGCTAAGAAAAATATGCAGCGGAAAAAACACAGTGGACAACAACCTAATAACACTCAGAAATTTATGCAAATGCCAAGGAAAACCGCAATGTGGGGAAACCCAACGAGAGAGAGAGAGAGAGAGAGAGATCTTATTATTATGCTTCAGGAAAGTACAAAACAACAGCAAAACCACATTCTAGCCAAGGAAAATACCTCACAACACCAAATCTGTCCCACAGAAATCGGCCTCGTTTTTCGTGCAAAAACCGTACTACTGTATAGACACCTTCGTACCTCGTTTTTTGTGCCCACAGTCAGCTGTACGGACTGTTCCGTACGGCCCAGAAACAGTGAACAGAAAACTGAAATCCGCCTTGAAATCCATGCCCAAAGCTGCCTCGATTTCTGTGCCAAATCCATACGATTGTACGGACCATATAGAATTGTAAGGGATGTACGGATCCGTACAATACGGTCTCCCACAGCAGAAAAAAAATCCGGCCCAAAACTCAGAAAAATGTTCTCGAGATTCGTGTCCTCCTTCCTTGGGAAACGTGCCCTCTTTATTGCTCACTTTCCTCTCTCAAAAATGCTCAGAAAATCTCTCTGACTCTCCTCCAGATGTCTTCTCAACATGTCTTGCACACTACCCAATGCATTCTTTTATAATCTGAAAATGACATTTTCCCCCCCAAAGTGTCTTTTCACCTTCCCAACCCTAGATCCAAAGGCCAAGATTAGATCTTGTTTTTTTCAAGATCAAGGGTCATGATCCATTCTCTCCAAAATGAATCACTTGAAATATTAAAGTGATTTCACTTTATTACATAAGTGTTTTATGAAAATAAAGTCACTTTAAAAATAGAAGGTACACTTTATTAAAAAAGTCGCTTTAATAAAAGAACCACTTAAAACAACTTTATAAAAACTATTACAAAGTTAAGTGCCTGGTAGTGTAAACATTAAGGTAACATCCGCATACAAGACAAAACATGCGAAGTACCTCCCGAGCTAAAAACTAACAAAGGTGGCTTCATTATCCTTTGAACAAGTCTACTGTGAGTTCTTGTTCTAATGTTCGGTCATCTTTGGAGCCTTTTGCTCCTTACAATCAATATCCATATGAGATACTCTGGATTTCAAAAGATAGCTTCTTCTTCATCTTCTTTGGTACATGAATATATATGGTTATGTACATAGTCCGTTTCACGTCTCATCTAATCTGTTGCCTTCTGCAACCTTCACTATAGCTTCCTCAGGGTTATCACCTGTGACCTGAAACAAGGTCAACAAAACAACAAGCAAGAATAATACTCTTTTGATAATAGTAAATAAAACAATAGCACGAACAATCGTCACAATAGCTCCTTTAGAGCTTTGACTTGTGACCTGTTTGAAACAAGGATCAAAAGTAAGAAATACAATACAAAATGAGATCAACACTCTTCTAGTGTTGTGATCAAACATTCATCCAAGGTAACCTGGAATCAACACAAGAAGTTTCTCCTAGAGGAGATGTTAGTTGTATCTAGTAAATGATTACATTAAGCATTTATCTCGATATGCTCACATGCTACCAAGTATAATACTTTTCAAAGACTGCTACCTCAACTATAGTGTTTACTTGTAATGGGGTAGTTATCAACTTTGTCATGTGCAACTTTGAATCTTATCAACTTAATTAATCAAACCTGGAACCTGGAGTCTTGTCCTCAAGAATGAGTGTGTTGTTTTTCATCCAAGTCTCCTTCACTCAAGATGACAAGAGTTTTCTTCAACCTGTCTTCTGTACTATAAGACAATATGCTATCTTGACAAAAAGTTGGGTTAGAGAATAAACTCTATGATTTCAACTTTAATCCATCTAATACCTTGACTTTCATTTTGACCAAAGGTTAGTATGATGGTCATAGCTTCAACATGCAACCTAGATCAAAATAATGTCATATCAAATTGATGCATATCGGAATAATCAAACCCGGGTTACATTATTCCTCTGAATGTGTTGGATCTTGAGATCCTTCTGGATCTATGGTAAGAGATCCCTTCTCCTGCAAATACCCTTTAAAGCTTAAAAATTTAAACATATGTGAATACATACCTTTGATAGTATTTGCAGGTAGTGGCACCATCCGGTAGCAACGGTAATAATTACCAACTCTTAAAAACTTCAAGGGTGACTGCAACTGGTACTGCAGCTAACACTTCAACTGATACTGTAACTGGAATTGATACTGCAACTGATTCTAAAACTGCAATTGCAACCGCGACTTAGGGTTTTATGAGGAAACCCTAATTTTTCAAACTTCAAATTTTGAAATTTTGATCCAGGGGCTAGATGCGATGAGCTGAGGCGAGTAAGCTGGTGTAGTTAGATTTCTGAAAATCCAAATTTTACCCCTTCAAACTTGACCAACGAAATTTTGGACTAGTACTTCTGGTAATGGTTCTGGTTTCTTGGTTTTCTGCTTTTCTGGTACACATGTTTGTATCGAGTATCCGGACCCTATAGAGCTTGAGCTTCACAGTGAACAAGAAAGGGAAGTTCATAGGGAAATTTCGGATGGGTCCATAGATGAGCCAGTAACCGATCTTGAGGAGATAAAGGAATTTGAGTTTGAAGCTGTTGAATATCTAGATAATTCAAGTCCCCACCCTCCTCTCGAGGAACCAATCTCTTCAAGGGAGAACTTTGACAACCTTAATGAAAAAAGTGCAGTGGTTCCTTTGACATGTTCATTTCCCACCTCTCAACCAACAGATGACTTAATACATGATAATGGGAGAATGGAAGGCAACTTCAGTTTATCAATTCTATATCATTATGAGTAGTGGTTGACTTTCCACCATAATGGTCATATGCAGCAAGGTATCAAAATTTTACACAGCTTGTCAACTCCAATTTCGGGTTGAATAGAGGAAGATGCATGATTCTTGGTTGGTTCTTTCTCACAAGAAACTCCAAGTTGATAAAACTTGGAAAAGGGTCTTCAACGAGTCATCTTGGACAGGGATGTTTCAGACATTTGGGGTTTCATTCCATCCATTGCATGGCTGGTCATAATTCTTTCCATCTTAGCCATTTGGATGGTGGATCCTCAAGCTCTTTCTCAAATGTTGGCCACTTGGTATCCAAAGGGACACTCTTTGTAACGTATTTCTAACCTTTCTCCTTTTCTTTCAGTTTTGTATTATTTAATTTCATTATATAATTATGTTACATATGTATTCATTGTATCATAGTTTCATTTATGTAATTGTTATATATAGTGATTTTATTTATATGATTGTTGTTTATAGCATTTCATTTATTTATTTTGTTTTATACATGTATTTATGTTGGGTATTGGTGAGCATTTTGTTATGTAGATTCTCATGTTCTCGCATGCTCTCCTTTCCTTCAAAAAGATCGAACACACGTCCCCATGTGGAGCCAAATGTTGACAACCTATTTCAACTAGGGGATCAACTCCATGTGCCATGAAGCTAAGTACCTGATGGTGCAGCAAAGTTGAAGACTTTCTGGTTCTACAAGGCATTTTTTGCCCACAACACTTCTTTTTGTAATTGGAATTTCCGCTCCCCTACGTAGGATAATAATGTAATGGGTCAACATGAATCATATTTTAGGTTAGTTGCCCAGGACTTTATCATTAGGGAAGTCCTTTCATTGAGTGTTTTTTATCCTCAGGTAATTGATTTGGCCTAACCAGCCATTTTAATTACCCTTGAGTTTTTCACTCACAATAATCCTCCAAAGTGGTGAAAAACATTCTAATGAACGAGCCCAGTGGATGACTAGGGTATAGCAATATTGTAAATGACCATGCTAGACATCTCCTAGAGTCTTGCGGAATTCCATCAAGTCTAAGTAGTTTTTTTTTTTTTTTAAAGTACCCAATTAATGGTAATTTTAATTAAAATAGATGTAAAAATGTAAAAACTAGGTCCTAAGGGATTTTGATAGGGGTGTGAGTACTCAAAAGAAATGGCATGAGACCCCCTACACCCTTGGACCAAGTTTCAGCTCAATTGAACAAATTTTGCTAAGTTATTGTCCATGCAGAGTTCAAGTCAGTCAAAAATCAACAAATAATTAGCTAAATTAAAAATGTCAAAAATTGTAAAGTAAGCAAAATGGTTTGAGAGAAAGTGGGAAAAGTTTCCTAACCTTTTCCTAAGTTGGAAAAACAATTTTCCACTTAAAGAACCCCCCCTTGCTTAGCCAACAACTTAAAGTGGTGTTCCCTTGCTAATTGGCATGTGGGAATTAAAAAGTTTAAATGAAAAAAACCACCTAAACCCTAAATTCGCCCTCCTTGGTGTTGAACTTGATGTTTGTCCATAGAAAAAGGTGTTTTCCCCCTTTACACCTCACCCCTCAAACCCTAACTCACTACCAAAACCCTAAAAGTGACTCTTGACTTTGTCTATTTCTCTTGGATGTGTGACACTTGTCTCCCAAGTATAAAAGAAATGCTCACCCCCCCCACTCATTTCAGATCGATTCTCAGTGTAAAGTTACTATACCCAAATCTCTCCCACTCTTCTCTCTCTCTCTCTCCCATCTTGCTCTCTTTCATTTCTCAAGTTTGTAGCAAGTATTTGCTCAAGCTTGCTTCTAATAAAAGGAATCTTTGGAGGAAATTGTTGGCATTGGGAGTATTCTTGGTGCTTGGATTGGATCTACATTGGAGGTGACATGTGTTATTGTCTTTTATGAGATTTAGCTTATAGATCTAGTGTAGGAGATCCAAGCAAAGTATTTTGCTTGGATAGATCTATGATAGTATTATTGTAGATTTATTGAGTGGTTTATTATTGGTTTAGCAAAGTATTTTGTTATTCATTTTAAATCTACTCACATCCTTCATTATCTTGTAGCTTGATCTCTTTTATTTGCAGGTCACTAAGGGTTGGAGATGGATAAATTTCAAATCTGGAAATTTATACCTTCACCCACTTGAAACTCTCTTAAGATTTATGTTATTTTCATACATATTTCTCTAGTAGGATTGGATCTACATTGTAGGTGACATGTGTTATTGTCTTTTATGAGATTTAGCTTGTAGATCTAGTGTGGGAGATCCAAGCAAAGTATTTTGCTTGGATAGATCTATGATAGTATTATTGTAGATTTATTGAGTGGTTTATTATTGGTTTAGCAAAGTATTTTGTTATTCATTTTAAATCTACTCACCTCTTTCATTATCTTGTAGCTTGATCTCTTTTATTTGCAGGTCACTAAGGGTTGGAGATGGATAAATTTCAAATCTGGAAATTTATACCTTCACCCACTTGAAACTCAATTAAGATTTATGTTATTTTCATACATATTTCTCTAGTATTTTTGGGTATATTTCTGTCATAAAATAGGTGTCATTTCATCTATTACATGGTTTTTTTTATTCTAAAAAATTATGGTTACTACTAACATATATTTTTCCAAGTTTTATGGTTGTTTTGCAGCATTTCCAGCAAGTTTTACTTGTTGTTTTTCGACAGATCTGAACCAGTAAAGGGGAGGTGTTGTCCATTTGGGGCCACAAATCATCAAGAAACAACCTGCCAAGTAAGGGTATTGAATGCCCTCTTATTCTTCTTCATTCTACATTGTAAGCAAGCCCAAAGAGAGTCTCTTGGGCTTGCATTTCTCAAGTTTTTTTAAAATTTCTGCATTTTTTTTATTCTTTTTGCCTACAACTAGCAAAGAGGCTTGGCTTTGCCACCCGTGCTAAATCGTAAGTCTGGGACTTAGAGTTTATTTTATGTTTTAAGCTCTTAATTCTTTTGTCCCACTTGTCCTTAAGGCAATGTTGTGTGGCTAGGTTTACTTGTTTATTGTTTCAAGTTAAGCTCTTTTATTTCCATACCCACTTTGGCACAAAATTGGTAGGCTAGTCCTAATCTTTGTGACTTAAGTTGACGTTGCTAGTTTTTATTTCAAGTATTGTTTGTCCCACTTGTCATAAAAACAAGTTTGAGTGGCTAGGATTGTCATTTACTTTCCAAGTTCATTTCATTCCATTCTTTAATTCTTTTGCCTACACCTAGCAAAGAGGCTTGGCTTTGCCACACATGCTATATCGTAAGGCTTGTCTATAGTTTAGTTTGTTTTCTTTTCATATTGTCTGTAATTGTTTAATCTCTAGTTTCTCATTCTTTAATTTGTTAACTTTGCAAAGTCATTTAATTTTGCTATCTCTTGCTTAACTTGTGCAATCATTTAATTAATTCAATATCATGTATCTTAATCATAGATCTTTCACTTTGCAGTTTTATTTCAAGTTGTTCATAGTTACAATCTATGACTAGCAGGATTAATTTATCTAGTCTAATTAGGCACTTTGGACTGATACAACTTTCGCCACCAAAAAGGAGGCTTGTGGAGGCTACAGGGGGTGCTAAGTCGAGGATGACTTCACGGCACTAGATGTCCCCCCTGCTTGAGCACCCAAGTTTTTTGGGTTGACCTGTAGAGCTAGGGAAGGGCCTTGTTTGCCCTTCTTCTTGAGCACCCAGCAATCATTTTGGCCAAAGCAGTAAAAGTCTAGGGGTAGTCACATAGCTTAGGTTGGTTTCACATTAGCTTAGGTCCTCCTAATCCAAGAGAGACTCTTAAAACTTATCTAAAATTTACCTAATACTACACAACACTTGCACTTTATTTTCAGTATCTTTTAAGTTGTGTAAACCTTGTTGTTCAAGGTCTCCTTAACATGCTTATGGTTTGATTCATCTATATTTTTCATTTCAAGCATTTCATTTCAAGTTGTCCAGACCTTGATGTTCAAGGCTCTCTTTTACATGCTTATGGTTTTTCACTAACATTTCATTTGCAAGTTTCATTTCAAATTGAGCATTTATTTTCAAGTTCATTGTGGATAAAGTGGTTTTATGTTCAAGGGCAAGCTGCTATCAAGTTGCGCACCATCTCTTTGGGGCACTTCGTAAGTGGTTTCCACCCTTGCTTCAGAAGTTGCGCATTTCCTCTTGTTGGCTCTTTCACCTCTAGAAGTTGCGCACTTGCTCTTTTTCCAGCATTTTCAAGTTATATGCTTAATGGTTAGTTAGTTGTTGAGTTTATTGGCTTTAGTTCTCTCTTGTTGTACATCTTTCTAACTCATTCCTTTTTTTCATATTGTAATTTGCTTTTGATTATATATTTGTCATTTGTTTTAATTCATCTTGTAACTTGGTGTAAAGCTATTCTTTTGTAAGTAGATCATTTAATTCTTGTAATCTTTTGTATAGACTTAGTTGACCCCTTTCCCAATAGTTAGGCACTAGTCTTAGTTGACCTTAGGGAAAGGATTTGACTGTCATTTGAAACTGTGCATTGCATTGTTGCTTGCCATATAGGTTAGATTTCCCCCTAACTTAACTAAACTAAAATCAACTCCTAGAATTCACTTAATAACTTCACATAGTAAAATAGGGTCTACCCACGTTGGCTTCCCTGGGAGTAAGCCTAGACAGAAGAAGTCGAAATCGAGGTGACAATTGGGTTTGGACTTAGGCGTTGTGCCCCCAAGGACACACCAAGTGAATTGAGACTTTTCCACATTGGTAGGTGTGTATAAGGACGGCAACATCTTTGGCACCGTTGCCGGGGATAACTATTTTATCCTTGGTCTAAACGACTTAACTTAATTTATTATTTTAAAACTAAGTAATAAATTTCTCCCAAAAAAATTTTAAACTTGGGTTGTGTTATTTGTTTTTTCTTACTCTCCAAGTGGCGACTCCATCTGAAAATTCTTTGAAGTATACTACCGGGAGCAATCCTCTTGCTCCTCGTAGCTTGCTTGAAAGCCTTGGAGAAGAAGCAATCTCTGATATCCATCTCTTGTTTTACATAATATTCCTACAACTTTTTGTTTTCCTTCTTGTTTTTGCTTTGTTTAATGCTTCTTGTTTGTTTGAAATAAACATGGTCATCTGGCGACTCCACTTCAAAATAATTTGACAAAGTATTCTTCAAGAAGGAACTCACGGCTGAACTTAAAAAAGTTTTTGGATGAGGTTAGCCAGTTTTCCTTCTCGTTGGATCCTTAATAATTCTTGGGTCCCAGTGTTTTTCTTTAGACCTTTTGTTTAATGATCTAGTTAGAAATGGGCGCTTTTTATAGTCCTATTGATTTTTCAGGAATAGTTGGTTATCCTCATGATGTGCCTGAAATTGTTATTGAAAACTTGCCTGATTTTCGTAATTATGGTGATGATATGCTCATATAAAGGCCTTTGGGCAGTGTATTAATGAGTGGTGTGATCCACCTATTTATGAGGATGTTCTAATGCAATTGTTTGGTTTCATGATTCGGATGATAATAAGTTCAAGACCATACAGGACTTGATCCATGCGTTTTTAGAACGGTGGGGGAATGATCAGATTGAAACTTACAATGAATTGGTTGATGCTTTTATGAAAAAATGGAAGGAGAAGAATCTTCCAAATATTGGAACAGTCAATTCAGATGTAAAGATAGATACTTCACCAAATTCCATTGAGGAACTTAAAGAAATCATTGAGACCACGCAGTTTTCCCATGCATAACAGTTTGAGGCCATGGAAGATCAATTAGAGATCATGGAAGCTAACCTTGTCGGTACACATGCTTGTATTGAGTATCCGGACCATATAGAACTTGAGCTTCACAGTGAACAAGAAAGGAAAGTTCATAGGGAAATTTCGAATGGGTCCATACATGAGTCAGTAACCAATCTTGAGGAGATAAAGGAATTTGAGTAACCAATCCCAAAGAACCAATCACTTTAAGGGAGAACTTTGACAACCTTGATGAAAAGAGTGCAGTGGTTCCTTTGACACGTTCATTTCCAGCCTCTCAACCAACAAATGACTTAATACAGAATAATGGGAGAATGGAAGGCAACTTCAGTTTATCAATTTCATATCATTATGAGCAGTGGTTGACTTTCCACCATAACGATCATATGCAGCAAGGTATCAAAATTTTACACAACTTGTCTAACTCCAATGTTGGGTTGAATAGAGGAAGATGCATGATTCTTGGTTGGTTCTTTCTCACAAGAAACTCCAAGTTGATAAAACTTGGAAAAGGATCTTCAACGAGTCATCTTGGACATGAATGGTTCGGACATTTGGGGTTTCATTCCATCCATTGCATGGTTGGTCCTAATTCTTTCCATCTTAGCCATTTGGATGGTGTATCCTCAAGCTCTTTCTCAAATGTTGGCCACTTGGTATCCAAAGGGACACTCTTTGTAACGTATTTCTAACCTTTCTCCTTCTCTTTCAGTTTTGTATTATTTCATTTCATTATGTAATTATGTTACATATGTATTCATTGTATCATAGTTTCATTTATGTAATTGTTGTTAATGTTTATGCTATTATTATAGTTCTTTGCATTTCAATAGATAGGAGCATCATAAGAACAAGATCACTGAGAAATACA
>ML798559.1:233615-259187 GCA_009831015.1 Picea engelmannii | reverse complement strand
TGTCTCTCCAAGTTAATGTGCTGATATAATTGACTCCATAAACCATAAAGGCACTAGTCTCTTGTCTCTCTTTTGTTGGAAGGTTAATCAAACACTCAAACACTATTCTCTTAACCTATTACTAATTAAATCTAACACTAATTTAACCTAGATCACTAACCTATTTGTTGTTGTTACAAAAGATTGCTACAGCCATCTAACTGCAGCAAATTTTCTGCAAAATTGACATTTAATGCTAGCTAGACACTTCAAAAATTGTTTGTAGCAATTGATTATCATTTTGCCTAGTAAAAGCTACCTTTTCATCGTCTTTTCAAGCAATTTTGAAGCATATTTCTTGCAGTTGTTATAAAATACTTATTGTTGTTGTAAACTTTCATGTTGCTGCAATTTTATATCAGCCAACATATATTTCAAAGGTTCATTGTCTTATTGAAGCACTAACATCATTTTGTACTTGAAACTACCATATTTTTGCTTGTTGTCTTGTTCTAGGAAGGTACACTTCAATCATTACACTTGCTTCATCTCTTAAGACATAAAGACCTTTTGACTTGAGTGACCAGTGAGAGGGGGATTTTCTTGCATCCTTGCCTTAGTTATCAACCCTTTAGGTCACTGGGGACGTCTCCCCTGGGGTAATCTTGATATACTCCTAAACAGAAAGGTGTTTCCTACTAAGTTACCGGATCTGCGGGGGGTGGGTGCAGGATCCGCGGTTCCGCGGATCCGAAACGGATCCGGATCCTGATCCATCTGGATCTGCGTAGGATCCGCCAACAACACAATTCCATGTTATTCGGAAATGCATCCTGCGTGTTGGAGCCGTTTCGCTCAATTCAAAGGCGGATCCAACAATAAATAACCCCACCACGCGCAGATACCCAGGGATTTAGCTTTTGGCGCTTTGATCAAGTAGAGGTGAGCTCATATTGAATGCTTGAAAAACTAAGTCACATAATTAAAGACGCACGAATTAGAAGAAAATGTAAGACTTCTTGTTGTGATTTCTATTAAGATTAATGCTGACAGTGAATCCTTGTTTCAGACATCATTCTTTCTTTAATCGCAAGTAAAAACCATGTAACTCGTCTATTTGACACAAGGACAATGATGCATATACTACAACCGAAAACCTAACTTTCAAGCCACTAGCCATCGTATGCATTGAAGCGGTTTACAATATTGCCCGTTGGTAAATAAACTGTAGATTAGTTTAAAGATAGCCCTCTATTATGACCCGATACCTTTGCAGCCGAGAGAACTTCCACAAGTTCCTTTGCTCTTAATCATACAGACTTGGAATTATAAGATTGTCTAATTCGAGATGTAGACTGTACATGGTAAGAAAACCTCGGATCGGTATCATGATTAGCATAACATTTTCGCCATGAGTTTTTTTTTATAAATAATTTGTAACTTGATCGTTCAGTCATTCTCGGATTTTTTCATATTTATCTGTGCTTCATAAATCTAAGAAACTTCTAATAGAGTTTGGGATAGTATTTTTATTTTATTTTATTAAATTAACTTAAATATAGTGCTAGTTCGAACTACTATTACTATTAGTGCTAGTTAGAACATTATTAATTTAAATTTTATTTAAAAGTTAGAACCACCATGTAACTATTTAGTATTTTTAATAAAATCATAAATAGCATGGCGTAAAGCAAGTCTTAATAGTATTAATTATTAATTAATAAAATAAAAGAAGTCCTAAGTATTAATTAATAATTAATAAAATAGTATTAATACTTGTACATATTACTATTATCTTTTTTGTTAATAATAATAATAATAATCTATTTATAAGCTCATATACATATCCTACCCCCTCTGGATTTGAACCTGTGACCCAGGAAGAAACACATGCTCTTAACATCATTTCAGTGTTCAAATTTATAATGATTTCAGTTCTAATGTTGTGATTCATGAATGGTTTTGATTCTAAATTTGGAATATGTTTTTTAAAATTTTAAAAATATTATTATATACTTGTGTACTTGACGTATCCTTGTTGTATCTGGATCCTGGCTTTTCAAAAATCCGGATCCGGATCCGTAGTATCCTGGTAACTTAGGTTTCCTATTAAGGTGACAGTGATAGGTCACCCCCTTGTTACGCCAATCTTGCATCACTTGCCTTGGGCTTTGGGAAAGTACAGATTGTGCAATAACATTTTGGCGCCGTTGTCGGGGAACATCGAGTCAATTTTCCTCGAACGACATTTTTTCGGTAAGCCTTTATCCAAAGCCTTTATTTCACAAAGCTTACCTGGCGACTTCACTGAGGGTGATTCCCTCTTTTCCCTTTGATGATCCCTAGAAGGATTCTCTGGCGACTCCACTAATGACAAAGCCAACAATGGCTTCTCAATGGGACCCAGGTAATTTTAAACCCTTAGATACGAGTGAAATTTTGGGTTACCCTCGACAAATGCCTCAAAGGTATGAAAATTGGCTTTCTAGATTCACTAGTAATGATGGGGTTAGGGTCGAAGATCACATGGATAATTTTTGGGATTTCTTTCAACTCCACCCTATCAGTGATGATGCTGAAGATTTGGCAATGAATCTTTTCTCTACCACTCTTCATGGCAATGCTAGGAAATGGTATGATGATCTCCCTAATGCTAGCATCACATCTATGGACCAGTGAGAAAAAACCTTTCTCGATAAATGGGATATTAAATTAGAAGATATCCACATGCTAATAAAAAGACTCGAGTACATGAAACAAATTAAAAACAAGACTGTCAAGGAATTCCATACTGGGTTTGAGAATTTGCTACAACAAATTCCTAGAAGCCATTGTCCTAAAGACAGGTACCTTGCTTACCTCTACACCAATGCATTCTTAGTGCATTTAGGGTTTCTCCTCAGTAAAAAGGGGCTAAGAACAATCCAAGAAGCTTATCACATGGCTTTACAAATCGAAGCAAATATCTCCTTATTCAAGGGAGTACACCTCTTTACCCCAAATACTCTTAGTCTAGAGAGATTAGTTTCCCTTGAGACCTTTGTTAGTAAATTCCAAGAAAGAAGGGAACAAGACATCGATCAACAAGAGGTTGAGGAGAAGGATCTTGATGAAGGTTACCAATCCCATGGAGAAGAACAAGAATTTACTCGTGCTTCTAACAAAGATAATGAGGACCTGGTTGAAGAGCGAGAGGCTGAAGATATTAAACATGATGATGAAGTATTAATGTGTGCTCCTCCGTCTGATGAAGCCATCCCAAATCCTTTTCCTCCTGCACAAGAAGAAGAGGATGAGGTTAGTCACTTTACTTTTCAAGTTTTTGATGATACCTTATTCTATGATTTAGAAGGTGAAGAAGAAAGGAAACCCTTGGATGAGCTTGACTCTCCACATTATAAAGCTGAAGATGTAAGGGAAAGTCATGAGGATGAGGCACTAATGCTTGCTCCTCCATTTGATGAAGTTATCCAAATCTTTGAAGCTCTTGCACAGGAAGAAGTGAATACGGTGAGTTGTTTCCCTTTCCAAGATTTTGATGATGCCTTATTGATTATGACAAGATTTTTGCTCATGTTGCCAGGTATACCTCTATCAAAATCATCATCTCTCTTGCTTCAGTTTTTTTTTTTTTTAATTGGAAACTTCACCAAATGGATGTTAAGACTGTCTTTCTTAATGGTGAAGTTGAGCAAGAGGTTTATATCGAGCAACCTGAGGGTTTCGTGATCCATGGGAAAGAATCCCATGTTTGCAAACTCAAAAAAAAAATCTTGTATGGATTGAAACAAGCTCCAAGAGTTTGGTATGAAAGAATTGACCGTTTTCTTCAGAGTCTCGGTTTCTCCAAGAGTATAGAAGACCCTAATCTTTATATAAAGATTGTGCAGAATCATCCTGTAATCTTGGTTTTATATATGGATCATTTGTTCCTTACTGAAGAGGAACATCTGATAGCTCAGACTAAGAGGGAGTTATCAGCAGAGTTTGAATTGAAGGACTTGGGTCTTATACATTACCTTCTTAGGTGTGGCAAAAACGTGGTGAGATTTTACTCTCACAAAGTAAGTATGCAGTTGATGTGCTTCGCAGATTTTGGGATGTTGGACTGTAAGTTCATGACCACACCTATGATTTATAAACTCAAGAAGTTACATCCAGATTATTGGGTCCTTGATGTATCTAGTACACACCAGACCAGACATTTGTTACGCAATGAATGCCCTCAGTCAGTTCATGTGTAATCAGGGTTTGTTGAGGCATCCCTAAAACTAATTTATGCATATTGCTATAGCAGTCCGAGACAGATTTTGTTGAGGTTGTTAGTGGCTTCTTTTCAGCCTCTAGTTTGGACTGTGGTGTCATTGTTTCAGCCTCTCACTTGATGTTTGACATGCTAGTCAGTTTTCTGGTTTTACCCTAAAGTTCTTCTTGGCAAATTTGTCTAAGGGTCCATGATGAGATCTACCCCTTAGGGTTCGATCTATGACCTTTAAATCTTTTTCTGAGCATAAAGAAAGGAGGACAACAGCAAGCTAATCAGGTAAATTTGTTCTTTGTTTTTGCTAAAGTAATGTTCAAAATCCAGATCTATTCTTTGTTTTTTGCTAAAGTAATGTTCAGAATCCAGATATGTTCTTTGTTTTTGCTAAAGTAATGTTCAGATCTATTCCTCGTTTTTGCTAAGGTAATGTTCAAATCCATTGTATTCTTTGTTATTGGTTTACATCAGAAATTTTTGAAAATATTGTTGATCCTAAATAAAATTTAAACAGATATTTTGGTTCTAGTTTTCCCTTAGAACTTCTAACAATGGGAGAGGTGGCAGCCAATACCTCAACACTTGGCCACCTGCCTCTCACATGTGGTGCGCCCTCCTCTCCACTTGTTGTGGCCTCTCATTGGGAACTCCACCCAAAGGTCTATATAATAAAGCATTCACCTTTTGCTAAGTTGGCCGAAGCTTGGGTGATTTTGCTTGTTGATGTACTTGTAATATTTCTTTTTCATTGGAATAAA
The DNA here is from genome assembly GCA_009831015.1 of Picea engelmannii. Taxonomy (NCBI): domain Eukaryota; kingdom Viridiplantae; phylum Streptophyta; class Pinopsida; order Pinales; family Pinaceae; genus Picea; species Picea engelmannii. Next base: position 254,189 of record ML798559.1, on the reverse strand, counting down.
AAGGCTTTGGAGGCTACTACATGGTGTAAAGCAATTTTGTGTGGATCATCTATGTTCAATTTGTGTATGAGGTATAAGCTTTCTTGTTAATTTTTTGCATTTTTTGTTGAATCTTGGCCTTGGAAGGGGAGCTACCTCCCAATAGGATAGAAATAGAAAAGTTATCTTGCTTAATATTTCTATTGATTCATGTATGTTAGATGGTTTTGAATTGCATGTTTATTTAGCTTAATATTCATGCTTTCATGCTCCTATATTATGTAACACCAATGCATTTAACTCTTTTGCAAGAAGTTTTAAGTTGTGYAGGATATCTCACTTGAAGGATAAGTTGAGCTAGCTTGCATATTCCTCATTCTTCAAGATTGTGGTGAACTACATAGTCCCTCAGTTTTCCACCAAAGCAAGGAACTCCATTGCCCAAAGCTTTTCAAGGGATCAAGCAATTCTTCTCTCTCTCTCTCTCTCTCTCTCTCTCTCTCTCTCTCTCTTTTAAATTCTAAATTTCTTTGGTTACTTAAATCTATATTCTAGATCTACCATATTTCAATCTAAATACATAAGTATATCAAATTTGTAGATATTTGTATAGATCTTAACTTAATTTCAATTTATTTATCTTTTAAGCAATATCTAGCAATAGGAAAAGTCTCTTCTGCAAGTTAAAACTTAGTCAAATTTAAAGGCTTTAAAAGAGATCTTTGATTTTATGCTTTAGCTTTCATATCTAGCAAGTAAGTTCTTTTAATTTGCTGTTTTATAACAGCCATAAAAGACCCTAAGAAAACAAGCTTTTTAGCTTGATTTCCTTAGTTCCTTTTTGCATATTTTTGTAGTTTTTAACTTAGATTTATTTGGGGTTTTCTACTAATAACCAAAGACACTCTTAAAGTGTTTTTGGCCATCTTTTGCACTCTTTTGTTTGCTGTTTTGTGCTGGTTATTCAATAAACAAGGGGAGATTCTGTCAAATTTTGGTAGATTTGAAGCATTTAGGACTTCCAGGAGCACCATATACCTTCCTAGAGCTTTTTATACATTGTAAAAACATGGATCCATCATTATAAGGATCCACATATCTCTTTAAAGAGATCCCAAGTCTCTTCAAGAGACCATTGTAACTGAGCTAATAAAATAAGATAGCCTAGGGAGGCCTCACTTTGTGTTTCCACCTAGGTGGGTCGGTGTTGTGGTTTTTGAGCATTTTCCATTAAGTTTTCTTTCTCTTGCTTTAAAATTCAAAACAATCTCACATAATAAGAATAAGCTAAAACAAATCCCAACTTTAGTTTAGTTTTTCCCTTTTTGCAAAGTAGAATACTAGTTGCTAGTTTAGCTTGCTTTTATTTTTGCAATTTTCAAAGTTGGCAAATAAACCATCTCTTCAGCTCCTTGCAAGAGGCTGGTCAATGAGGACTTAGTAATTAGAAAACATTTCTCTTTCAGCTTTTTACTTTATTGCTTAAAATAAACATTTCCCCTCAGCTCCCAGTATTGTTCTTAACCCTTCCAGTTGTGAGCTTGTCTCAATCTTCTGGGAATAGGTTTTCCATGTTGGATCTCCCACATTCTCTTGAGCTTGTATGCAAAATCAGAGGGATACTCTCCCTGTTGGATATTCAGTACGTTCAACCTCCACTCTAGGATTATTCTTTGAACGGCCAAATCTAGATTAGCTCTCAAACACTTTAATTTCAATACAAATAAAATTTATCTTATTAATTTACCTTCAAAAGACAATCTAATAAAATACGTGATCAACAACTGCCCACGATACTTTTAAGGCACTGATCTCATTACACACTTTACAAAGCTATTTGCTTCAAGTACTTTATTTTCTCAAGCATTTATATTTAATCTTGAAGTATTTCCTTATTTACTTGCATCTTGTTATCTTAAGTATCATTTTCATGCAAGTACTTCTTTATGTATCTTGTGGTGGTTGATTGATATATGCTCTTAAGAGTAGATTTACTTTACATATTGTCTTTTGCAATAAACTCCTAGATTTATTTCTTGTACTTAGATTAGTTCAAGCCTTAGATTATTTTTCTTTAGGAACTACCCCCCTTGGCTTTGCTAGGAGTTGGCCTAGACGAAGGAGTTGAGGATTAGCTGACAGCACCTTAACTCTAACTTGCCCCCAAGGACACACCAAGTGGATTGAAGATTTCTCCCACATTACCCAGGTGTGTATAAAGGCAGCAACACCAACCATAGATAGGAAGAAATAATGTTTTCCTCAACAATGTGCACATGCAAATTACATGTATTAGACAAATTGCATGTGGATGTGATAGTCACTTTGCATGTGCCTATGTTAAACAAGTTGCATGTGCATTTTGCATGCATTAAGTTTCTAATTTAAGTTTGCATGCATCAGTTAGGTAATTTGTATGTAACCTAGCTCAGTTTAGTAAAGTGCATGTAGCCTAGTAGTTAAGGCGCGAATCTCAAGGAGGATGCATACTTGCATGCCTCGGTTCATCTCCAATTGAGGCCTTATTGTGCATGTGTCCAAATTCATTGTGCCTACTCTTTTTCTCAACCTATAAAAGAGTAGGCATAGGTATAGGTTTATTCATTCAATTTTTAATTTAAGAGATAGTAGCTGTGTTAATTTTACTGTAGCAAATTTTCATGTTCAAAAGTAATGAAAAGCACTTACAAGTTTTGACAATCATCTAGAGTTTTCATTATATAATTTTTATAGTATGTGTTTATAGCTTCCGGCATTAATTATAAAGTGCAATTTTGAGTGGCTTTCAATTTTTGGTTGTTTAGTTATCTGTAGGAATTCTTTTAGTGTAGAATCTGTTCACTCTGGTTTACAAAAGGTAACATGGTATCAATGTGTAGCTTTTAAAATCTTCCATATTCCATGTATGTGGATAGAGAGGCACATGTCAATTTTTATGCATCTAATTTCAGATCTGAAAATTACTTCAAGGTGATTCAAACAGTAAACCCTAGGACTATTATCATTGAATAATTTTACACTGAAATTATGACAGAAAATTACAGCAGTAGAAATACAAAAATCGGAGAAAAAATATCCATGCACATGAGACAATTTTTTGTTCTTGTAAACTTTTCAAATTTAGAAATTCTGAGGGAGAAAACAGCCCTTTTAGCAAACCACAAATCACCAAATCTGAGGACAAAACAATCCTCTTCAACAATTTACAAATTCAGCACAATCCCAGAGGTATAAAATCCCACTTACAAATCTGTTGTTGTACCTGTTGTACAGCCTGCTGACGTCAACCGTACAACCTGTTGACGCCAGTTGTCCTTCACACGTGCGGCCTGCAAAATCCCTAACATGTGCGGACTTGTTCTGTTGTACGACTGTCACACGTGTGGTTGTATGGACTTGTTCTGTACCACACGTGCGACCTGTACGAACCTATTTCTTCCACACTGCGGCATGTACCTTCCTCACATGTGCGTTGTCTTTCTCCTCTCACACATGTGATCTCAAACATGTGGCCTTCATCCTTGGCTGAAAACAAAAAAGCAGAAAGTCCAAGAAACCCTAGGCCAGATTTGCCAAAACGCAAAATTTCCTTCGCTGAAATCACCAATCTTCTTAGCACAAGTGCTCACTCACTTATGCTAACTCCATAATGTCACAAATGAGATGTCACAATCTCTCCTTTCCTTTTATGGGAGCCCAAAGTTAGTTTAGAAGCCCTTAACTTACTTTGAGGAGCCCTTCACTAAACTCAACATTAAATTAGAATTGTTTATTCACACATGTGGATGTGAAGCCCCAACACAAGCCCACAAAGCCCATGAAGCCCTTGTAAATTTTCTATGACCCAATCACGGTTTTCATTCTCAATAAGTTTTATCACAGTTTAATACTTGCTCATACATAAATACATATAAAACTGAACTTATAAATGAAAACACATTGAATCATTTACTGATACTGATTCGGAAAATAGGAATGCAAACACAAAAAATGACACAAGTATTTCTAGGCAATGCCCTGGAAAAACCCCGAAGGGAAAACCAATACAAGAGAGATATTTTATTATGAACTCACAGAAATTTATGAGTTTACAGCAATCATTTCCAGCAATAAATACATTGTACTTATCTCGAAAACCATGTCAAACACCACCTTGAAAATTGTGACAAGACTTCTCGAAAACTGTGTCGCTTTCTTGTACGACCATGTACGGTCTGCACAACAATAATTAATGCCCTTGAACTGTGTGCTTGATTTCTTGTACTTGTTGTACGGTTTTGTACGGATTTTAGTACAACAATGTGCCTTGAAGTTTGTATCAATGATTCCTCGATTTCTGTGCACAAAACTGAGTTGTACAGCTCTCAAATCCATATTGTACAACCCTGCAATCAATGATGTACGATACAGTAATAAATGTTGGAACTGTCTTGGGATTTGTGCACCAATCTCTCCTTGGGATTAGTGCCCTCTCTCTCTCTCTCTCTCTCTCTCTCTCTCTCTCTCTCTCTCTCTCTCTTCAATAAATGAAGAATAATGTAATGTCTTTTCCCTAGTTCTCCTCTCTCTCTCTCTCTCTCTCTCTCTCTCTCTCTCTCTCTCTCTTCAATAAATGAAGAATAATGTAACGTCTTTTCCCTAGTTCTCCTTTTTATCTCTTCATGAGGAAGTTAGGAAGTTATTTTAGATCTGATGGGTGAGATTAAATCCTAGCCCTCTCAAGATCTATGGTTGTCTTTTAATCTCTCATTGACACAACTTGAAAAATCACTTTATCCCTCATAAATTAAAAAGTCACTTGAACTTTATAAAATAAAGTTTATGCCTAGGGACCACTTTATGTCTTCCCCATGCTAAGACATCAAATACATGAAGAAGACCTCCCAAGCTACAAAACTCAACACTCCCTCTTAGCGAGGAAGGTACTTCTGGTAGCACCTCCTCCATGATCAATCATGTCCTCTACCTCTCTAGCTGCTCCCTCTGAACTGGAAGACCCTACTACCTCTGTTGATGAACTCTGATTAGGATACTTGTGCTCCTCCTCCAACAATGGCATCTCATACCATATAAGGCTCCTGAGAGTACTGGAAATAAGTCTCACAACCATTTGTCACAAACACTGACCCTGAATCCAAGATCCCCTTAAACCCAATCACATGTTGTCCTAACAACTTGTATAACCTCCCATATCTGACACCAAGCGCTATTGTTGTGCCTTGGGTAGCTCCCTCTGGATATGAGTACCTGTCCATGATGGAACACAACTACATATCCCTGGTCCTCCAAAGTTGATATAGAGAGAAAATTTACCTTCAACTTTGGAACAAACAACACCTTTGCCACCTCCAAAGATCCTCTTGACTCTAGCTGAAATCTCACACATCCAAACCCCTTCACTGCATTCCTGGTACTAGTCCTACAACCCACATAGCAGTCTGAGTCTATCTTTGAAAAGCTAAGGTACAATGACCTCATTCCCATCATGTGGCTAGATGAGCCATTGTCCACAAATCATACTTCAATGTCCTCATACACTAGACTACCATTGCCTGAAAGACAAGTCATCAAAGATAATTCCTTCTCGAACCTCTCAGCAAAATCATCAACCTTAGCTGATGTTGCTACCTATGCATTCTTCTTTCCCTTCTTCTTGTTTGGACATTGACTAGCGTAGTGCCCAAGCTGGCGATATGCAAAGCACTTGACTTTGGTCATGTCCTTCTTCCTTCCATCCTGAGAGGACTCCTCCCCTCCTGCATTCAGCTTGGTAGGTTGTTTGCTTTTCCTTGCACTACTAGCAAGGTAAACATTTTCTTTATCTTCTTCACGCTTCTGTGAGCCTGCATACAAGTACCCTCTCTGAGTCTCCTCCTAGATAAAATCGTCCCATATACGATCCCATTTTGGGAAGTTCTCTCGTACCACGATTCCCTCGACAAAGACTTCCCATGGCTTTGTCACGCCATTCAGGGAAATTCCTACCAACTCATGGTCTTCTACGGTCTCTCCAACTGCACCTAGCTCATCACGAACTTATCTTATCTTGGTAAGGTACGTAGTAACTATATCAGTTTCTGTCATCTTGATACTTTTCAGTTTTTCTCTTAATACCATCTTTTTGTTCTCATTTGAACTTTGGTATAACTTAGTTAAAGATACCCACATCTCAAAGGCATTCTTTTTCCCTGTCACATGTGGAATAACATGGTCTTTAATGGCATCAAGGATAATCCTTTTGGATTTAACATTTTTCTTGTTATACTCAACGAAAAGTGTTGGATCAGTAGGAAGTGTGACAGTTTTCTCAACATTGTTCCACAACTCCTGTTCCTCCAACATCAATACTATCCTCTCTTTCCATGGGCTACAAATTTCTGCCCCTACCAATCTATCTTCAACCCTTAAACTTGTAGCCATATGACCTGCTCAACTAATAACAAGGCCCAACCCTCTTTCTGTTGAACAAACTTACAACTCTCTTGCAAACCCTTGTGTCAAGTTTCAAATCTTGGTTTCCCTTCTCAGTATCAATGCTCTAATACCATGTAAATTTTCTATGACCCAATCACGGATTTTGGTCTCAATAAGTTTTATCACAGTTTAATACTTGTTCATACATAAATGAATATAAAACTGAACTTATAAATGAAAGCACATTGAATCATTTACTGATACTGATGCAGGAAATAGGAACACAAACACATAAAATGACACCAGTATTTCTGGGCAATGCCCTTGGAAAAACCCCGAAGGGAAAACCAATACAAGAGAGAGATATTTTATTATGAATTCACAGAAATTTCTGAGATTACAACAATCATTTCCAGCAATAAATACACTGTACTTATCTCGAAAACCATGCCAAACACCACCTTGAAAATTGTGCCAAGACTTCTCGAAAACTGTGTTGCTTTCCTATACGGCCTGCACAACAATAATTAATGCCCTTGATCTGTGTGCCTGATTTCTTGTACTTGTTGTACGATTCTGTACGGATTTTAGTACAACAATGTGACTCGAAATCCTATCAACAATGCCTCAATTCCTATGCACAAAATTGAATTACTAGTGTTCTTTTACTTCGTTACCTTTAACATATATATATCATGTACTGAGCAGTAACAACATAAACAAGAGACAAAAAATAACACAAGAGATTTATCCTGGGAAAAACCCAGCGACCTTTCTTATAGATAGATTTTGTTTCACAAAGCAAGTCCAATCAGATAAACCCTAGCACAAGTGCTAGCTTAACCAGAAATACCACCCCAGCTGCAATAGCAGCACCATACAAAGGTAGAGCACCTCCTCAAGGAGTAGCGCACAAGAGAGAGATACCAAAAGATTGATCAATAATAAATTGTGCAGTCATTGCGTCACCTCCTCCAAACTTATGCCTTGCTTCTGTGTAGCTAGGAGAGTGTGAGTGAGTGAACAAATGAGCCAAGACATCCTTTATTTATAGTCTTCCTAGCCACTAGACTGGGCCGACTTGTTCTCTGGACAAGTGTCTTTTCATTATTACTTTATTCTTCTGGGCCAACTTCTCTTCTAGGGTATTTCAATATTTGTTCAATGGATCTCTTGCTTCCGAAATCTTCTTTGCATCCGAGAAAGGTCATCTCGGAAGGAAAGATCCTCCCGCAGCTACCAAAACATCAACACTCCCTCTTAGCTAGGGAGGCATCTTTCACGATGTCTTCATCTGGTAGTCCACTGACTACTCTACATTCTGCTAGCAAGCACACGACTGCTACAATGCCTTCGGTAGCTCAAATCATTAGGCATAGTCTTTGTGATCAAATGGTAGCACACACAGCTACATCCAAACGATTTGGTAATCTCCATGACAATTAGCTAGTAGTACACAACTACTACAATGTCATCCAATAGATCACAATTGATGCCAAGTAGTACACAACTATTGTCCAGTGACATACAGTCACTGATAGTGGAACACATCCACTGTAGTAGCAGATAGCTATTGTCCAGAGTCACACAGCCTCTGCCAGTGGAACACATCCACCGAAGTAGCGCACAACTATTGTCCAGAGACACACAATCTTTGCCAGTGGTACACAACCACTGAAGTAGCACACAGCTATTGTCCCAAGTCACACAACCTCCTCCAATGGAACACATCCACCGTAGTAGCACACAGCTACTGTCCAAAGACACACAGCCTCCACCAGTGGTACACAACCACTGAAGTAGCACACAGCTACTGTTCGAAATCACGTAGACTCCACCAATGGAACACATCCACAATAGTAGCACACAGCTATTGTCCAGAGACACACAATCTTCGCCATAATCTTATGACTACGTGTGTGATGTTTCTTCTCCCAGCAAGTCTGACAGTGCATTACGCTCTCAATCACCTCATGTGACTGATTCAGGGAACCCTTGGCCAGAGGGGTTAGTTGGCATGAGAAGAAACAGCACACCTCCCTCTCAACGAGGGTGGACATTCGACAACACTCCAAGCTTGTCCCTGAAGTACTCATACTTCACTCTTTGACAAGGGCTTGGTGAGAATGTCCGCTATCTGCTCGTCCGTGGATATGTACTAGAGTTCCACAACTCTTCTCTCCACCATGTCACGGATGTAATGATATTTGATCTCTATATGCTTAGACCTGTCATGGAATACAGGGTTCTCGGTAAGCTTCACGCAACTTTGATTGTAACAATGTATAAAAGTTGGCTCCAATTCTAGATCAAATATCCCAGCTAGCAACTTCTAAAGCCACACTGCTTCACGACTTGCCACGCTTGTTGCAATATACTCTACTTCTGATGTACTGAGTGCCACTGATGTCTGCTTCCTGCTCAACCATGAGAGTATGCCTGATCCTAGACTAAAACAGCATCCGGAAGTACTCTTCTGATCCACTGCACTCCCTGCCCAGTCAGAAACTATATATCCCTACACCTTCACATCTCCACCTAAGACATATCTCAATCCATATCCAACTGTACCACGAAGGTAACTAAACATATGCTTTGCTCCCATCCAATGTACCTGTCTAGGTACCTGTCTGGTCTGGTGTTAACCAAGTACATCAAGGATCCAATCAATCGTCTATACATCGTGGGATCCACCAAATCTAAAGATTTGTCACTCAAGAGCTTTAGATTTATCGTCATGGGTGTGGTCATGGACTTGCAGTCCATCATCCTGAATCTCTATAGAATCTCAACAGTATATTTTCCTTGACTAAGGAAAATCTCATCTAATATCTGCCACACTTCCAATCCCAAGAAGTAATGCATCAGACCTAGATCCTTCATCTCAAACTCTGAAGCGAGCTCCCTCTTGCACCCAACTATGAGATTCTCATCTCTTGTCAGAAATAGGTCATCCACATGTAGGATCAATGGGCAACCATCAAATAACTATTTGATCTGGCATATCATGCCCAAGGTGCCTGCTTAGGCCCGTATAAAGCCTTCTTCAATCTGCAGACATGAGACTCCTTCTCATGTATCTTATGGTTGTTCTATGTACACTTCTTCTGGCTACTGGAGCAAGTGTCTCATCATAATCTTCTCCCTCTTGCTGGGAGAATCCTCACGCCACAAATCATGTTGTGTAGATCTCTATGTTGCCATCTGCAACATACTTGATCTTGTAGATCAACTTGGAAGTCACTACTGACTTCTCTCGGAACCACCTCTCACACATCGTTCTTCATGATGGACTGATACTCCTCCATCATGGCATCCTTCCATTCCTGCTTCTCAACAGCTTCTTCAAGGGTGGAAGGCTTTGAATCAATGATGTTGCTCATCAGCACCACATAGCTAGAAAACATGTGTGGTTTCTGGAACTGAGGAAAAATCTATATCCCAGTCCTTCTATCTCACTGCCTCCTCTGTCACTGCAGCAAGGTCTATCGAGACAGGGGAATCCTCCCAGGAAATCTCACATCTCCTAGAATCCTCTGAAGCTTCGATCTAACCTCCTCAACTCATGACACGTGTCTGTCAATCCTGGAAGACATCTCTCTCTCCTATCTGAATTTGAGAAAGAATACTTTCTGATTGAAAGTCTCTAAGCCATTGACTCTCTATGAGATCAAGCTCACTCTGAATCTGCATGCTCCTATTGACTTCTTCTGAAGTCTGATCTCCTATGGACAGTACTGGGAGGTTGCTCCTCCCTACTGGATCCTAAGGTAGGACTCCCTTTGAAATCTAGCTCCTTCTGAGCTGGTACTTGGTGGGGTCGCTTGCCTCACCACTGGTGGAGTCATCTTCTTCTTTTCATAGTATAGATTATCAATGTCATGCATCTATATCTCCTTTGCATTATGCAAGGTATCACGAGAACATGTTGGTTTCACGGCATCGTTTCTAGGTAGGGCCCTTCTGGCACTACTAACTCTTCCTGATGATCTGAAGAGTAGTCAAATTCTTGTATGGTCATCTTTGGAGCCTTCTACTCCTCACAGTCAATCTCCATAAGAGATACTTCTTCTTTGTCTTCTTCTTCACATGGGTTTGTACATTCGTATACACAATTCTATATCTCAAATAAAGACTGTCTAAATAGTTGCCTCCTGCAACCGTCATCATAGCTCCTTCTCAGAGCTACCACCTGTGTCCTGCCTGGAACAAGACACAAGAAGAACATTTCCATGGTAACCTACATGGAATGGTTAGTAATTAAGAACATCTCCTAGAGGAGATCAATTTCATCTTCCGCATTTTCTTAATGGTAGTCGTACCGACAGTATTCAACTGTACCTAAACATTTGATAGCAATAGCAAATAATAAGGTTGTAAAGACTGCTATCCTAGGTATAGTACTTACTTAAGAAACAACAATATAAAATATCAAACCTGATATGCAAACCTAGAGTCTGGTGTTGTGGTCCTGCTTGAGTTTCCTTCTATCGTTCATATGCATGGAAACACCATTGTCTAAAAAACAAATTCTTCATCCTTTGATGCCTTTGAGTGCTCTTCTACATCTGTTGCATGTGCATGGTGTTTCTTCTTTTCCTTTTCATTTCTATTTGGACATTGAAAGGCATATTGTCCCAGCTTCTGGCAACTATAGCATATGATCTTTGACACATCCTTCTTGTAACGAGGTCTCCTAAACTTCTTCGGGTTGCCTTCTTCCCTCTTCTTTCTCTTCTTCACTTGGGCAGCAAGTGCTTGATTTTCATCCTCATTAGTCTTTTCTGTCTTGGATATCAGCCTAGATTCCTCTTGAGTGCACTCTGACCATAACTTGTCAAACTTGGGCAATCTACTTCTTACGCAAATTCCTTGGACAAATGGGTTCCATGAGGGAGGGAATCCATAGAGTGTGGTGGTCAAAAGTTCAGCGTCTTCTACTGGGTCTCCAATAGTTGCTAATTGATCCTTGATCTACGAGATCTTCATAAAATAGTTGACCATTCTTTCTGACTTGTTCATTGTCACGTTTCTGAGTTGATGCCTTAAAGTAAGCTTTCGATTGGTATTCTTACTTTCATAAAGTCTAGTTAGGGCATCAAACATCTCCTTCGGTGTCTTCAGTTCTAATACATTGGGTATCAGGTGATCCTTGATTGAATCTGTCAAGATCCTCTTGGCCTTGACCTCATTCTTCTTGAACTTCGTTTTTGCTTCTTCATCTTCAAGTTCTGGAAGATCTTTCATTATGTGATCTAATAGATCATTCTCTCTAGAATGAGAACTCTGTGCTTCCAAGACCTAAAATTATTTGCTCCATCCAATCTATCCTCAACTCTCATACTGGTTGACATTTTCGCCAGTAGAAACCCTAGCACTGAAAAAACCTCGATTTTTCAGACTTCACCAAACTGCACGTTGAGGGTTTCAGGGGGTCTGCTAGTTTAGGGTGCAATGCTCTGTGAAGGAATTATTCCCAACGTCCTTGGGATAGTGCTCAACTAGCTTGACAATGTATTGCAGCTACAAGGTACTGCAAAGTGTCGCTATATCGATCTTCCTTCCAGTGGTTAAACTATTCTGAAGGTAACCAGCTCTGATACCATGTTGGATTTTCCTTATTTACAAAGTGTTACTGGTGTTCTTTTACTTTGTTAACATTAACATATATATATCATGTACTGAGCAGTAGCAACATAAACAAGAGATAGAAAAGAATACAAGAGATTTATCCTGGGAAAAACCCAACAACCTTTCTTAGATAGATTTCGTTTCACAAAGCAAGTCCAATCAGATAAACCCTAGCACAAGTGCTAGCTTAACCAGAAATACCACCCCAGCTGCAATAGCAGCACCATACAAAGGTAGTGCACCTCCTCAAGGAGTAGCGCACAAGAGAGAGATACCAAAAGACTGATCAATAATAAACTGTGTCGCTGCAACTACTGCATCACCTCCTCCAAACTTGCGCCTTGCTTGTGTCGTTGGGAAAGTGTGAGTGAGTGAACAAATGAGCCAAGACATCCTTTATTTATAGTCTTCCTGGCCACTAGACTAAGCCTACTTCTTCTCTGGACAGGTGTCTTTTCATTATTACTTAATTTTTTTGGGCCGACTTCTCTTCTAGGGTATTTCAATATCTGTTCAATGGATCTCTTGCTTCTGCAACCTTCTCCGCATCTAAGAAAGGACATCTAGGAGGGAAAGATCCTCCCACAGCTACCAAAACATCAACAGTACATCCCACAAATTTGTATTGTACGGCCCTGCAATCAATGTTGTACAGTACAGTAATAAATGTTGCAATTGTCTTGGGATTCGTGCCACCAATCTCTCCTTGAAATTAGTGCCCCCTTGTTGCTACTTCTCCTTCTCTTTCTTCAGTTCTTTCTCTCTCTTCAATAAATGAAGAATAATGCAATGTATTTTCCCAAGTTCTCCTTTTTATCTCTTCATGAGGAAGTTAGGAAATTATTTTAGATCTGATGGTTGAGATTAAATCGAAGCCCTCTGCAAATCTACGGTTGTGTTTTAATCTCTCATTGACACAACTTAATAAATCACTTTAACCCTCATAAATTAAAAAGTCACTTAAACTTTATAAAATAAAGTTTATACCTGGGGACCACTTTATGTCTCCCCCATGCTAAGACATCAAACACATGAAGAACACCTCCTGAGCTACAAAACTCAACACCCCCAAGCCTCAATCCAAGGGGGGTTTCACCTAAACGAAGGTGCCAATGAGGTGCCAACGAAGATTCTCACATGCCCGACACCAAGGCCACTTGTGAAAATACCTCTCGAAGATACAAAAACATCAACACTCCCTCTTAGCGATGGAGGTATTCTCACCCACTCCAGTATCACCTGGAAGTAGCTCTGTCTCCCACACTGAAAGTGGCTCTGCTTCCCACACTGGATCTGTTACCACAACTGCTCTCCAATCCACCTGATTGGTTGCTCTCTCTGTCACTAAATCAAGTCATGTTGTATGGCATGGTTCCTCCTTGGATCGAGAGCATTTCCTTGACTTCGAGCAGTTGTGGGATACTTTCATTGGAGAGATGAGACTACAACAAATATCAACAAGTTACAAGGATAAGGATGATGTCCTAGACCTAGCCCTCAACATGTAGGTGAGGACAAGGGGTAGGAAAGGAGGACGCAGGAGGGATCAGAGGAGCAGAAGGAAGAATTAGATTCCTCGTGTCAAGGAAAGAAAGACTTGAGTCATATCCAATGCTTCAGGTGCAACAAGCACAATCATTATGCTTCTCATTATCCTAAGAGGACGATAGGAAAGGGAAAGAAACAACAGCAACAAGAGTTTGCAAGAAGTGCACAAGCTTCAAGTGTGAATGAGTTCACTGCCAAGCTTGATACTCCATCTGAAGTTTGTCTGCAACCTCATCAACCTCTGTCGCTGTGTTGAGATTTGGGTACCTTCGAAAGTGGTCCCCTTGAGTTATTGAGTGTCTAACTCAAAGGGGAAAATATTTGGCCCTCGCCAATTTACTTTTATGTTATAAAGTCAAAGTGACTTTATTAGCACTTAAGTCACAAAGTGACTTAAGAAACTTAAGTCAAGGTGGAGATTTAATCTCCACCCTTGATCTTGGTTGGCCTAGATCTAATCTTGGCCACCGGTTTTCTAGGTTAGCCTAAGGATGAGGCTAAACGAGAGGAAAGGAGGGAAAAGACAATTGATTGTTTACTTGAGAGATTTGAGTGAAAGCAAAGGAAGCAAAGGAGGGTGCATTCCTTGAGAAGAGGAAAGACGCACTAAACCATACAGGTTGGGCACACTTTAGAGAAAGCAAAGGAGGAGGGCACAGCAAGCCTGGGTGCAATCTTCAAGGCTAGCAGGCAAAGGCAAGGAAAGGGGCGCACTTACCCAAGAGGAGCGCAAATCCCAAGGGAACTCCAAAGCCAAGCTCAAGTGGAGTTGGCTATTGTATCAGGTTCCTTTGTATTATTTCCTTGTTGCTATATTTGCTTGAGATCTCCATTATAAGATTTCACTTCTACTGGTTTTCCCCATGGGGGTTTTTCCAAGGTCATGTTGACCAAAAGTACATGTGTATAAATTTGTGGTTTGCATATTTCCTTATGAGCATTTAAGTGTAAAAGATCTAGAGGGTATTTATTGTTTTGTAGTGTTTTATATGTGCTAATCATGGACAACAAACTTCCTATTAAAAAACCATCTAAACAGAAGCTACAAAAGCGCAGTGAATCACTTCCTAAAAGGCAGTTTTAGTGGGCAGCAAGTTCAGATCTAGTGGCTGTCCTAAAATAGAAAGGAAACCGACCTGTTCTTACAATGAAAACAGTGCCCAATAAGGTCAGAGACAGACCTGTTGGACAGCCTCTTAGGATCCTCAAAATTCCTCATGGTATCAAAGCCAAAGCGCACAAGAGTTGGCTGATATAGTTTGCAAACAATTGGCAGATTTTTTGTCTCACCTAGACAGCAGTTAGCATCAGTTTTGCTTGGTCAGATTAGCATCAGATGGCAGCCATGTTGGTGGTAGGGTTGAGGGTGGAGGATAGGCTCAACTGGTCTCCATGGAAGGCTAGGATAATCTTGATCTTGGAGGAACTTGAGCTATGGGATATTGTGGACAATCTTGTGGTTCCTCCTATAGATGCAGTGCTCTTGGATGAGTTTCAGAAGAGGAACATCAAGGCCAAGAGGACTATCCTAGATGCGGTGAAAGACCATATCATTCCTCATGTATCCGATAAGGACTTCGCATTTCAGATGTGGCAGTCCTTGTGTGGTCTTTACTAGAACCCTAACTAGAACCGGAAGATGATGCTCCAGGAGAAGTTAAGGGCCACCAAGATGACAAAAATTGATTCAGTTACTTCATTCCTCGCGAGATTTCTCAGATTCATGATGAGTTGGCAGTGACGGGCGAGATAGTGGATCCATCTGAGTTGGTGAGGACAGCCTTAAATGGCTTCTCCAAACCTTGGGAGAGCTTTGTACAAGGCATCGTGACTAGAGAACATATGCCCAGTTGGGAGAGGCTCTGGGATGACTTTGTACAAGAGGAGCTTAGAGTTGGCTCTGGATCCACTAGTCAACAGCGTCGTGGGGATGATGAGGGTGATCTTGCTCTTTTGGCAAAGGGAAAGAAGAAGACGAAGAAGGGTCCCAAGGGTGGGGCCAAGCAGCAGCAAAGAGGAGGTGAGCAACAAAGGGATATGAGCAAAGTTAAATGCTTTGCTTGTAACAAGATGAGGCACTATGTTGGACAGTGTCCCAACAGGAAGAAGAAGCAGGGTGGTACAGTAGTGGCAACATAGGAGGATGAGTTTGCCTCTCAGTTTGAGAGGGAGTGTTCCTTGATCGTTTGTTGCTCGACAATTGAGACACCATCCCGCATATGGTACATAGACAGTGGGGCATCCAACCATATGCCAGGTGTCAGAGAGCACTTCACTGATCTCAGAGATACAAAGATCAAGTTGGAGACAGTGCTTGGAGACAACACCATAGTCAGGGTGGTTGGACATGGCACAGTGTCCTTTCAGAGGGAGTTGATGCCACCCTTGGTGTTCAGGGATGTATTGTATGTCCCTGGGCTGAAGAAGAATCTGATTTCTGTTTTCTCCATTCAAGGTATGGGATTTGAGGTGTCCTTCAGAGGGGCAGAGGTCCTCATTCACCCTAAGGGGTCCAATGTCACTTATGGCAGAGTGATTGGGACACGTGAGGGGAATCTGTACAGATTACTTTTTCATCCATTACATGCTTTGGCTAGTAACAGTAGCAGCAGTTAGTTGTGTGAGCTATGGCATCGGAGGATGGCTCATTTGCACCATGGAGCTTTGAGGCCATTGAGAGAGATTGTGACAGGTTTGCCACAGTTCGGCATTGAGCATCAGGAGGTGTGCAGAGGGTGTACTCTTGGGAAGTACACCAAGACTATCTTTCCCAACAGTGACAATAGATAAGTTGGGGTACTTGATTTGATACACATTGATGTGTGTGGGCCCATGTCACGAGTTTCCTTGAGTGGTTGTGAGTACTATGTGAATTTCATTGATGACCACTCCAAGAAGACTTGGATCTATTTCCTGAAGACCAAGAGTGAGGTCTTCTAGAGGTTCCAATAGTTTAAGGCTCTTGTGGAGAACTAGACAAGACAAAAGATCAAGGTCTTACAGTTGGACAATGGGAGTGAGTGTACCTCCACAGAGTTTGCAGGGTTTTGTAGCCAACAGGGTATCAGGAGGCAGTTGATCGTTCCTTACAACCCACAGCAGAATGGGGTTGCAGAGGGGATCCCACTATAGAGAAGGGAATCCTAGTTGGATATTTAAAGGTCTCTAAGGCCTACCGAATCTACATTCCAGCACTCAAGAGAGTTGTTGTGAGGAGAGATGTAAGATTCGAGGAGGATGGAGCATTCAGGAGATCTCTTGAGTTGAGAGACAGAGTTGAGGACATCCCATAGATATAGAGTGATGCATCACAGGGGACACATCCTTAGCTGTCGAGTACACCGAGTTCAGGGGTGATTGCTCCACCCAATACAACTACAGTACCACAGATGCCTTGTACACAGACAAGAGGTGCACGTGCTTCAGGATCTCAGACTACTATGTTGAGATCTATGGATCAGATTCAGGGGCATGAGGAGACTACTCCATAGGAGATTACTTCAGGGAAGAGGAAACCGAGATGGTTTCAGGAGACCCTGAAGGAAGCCAAGGAGCTAGTTGGTGAGCCCCAGAGGTTGATGAGAGAGAGCAGACCACCAAAGAGGTTTGGTTCGTACTTGGCCATAGTGACAAGCATCACAGATTCCAACCCCACTACTTTTGCGCATGCAACAGACCAGTAGGTCTGGAGAGAGGCCATGTAGGAGGAGTATGACTCCATTATGCGCAATGATGTGTGGGAGGTGGTGCCTATACCTGAGGGGAAATCAATGGTGACTTCTAGGTGGTTGTACAAGATCAAGTATGCTACAGATGGCAGCATAGAGAAACGCAAGGCTCGTTTTATAGCGAGAGGATTCTCTCAGATTGAGGGATTTGATTATGATGAGACATTCGCACCAGTTGCGAGATATACTTCCATCAGGAGTATTACGACCATTGCAACAGAGATGGGTTGGAAGATCCATCAGATGGATGTGAAGACTGCATTTATGAATGGCTTCATACAGGAGGAGGTATACATTGAGCAGCCACAGGGGTCTGAGGTGTTGGGAAGAGAGTCTCACATGTGCCTCCTGAAAAAAGAAATGTATGGTCTGAAGCAAGCTCCTCGAGCTTGGTACTCGAGGATTGATTCTTACTTGCTTCAGATGGGTTTTGAGAAGAGTGAGGAAGATTCGAACCTCTACTACATTCTGGGAGAGGATACGCTCATTCTCATACTATATGTTGATCATTTGTTCATCACTCGAGGGGAGCATTTCATAGTTGACTGCAAGCAGGGTCTTGCATCGGAGTTTGAGATGAAGGGCATTGGATTGATGCACTATTTCTTGGGCATGGAGGTTTGACAGGAGGATGGGCATGTCTTTTTGGGATAGGGGAAGTATGCAACAGATATTCTGAGCAAATTTTAGATGGAGGACTGTAGACCCATGTCGACACCTATGGTCACCAACTGGAAGAAGCTTAGTGCTTATGATTCTGAGTTAGTGGATGCCACGAAATACCGTGAGTTGATTGGTTCTTTGATGTATCTGGTCAACACTAGACCAGATATTTGTTTTTCTATGAACACTTTCAACTAGTACATGGTGGAGCCTAGGAGTGTTCACTGGATAGGAGCAAAATGTGTTTTGAGGTACATTGCAGGATCAGAGTATTATCAATTGGACTACGTCAGAGGTGATGGAGTCAGGTTGATTGGTTACACAAACTCAAGCTGGGCAGGATGTGCAGTTGACAAGAAGAGCACTTCAGGGTGTTGTTTCGGGTTGGGATTAGTAGTTGTTTCTTGCTTCGGCCCGAAATAGAGGTCAGTGGCACTGAGTTCTATTGAGGCAAAGTACATGGCAGCTAGTCAGGCCAGTTGCGAGACCATTTGGCTTCGCAAATTGTTGTTTGGCCTATTTGGTCATGAGTTGAGGCCTATAGTTATTCACTGTTATAATCAGAGTTGTATCAAACTCTCTAAGAATCCAATGTTTCATGAAAGGTCGAAACACATAGAGATCAGATACCACTTCATTCGAGATTGGGTTCAGAGAGGAGCAGTTTAGCTTGAGTATATTCCGATTGATGAGCAGATTGCAGACATTCTCACCAAGTTCTTACCAAGGGGCAAGCAAACAAGATGGGAGTAGTGAAGAACACTTTCCTCGGTAAGAGGGAGTGTTGAGATTTGGGTACCTTGGAAAGTGGTCCCCTTGAGTTATTGAGTGTCTAACTCAAAGGGGGAAATATTTGACCCTCACAACTTTACTTTATGTTATAAAGTCAAAGTGACTTTATTAGCACTTAAGTCACAAAGTGACTTTATTAATATAAAGTGACTTAGGAAACTTAAGTCAAGGTGGAGATTTAATCTCCACCCTTGATCTTGGTTGACCTAGATCTAATCTTGGCCATTAGTTTCCTAGGTTAGCCTAAGGATGAGGCTAAAGGAGAGGAAAGGAGGGAAAAGGCAATTCATTGTTCACTTGAGAGATTTGAGTGAAGGCAAAGGAAGAAAAGGAGGAGGGTGCATTCCTTGAGAGGAGGAAGGGCACACTAAGCCATACATGTCGGGCGCACTTGAGAGAAAGCAAAGGAAGAGGGTGCACCAAGCTTGGGTAAAATCTTCAAGGCTAGCAGGCAAAGGCAAGGAAAGGGGCACACTTACCCAAGAGGGGCACAAATCCCAAGGGAACTCCAAAGCCAAGCTCAAGTGGAGTTAGCTATTGTATCAGGTTCCTTCATATTATTTCCTTGTTGCTAGATTTTCTTGAGATCTCCATAATAAAATTTATCTTCTATTGGTTTTCCCCGTGGGGATTTTTCCAGGGTCATGTTGACCAAAAATTCATGTGTATAAATTTGTGGTTTGCATATTTCCTTATAAGCATTGAAGTGTAAAATATCTAGAGGGTATTTATTGTTTTGTAGTGTTTTGTATGTGCTAATCATGGACAACAAACTTCCTATTAAACCCATCAAAACAACAGCTACAAAAGAGTAGTGAATCACTTCCTAAAAGGCAGTTTTAGTGGGCAGCAAGTTCAAATCTGGTGGTTGTCCTAAAACAACAAGTAAACCGACATGTTCTTACCTTGAAAACAGTGCCCAATAAGGTCAAAGACAGACCTATTGGGCAGCGTCTTAGGATCCTCAAATTCTTCACACCAATGCTTGCTGCTTCCTTCCCCCTTTCTTCCACTGTGGACACTGTGAAGCATAATGACCAAACTCATGACAAGCAAAACACTTGATCCTACTAAGGTCCTTCTTCCTCCTCGACTATTTCTTCAATTACTAGAGTAAGTGTCTCGTCATAGTCTCCTCCCTCTTGTTGGTAGAATCCTCTAGACACAATTCAGTCTTTGTACATCTACAACATGCTTGATCTGTTAGATCAATCTTGGAAGTCAACATTGACTTCCCTTCTAATCTCACGGAAAAGTCCATATCTAAGTCTTTCTGAATGGCTTCCTTCTCTGTCACTGAAACAAGGGAATCTTCCCAGGAGATTTTATGTCTCCTTGAAGCTACGATCTAGTCTTTTCATGGCATCTATCTCCCAGTCCTGGAAGATGTCTCTTCATCTGATCCTTTCTGAGATCAAGCTTACTCTGAATCTTGATTTCTTCTGAGTCTACAAGGACTTCATCCTCTCTACAGGATATATTTGGTGTTGAATACCAAGTCTAAATATGAAAAGTTGAGTCAGACTTCAAACGAATTCTGCTTCCTATCAAGGTGGCTTCATTATCCTTTGAACAAGTCTACTATGAGTTCTTGTTCTAATGTTCGATCATCTTTGGAGACTTCTGCTCCTTACAGTCCATCTCCATATGAGATACTTTGTATCTCAAAAGTAGCTTCTTCTTCATCTTCTATGGTACATATATGGACATGTACATAGTCTACTTCATGTCTCATCTACTTTGTTGCCTTCTGCAACCGTCACTATAGCTTCCTCAAGGTTATCACCTGTGACCTGAAACAAGATCAACAAGGGAGAAA
>ML798559.1:174225-187706 GCA_009831015.1 Picea engelmannii | reverse complement strand
TACAATTATGTTTTGACCAATCCGCAAAAGGGGATTTGGTCATTTACAATACCCAACATGATCAATCCGCAAAAGGGGATTGATCTAATGAATAATACATCAATAATAATTAGAATACTCTTTGCAGTTACATTATTTCAACAAAGATGTGACTAGGGAGCTTAGAGATGGCTTGTATGATTTCCTTGAGCGCATGGTACCTTTTGAGAGTGAGCAATTGGAGATACACCAATAGATCACTTCTTTCACTAGAGCCACAGGTACCTTAGGCAAGAACCTAGCAAAGATTGCAAGGGATGTGGATGTGGATGTGGATGAGCCACGTAACAATTCCAAATTTTAAAGTTCAAGTGTTAAAATTTTAAACTTTGAATTTTATATACTTTATAATTCATTACTTTAAGGAACTTACTCAACTATGTTTTTGGTAGGAAACTGGTGGGAGTCATTTGCCAACCAATGTCCTCAATTGCAAAAGTTTGCAATTAGAGTGTTGAGTCAAACTTGCAGTGCTTCTGGGTGTGAGTGCAATTGGTTCGTCTTTGAGAGGATTCACACGAAGAAGAGAAATCGTTTAGAACAGAAATGATTAAATGATCTAGTCTTCGTGTAGTACAACCTTCGACTAAGGCACAACCAATTATTGAACAAAAGACCCGAATCAGATCCTATTGTGTTGGATGATGTTGATCCAACTTCAGATTGGATAGTGGAGACTCACCCACCAAAGTTTGATGTTGACTATGATTTGGAGGTGGAGTTAGCAGGGCAGCTTCAGATGGGATGCAAATCCACTATTAGGGCCTTGCGGTCCAATTCCAGAGTCAGACATGGCAGGCCCTAGTGGAACTACAGGTAGGCGTAGCCATATACCACGTGTGCCTCATCGCGATCGTACTCGTACTACTACAGCTAGTGCAACTTTAGAGTGTGTAGTCACAGATGTCCTTGATGATGATGAGTCTAAGGCTGAGTTCGAGTCCGAGTCAAAGATAAATGATGATGTCGAGGGCGAGGATGTCCGTGCCATTTCTACTTCTAGCAGTAATGATGATTGATCGTTGATCATGTTGATCAATGAGATAGTGACTTGTAGTCTTGACTCTTGAGTATGTTTTTTGCTATTGTGGTTTATAGAGGACTGAGGCCATTTATAGCCTCCTTGATTATGTATTTATGTTCCGATCTCTAGATATATATTGCACTTGGTGCCATTTTGATATATTCATGAGCATAATTTGGATATGTTGTCTCTAATTGTCTCTAATGCTTTGGAAACATGATTTAAAATCTTAAAATATATTGTTTTCATTAAAATTTAAATATTTATGTATTTTTTTAAAAACCGGTTCATTGAAACCAGTTCGACCAGTTCATTACCGGTTCCAATTCAGGTTGGACCCTCGACCGGTTTCGGTGCCGGTTCCGCTTTTTAAAACTATGATATATATAGGAGATGCATCATCCTTTGGGCCTTCAGCCCCTTCTTCTCATGAGAGAATGGGCCATAGCCGCAGTTTGGGATATATGAAAGGATTTATGATGGAAAATGTTACGTATGATCAGGAGAGGAACATTACCCTTGGGAGGCCCCCCCCAGTATTACCCGTTTTCCCTGGGCGGCAACAACACAGGACTAGGGCACTGAAGTTGACCACCAAGGTGAAATAAGGCAACCAAGACAATTTCTCAAGCAAGTGATCCACTATCCAACTTCGACCAAAGATCCTTGTCTACATGCCCAATAAATTAAACACAACATCCTGCATGAAGAAAGGACTAACCATACATCATGGTGACGTTGACTTACCATGCCCAATCCCTGGTTTGGTTGAATGTGATGAGCCTTGGTTGATCTGTGCAGGGAGGCAAATCAAGGGGGTTGTTGGGATCTAATGGTCAATCTAGCTCTCGACACTCCATGTTTGCTACTTGTTGGCCTCGAGACATGATCTCCTTAGTTACCCATAGTCTGGGGGGTAACAGGTTCTTTCTCCAATATGCAACCACCTCAATAAATAATCTACAAGGTAGCTACAACTCCTCAAAACTTGTGCAAGGAAGGCGTCAACAACAATAAATTAATTAATATGCAACCAACTCCACGAGTAAATCCCAAGGCAACCAACTCTATGGATGAATGTGCGAGATGAAGGAGTCAAACCCCGAAATAGTAAATGGGCAACCTCCAACAAAACAAATCCAACGAGAGAAGGGCCAATTAGGGTTTTGACAATGCCAAAACTCCATGAAATAATAAATATACACCTCCAAGGATAGCAAGAAGTGTCTCCACGAGTACATCGTCTAAGGATATGCCCAAATATAGTAAGATGACAAAGTAAATACATGTAATGTTCCACCTTCCCCCTTCAAGTGTGAAAAGGAAGCCAATGAAGTAGGGTGCCCAAGCAATTAACCTCAATCTAAATAAATTAGATTAATTTAACCATTGAACAGTTAAAACCTATTTTGCAGGAAATGACCTCCCACCCGTGTATCAGTACTAGAAACGTCATTGGTCGTAATGTACGGCATTTCCTAATTCGAAGATGCCATACAATACAATCGACAACGTTTTCGAGTCGTTTCAACACAAATGAAAATTGTTTTCACGACTTTTTCTTGTTGTCCAAGCCTGTCCAAGGGACCAAGAGGCCCATGAGACCCTTAGGTGGCAAAAAGTCCCCTCATTAACCATTAATAAACATTTTAAATATGTCTGCATGCTCAATTAACTATCATCACCATTTCACCCGCCCTAGTAATTAATGGTAATGTTAAATTCTTAAAGTAAAAGTGACATTCTCATTTATCTTTCATCAAAAGTGACATTCTCCTTTATCTTTCATTTTCATAAAAGTCACATTCTCCTTTATCTTTCATTTTCATCCTTTTACTTAAACTTTTAACATTACAATTAATTGTTTCAGGATGTTTGAGAGTGGTTCCAATCTCATTGGACTTCATATGGAGAAAGTAGAATTTTAGCTCCCATTCAAAATTCAACAGACTTAAATGTTTTCAGGGTTTCAAGATTGGCATGATTGCAACAATTCCACAAGATTCTATCATGTATGAGCGTATGGAACTAGCATTTAATCAAGAGCAACAAGCCCTCGATGTACCTCGATGTCCACAAGTTCACATTTTGGGGGTTGACCAATCCAGTTCTAATAACATTGCTCTCTACAATACAAGGATGTACAAGTGCCATACTGGGGTTTATCCAACCCACACGATGAAATGCCCTCGAGGCATGATTCTCCTAGGGTTTAATTCCTCTCCTCTAGGATGGTGCACTCCCTAACAAGATGTTAGCACAATGTTGTTATTCCATGATTGTATCCAAGTGTCCTCATGTAAGGCATTACTCCTCTAATTGTGTGCCACATGTCCTTTCATGTAAATATAGACATGGTTTTCCTTCTAAAGTGTCATTTATGTGTATCATTCCTTTTTTCTTGCAAGATAATGTATTATTAAAAAAATTATATATATATATATTGTGTTTTCCCCCGACGTACTCATTTTGAGGGGGTCGCATTTCTAAACATTTCCATTTCATAAACTTCTAGAAATTTCTACGTTTCGTTCAACTTAGATTAAAACAACCTCAACATATGTGCACAAAAATTAATGCTCAAATATAACCATAATCCCCCCTCCAATTAGTCACCAACATATTAAATCACCATGAACATGTGTTCCAAAGAGAGGTGCACTTTAATAAAGTGTTGTACCATGTAAATAAAAGATGTTCTCCCTAGGAAATCCCCGCCATGATAACAACAAAACATAGAGCCCAACCTATTGAGCACACACTTATATTGAGAGGGGGGTGAATCAGTATAAGACAATTTTTTATTGTGTGAGTTGCACCAACCTTCACCGAGTTTGCTTGCTACTTTTGCCTTCACCAGGTCTACTCACTACTTCTTTCTTCACCAGGTCTGCTCACTACGTTTGCCTTTACTAGGTCCGACCAAAATTTGAATTTCCAAATGGTAACATTCCCAAAGCTTGTTGTTTTAGGCCTCTTCCCAAGAACGAACTTGTAAAGCATGCCACGTATCCAATTCTGCAAATCTGATTCTGAAATTTTTACATGAGGTACTTTTGTATGTCTCCTCAGATCCCAAAAAAATTCACAGTCTGAAATGTCCCAGAAAATAAGTTACAGTGAAAATGTCAAACTGCCTGTTTGAAACTAATCTTAGGACCATTCAGAAACCCTAACTTCCACAGAACATATCTCGAAAAGTACAACGAACCAACATCTAAAATTTTTACCTAAGGTACTTCTATATGTCTCCTTAGTTCTCACAAAATTTCACAATCTGAAAAGTCCAAGAGAAGTGTTGATGTTTTGTAGCTTCAGGGGGTATTCCCACTAGTGGCCTTGGTGTCGAGCATGTGGGAATCTTTGTTGGCACCTCATTGGACTTTACGTTTGGTGAAAACCCCCTTGGATTGGAGCTCGGGGCTTCTTGATGGGCTTTGGGGGCTTGTGTTGGGGTTTCACAACCACATGTGTAAATAAAGAACTCTAATTTAATGTTGAGTTTAGTGAAGGGCTCTTTAAAGTAAGTTAAGGACTTCTATAAAAGGAGAGACAATGTGAGGATCATTGTGACATCTCGTTGTGACATTATGGAGTTAGCATAAGTGAGTGAGCACTTGTGCTTGGGAGCTTGGAAATTTCAGCAAGGGAAATTCTGCACCTTGGCAAATCTGTCCTAGGGTTTCTTGGACATTCTGTCTTTTGTTTCAGCCAAGGAGGAAGGCCACACGTGTGTGTTCATACATGTGGAAGTAAGAGGACAGGAGGCCTCACATGTGAGGAAGTTGAGCAGTCTGCACGTGTGGAAGAAGCAATCCGTACAGCCACACGTGGTACGAAACATGTTTGTACAGTCACATGTGTGACCAAAACCGTACAGTCGCACGTGCAAATTTTTTGGCAGTTTAGCAAGTCCGTACGACTGACATTAGCAGCCACACAACAGTATGTACAGCAAGTCCGCAACAGATTTGTAAGTGGGAATTTTTCCGGGTAAATTTGTCGATATGAATTTTGTCAAGAGGACTGGTTTTGTCCTCAAATTGACTGAATTTGTGGTTGGCTAAGAAAGTTGATTTTTCCCTCGTAAATTTCTAAATTTAATAAATTTACATAACAGAAAATTGTGTCTCATGTGCATGGATGATTTCTCTCTGATCTTTATGTTTCCGCTCTTGTAATTTTCTGTCCTAATTTCAATGTAAAATTATTCAGTGATAACAGCCCTAGGGTTTACTGTTTGGGTCACTTCGAAGTGATTTTTAGATCTGAAATTAGTTGCATTAAAATTGGCATGGTATCAGAGCTCAAGCTTTGAAGAGGGAGAAGGGTCATCTTCTTGAGACACTTGCAGCTGCAGATTGGTGTACAACAGATTTGTTGTTGCAGATTTTTGTTTTTGTTCTGGGCAGATCACAATGGTGAACACTCTTAAGATAGAGGACAGCTTGGAAGGGGCAACAAACTTTCGTGCTTGGAAGGCCAGGATTCTCCTTCTCTTGGAGGAGAATGATCTCAAAGAGTATGTTGAAGGTGTGGTTCCAAGTCCTAATGATCCACAGGAATTGACAGCTCATAGAAAGAAGGAAGTGAAGGCCAAGCAGGTATTGTTGGACTCCATGAAGGATCATTTGATTCCTCACATATCCGAGAAGAAGACGGCTAAATATATGTATGATGCTTTGGTGAGCTTGTACCAAAGCACGAATGTAGGCCGAAAACTGATTTTGAAGCACCAGCTTCAAGCTATTGAGATGTATAGTTCGGACACAGTGGTTAGCTACCTCATGAGGATCACTCAGATTCGTAATCAACTTGCAGCCATTGGTGAGACAGTCAATGATGTCGAGTTGGTGAATGTGGCATTGAGTGGTCTTCCTGAGTCTTGGGAACCATTTGTGCAGGGAATATGTGCACGAGAGAAGATGCCAGATTTTGACTGATTATGCACTAATTGCATCCAGGAGGAGGCTCAGTTAGAGTCCAGGAATGGCAAGCAGAAAGGCAGCAATGATGAGAACCAAGCCCTGGTTGCTCATACTAGAAAGGGCGGAAAAGGTGGTTCTCCCGAGAGAGAGGCATCTCCAAAGTCAAGGAGGAAGAAGGACCTTAGCAAGGTCAAGTGTTCTGCTTGTCATGAGTTTGGTCATTATGCTTCACAGTGTCCACAGCAGAGGAGAGGGGGAAGGAAGCAGCAGCCATCAGCGGTAGAGGTTGATGAGGTTGCAGACAGTATTCAAAGAGAGTTCTTATTGGTCTTCGCCCTTTCTGGTACAGTCTCTGTTAGTGGGACCTGGTTGGTGGATAGTGGAGCCTCATATCATATGACAGGAGCATGGGAGTTGTTTGAGAGCTTCATAGAGACTGACTCAAATATGTGCGTGGAGCTTGGTATGGAGACCAGGCATGCAGTGCAGGGATCTGGAATAATGTGATTCCAGATGGATTCAGGAGATGTGCTGAGAATGACAAATGTGTTATGGGTGCCAGAACGCAGGAGGAGTGTGATCTCAATCTCGGCAATTGAGAAGAGCTATGTTGTTTTGTTCCGGGATGGGCAGTTGTTATTCAAGCCCAGAGGATCTAGCACTGACACAACAATGGTTCTCGGAGTTAGAGAGAGCAACCTGTATAGGTTGAAGGGGCATCCTATATCAACTATGGCCAGCAGTAGGAGAGTGACAATGAACTGGGAGCAGGTAGCTCCAAAGATTGTGCAGAATCGGGTGGAGCCCAACTTTAGAGGGAGAGTTAGTCGTTCAGAGGGAGTCAACCTTCAGGTGCGAGGGAGGAGTCTTCCAAGACTATGAGGAAGGTGTCATCATTTGAGGAATCCAGGCAGGATGCTCAGAAGCAGGAGGCTTCTAGGAGCAGCGTGTCTTCCGAGGTACCATGCCATACAGCAGGACTTGCTTCGGTGACTTCGGTGACAGAGGGAGCAGCCAATCAAGATGATTGCAGAGTAGTTGTGGTAGCGGATCTAGTGCAGGAGGCAGAGCTACTTCGAGTATGAGAGACAAAGATACTTCTGGGTGATGGAGGATGGAATACCTCCCTCGCTAAGAGAAAGTGTTGATGTTTTGTAGCTTCAAAAGGTATTCCCACAAGTGGCCTTAGTGTCGAGCATTTGGGAATCTTCATTGGCACCTCATTGGACTTTACGTTTGGTGAAAACCCCCTCGGATTGGAGCTTGGGGCTTCATGGGCTTCTTGATGGGCTTTGGGGGCTTGTGTTGGGGTTTCACACCCACATGTGTGAATAAACAATTATAATTTAATGTTGAGTTTAGTGAAGGGCTCTTTAAAGTAAGTTAAGGACCTCTATAAAAGGAGAGGCAATGTGAGGATCAATGTGACATCTCATTGTGACATTATGGAGTTATCATAAGTGAGTGAGCAGTTGTGTTAGAGAGCTTGGAAATTTTAGCACGGGAAATTCTGCACTTTGCCAAATCTGGCCTAGGATTTCTTGGACATTTTGTTTTTTGTTTCAACCAAGGAGGAAGGCCACACGTGTGAGTTCACACATGTGGAAGGAAGAGGACAGGAGGCCGCACATGTTAGGGAGTTGAGTAGTATGCACGTGTGGAAGAAGCAGTCTATAGAACCGCATGTGTGGTATGGAACAGATCTGTACAGTCACATGTGTGACCAAAATCGTACAGCCACACGTATGGAGAGTTCAAGCCGCATGTGCGAATTTCTAGGCAGTTTAACAGGTCCGAACATCAGCGAGTCTGCAACAGATTTGTCAATGGGAATTTTTCTGGGTAAATTTATTGATTTGTATTTTGTCAAGAGGATTGGTTTTGTCCTCAAATTGACTGAATTTGTGGTTGGCTAAGAGGGCTGATTTTGCCCTCAGAAATTTCTAAATTTAGTAAATTTACATAACAGAAAATTGTGTCTCATGTGCACGGATGATTTCTCTCCGATCTTTATGTTTTAGATGTTGTAATTTTCTATCATAATTTCAGTGTAAAATTATCCAGTGATAACATCCATAGGGTTTACTATTAGGGTCACTTGGAAGTAATTTTCACCATGTCTACTCACTACTTCTACCTTCACTAGGTCTGCTCACTACTTCTGCCTTTATTAGGTCTGATCAAAATTTGAATTTCCAAATGGTAACTATCCCGAAGCTTGTTGTTTTAGGCCTCTTCCCAAGAACGAACTTGTAAAGCATGCCACGTATCCAATTTTGCAAATCTAATTCTAAAATTTTTACTTGAGGTACTTTTGTATGTCTCCTCAGATCCTTGAAAATTTCACAATCTGAAATGTCCCAGAAAATAAGTTATGGTGAAAATGCCAAACTGACCTATTTGAAACCGATCGCAGGACCATTTAGAAGCCCTAACTTCCACATAGCATATCTCGGAAAGTACAACGAACCAACATCTAAAATTTTTACCTGAGGTACTTTTGTATGTCTCTTCAGTTCTCAAAAAATTTCACAGTCTAAAAAATCCCAGAGAAGAAGTTATAGTGAAAGTGTTGTTAAGCTTTTAAAACCCAGCACAGAGATTTTATATGCCAATAATTTTATTACCCAAATTTACTTCAATGCTGAAATAGAAATCTGAAAACTATGCATAGAAAATACAGTTGAGTTCTTAACACAAATGCACAGCGGAAAATGAAACCAAGCACATAAACACTTAACACAATTTTTACCCTAGAAACCCCAGTATGGGGAAAACGAAGAAAGAGGGAATTTTATTAGGCTTCTGAGAAAATAGTTACAGCAGCAATTACAGAGAAAACTTACTATTCATATTTTTACCAATTTTGCTCAGTATGGCCTAGCAAACTCGGCATTGTACAGCTCAGCAAAACTTAGCCCTGTACGGTCTGATTTGGCCCCTTCCTTGGTTGTATTGTATGGCCTGATACGGCCCCTTCCTTGGTTGTACGTTACATCCCTATATGCCCCTCTTTTTTGTTGCTTAGATTGACCCTGAATCGACCTCTATTTTGCTACTGAAAGCGCCCAGAAATCGGCCCCTTGTTGCAGTTGTGTATTGCCCAGAACTTAGCCTACACTTTGTTGCTCGACTTGGCCCAAAACTCGGCTTGTCCTTGCTACTCAAGGTGCCCAAGATTCAACCTGTCTCTAGTTGCTCGCCCCTCTCTATCTTCTCACCCAGTCAACCCCTCTTCTCTCAACTCAATGTGTCCTTTACTCGCCCCCTTCAGCTATTTATCCTCTTCTTCACTCTAGTTCCTCTTTTTGGATCTTTCTAGAAGAGTAAAGAAAGATCATTAAAAGAAATATCGATTTCCTAAGTTAGAAACTTAGGAAACCTGAGTTATAAAGCCAATAATAATTAAATGAATAATTATTATGCATTTCCTAAGTTAGACTTGGGATAAAATAAAAATTTTGAACTGGGTATTAATTAATTGGTCTTCTACATGCATGAACACAAGGCCTATGCAGAGACACCTTCCAAATCTACAAATTTAACAAGTGCCAAGCTAACTTGTTTGAAACTAATTTCAAGATCATTCAAGAACCCTAACTTCAATAGAGCATATCTCTGAACATATAGCGAACCAGCATCTAAAATTTTTACCACATGTACACCAAGATCTCTCCTCTGCCTCTTCAAAATTTCAAGGTCTGAAACGTCCAAGAAAATAAGTTATAGGGAAAGTGCCAAGTTGACTTGCTTGAAATTGATTTCAGAAGCATTCAGGAACCCTAACTTCCACAAGGAATATCTTTGAAAGTATAGTGAAAAAGCATTTGAAATTTTTACCACATGTACACCAAGATCTCTCCTTCGTCTCTTCAAAATTTCAAGGTCTGAAACATCCCAAAACATAAGTTATCACAAAAATACCAAGCTAACCTAAAACTGATTTCGCAACTCTTCCCTTTTGGAATAATATTCAATCTTTGCTCATCCATTTTTCACACCCAAACACTTTCTCTCAATGCTTTCTCTTTTCATGCTTTTTCATAACCCTTCATGAAGGGACATGTCCATTAATTAAATAATTAATTCTCCTTTTTTATTTTACTTTTCCAAATACCATGGAAAATACCCAAACCCGTGGGTTTGAAACCACCAATTCACCTTTTACACATGCACCCATTTTTTAATATACTTGTAAACCCATATATAAATCAATCTTGGAAATGTTGTGTGTATTGTAATGTCGTAATATGACATTAATGACAACATTAATCATTTTACATCAATGACAATAATTCCAACAAGGTGCACCACCACAAGGGGGTTATTAATCAAAAGTAATTATCCAACCTTAGGAAAAAGGCTAGATCACCATAAAATCATATGTAATACCCCTACCTCTCCCCTTCTAACTCAAACTTAGGAAATAACAAATCGATGAGGGTACTAACATCAATAAACACATTTCCCCCTAGGTGATGTCTAGCAAATGTTACTTCATAAGGTTAAGTCGCTTACGAAAATCCCACAAAGACAACATGAATCATCCCACCATAATAACATCATAAGAGAAGAAGTCATAAAGAAGTGCTAACTCATCCAATCATAAAGTATGCTCCCCATCACACATCCAACACATGAGGACCATGTAGAACACCCGATCCTAGTGACACCAACATCATACACCAACCCACAAAGTCTCTAGGAAATATTTAACAACGATGTCATGAAGCATCTACTCCTACCACCATCATCATCTAACCCCTTGCGGGGCTAGAACCATCATCCATATCCAAGATAAGCATATATACCAAACCACAACATAATGAGATAGTACACTCCACAACCATCTAGAAGTGCAACCAAGGGGTGATCAACAAGGCAAGCACATGTGGGAAGACCACCAAGCAATACGCATAATCGTCCAACCAAGAAGAAGTGAGACTCCCCCAACCAAATACCTCCATCAAATGATGTGATGCCTTGAAGACAAGGGGCTCCATAAAAATGAATTCCCCCAAGTCAATCCAATAGCTCCAAGGAACCAGCAACAAATTTTCATCAATGAGATGAAAATCACAAAGTGGAACCTCATACAATATGAGGTGTAACAACCCTACCATCCTGATATTGGAGAGAAAGGTTGCCCTACTTCAAAGATTATTTCAACAGCAAAAACAATGGCAATCCTTACAAAATCCCTAGTCATCCATGAAAGAGAAAAAGAGAGATGGATAACCCTACATTTAACATGTCCCTTAACTTCTTCCTCCCAAAATATCTTCAACTAACCTTGGAGGGGTACCCCCACACTTCCAACCATGCCCTTATTAGGTGAATGTCTCCTATGTTTATATCCTTCAAATGAAACTCTAATTCATAAAATAGTATTTCCTTTCAGAAGGACCTAGAATCCTCCTTGAGTTTGCCCTTTGAATGAATAAAATAGGTCCATATTGCCACTTGTCACATTTTTGTTTGATGACTGTTACATCTAAAACATGCACTTCAAAAGATAAGTCCAATCATCAAGTACAAACCCTAGAGCAACTCAACGACACCACCTATTGTCACCTCCGTAGTCATCATCCTCACTTTAGGTCGACTCTCCTCTGACTCAAGGCGGGATTCCCTAATAAGACCACAAATCTATCCTTGAGAACTAGTATAAAAAATCAAATCTGTAAAATGAAGTTATTTCTTGGATTTTAGATAATAATGTGATAAGCCAAGCAAGACATAATGCATTGTCCTTGGGGAAAATGGAGTCAAGAACATAATTTGATGAAGAAGCTTCAAATGTAATGGAAAAATCAACAAAATTATATACTACATAAGCCCTACTGATCAAATCAACCACATTGATACATAAAGCTGAATGGAAGTCTCATAAAGATGTCATCCCACCTCCAATTAAACATCAACTAGTATGTCGTGCAACCATCAATGCAAAATAGAACAACAAAAAGTGTTCAAAGCATAGAATAATGTGCAACATTTTCTTCAACAAATAAACTTGAGAGTATTCATATCTAACCATTCACTCTCAAGAGGCTCTACAAATAAGGCATGAACCAAGATGCCAAAGGCAATAGAGCATAAATAAAACCTAATGCTCACAAACATTGAACTTATCCTTACTACCCTACTCTAACAAGAAGAAGGTGAAATGCTTGGTGTAATCAAAAAGCCAATGTAGCCATGCAAACATCTCATGAAATGCACGAATTCTCACCTTGTGTTTGGTTATGAATCAAAACAAGGAGACATCAAAGATCATCCGAGAATGTGCAAGAAACTCCATCATGGCATGGCTGGAAATGAACTACTAAAAATTTGAAAAGACATCAAGATCATACCATGGTTGGTCTGTACCTGTAAAAGCTTGGTTGCCCTCCTTTGATGCCATCAAACCAAGTTCCATATGTCAAAGGTATAAAAATTTCAGATCTGGAAAAATAAATCAGATCTAAGAATAGGGTTTTCTGGTAAGAGAAGAAAGCCCTGAAGAATAGGATTTTCAGATGGCAACATACACCTTACAAGTCCCATCATTTGTGTTTGAGTTCGAGTTCAGAAATGATGAAATTTGGTTCGAATTCGAAGTTCCCAATGAGATTTGGATAAGACTCACAATTAGGTTCATCCATATACATATTTCAAATTTAAGAACAAACTATATATGTATATATAATAGTAAGAAATCATGATCAATAAACATGTCAAGGCAACTCGCAAGGGTTTGGACCGGCATCTACCTTCTAAGTACTCCCATTTACACTGTTGGTAACCATTTAGGTTTCTTCGTCCTGAGTTCTCCCGATTCACAGTAGTTGTCATCTACAAATTGCAATAGTAGGCAAGTTTGGAGTCTGAGGTTGACAAAGAATCGCAATCGCGACCACATGCAGTAACAATTATCCTGCAACAACAAATGTAGAGGCAGTGTCTGACAGTGAACAAATGCACCAGCAGCAAAGAAAATCGTCAAGAGAAGTCAATAAGGGATTAGGGGAGATGTATGTTAAGGATTTTCAGTTATTTATAATATTATATATATTATAAAAAAAGATTTAAATCGAATTTTTAACCGAATGTAAACATAAATTTCGATTAGGTTGGCCTTTATATTTGATTTGATTTGTCCCAATTTGATTCGATTTGAGTTTGCCGAACCTCCCCAATTTTCATTTTTCCCTTCAAACTTGGAGGATTAAGTTCAGCAAACCCTGTGACTTAGGTTATATATATATATATAGTATCCTAGCCATATCATATCCAAACTATTCAAAAAGATTGTCCTATTCATTTCCATGCATCCTGGCAACGAATCAAACAAGATGCAAGCAAGAACACTATAAGTGACACTAACCATTCAGTGAAGCATAATGGCATTAAACTTGTTAGATCTATTTTATTCATGGGTAGAAATATAAAGTTAAAATCATAGTTACATGGGGTCATGTCCCCATGCCTTGAAGACCTGCCAC
>ML798559.1:147217-160419 GCA_009831015.1 Picea engelmannii | reverse complement strand
TCATTCTTCTTGGCAGTCACTCTGAGTAGTGGTCAAGTAGAATTGTCTGCATCGTCAGGCAGTCATTCTTTCGAAGTTCACAGTTGTGAGCAGTTTCGAAGAATGGTCCATTTTGGAGGTTGGTGCAAGACAGTCATTTCCATTAGGAAACGATCTGGACAATGATTCCCTAGGCCAGACTCATTCTCTCCAAGATGAACTATGATTAGTGCCGAAGGAATGGCCCAGTTAGGTGAATGGTCCAGGTTCAGCAATCAGGGACAGGCATTCCCTAGGGCAGACTCATTCTCTCCAGGTTGCACTATGATTAGTGCCGGAGGAATGGCCTAGTTAGGTGAATGGTCCAAGTTCAGCAATCAGAGACAAGCATTCCCTAGGGCAGACTCATTCTCTCCAAGTTGCACTATGATTAGTGCCAGAGGAATGGCCCAGTTAGGTGAATGGTCCAAGCTTAGAAATCATGGACAGTTATTCTTCTATGCTTGAGATGAATAGTCCAGATAGCCCATGGCTGATGTTTTGCCTTCTGAGCGCAGATGCTCTTCCAGATCTCATAGATGTGAGTGGAAGAATGGCCCAGATGACTCAGTTTGTATCATGATATTGTTATGCAGGCTAATATCGGATGATATGATTACTGTGGAGATTGTATGTCTCCGGACAGTAGCTATATGCCACTGTGGTGGATGTGTTCCACTGGTTGTGACTATGTGTCACTGATTAAGCAGTCATGTGCTACTTGGTGTGGTTGTGTACCACTGGATAGTAGTTGTGTACTACTATGGATAGACACAGTTGTGTTCTATTGAATGGCATTGTTTTGATTGCCATGAAGACTATCAGTAGTGTTGGAAATGATTACCAACTAGATGGATAGTCAGTGTGTTGGTGGACAGACATTCTCTAGGCAGAAAATGGTCTAGGACAGTTATTCTTCTAGGACGTATGTCTGGATTAGAAGAATAGTCCTTGTAGCCCATGGCATGGCTTCCGACATCTATTGGAACAGTTATTCTTCTAGGACATATGTCCGGATCAGAAGAATGGTTCTTATATCACTCTGTGGAGTAAGTGCCTTATTCAGCATCGTGCCTGATTAATCAGATGGAGTATGGCTTCGAGAGATGATGCAATTGATACTATCAGATGACACTGATAGTGATGATGGTGCTTGTGATTTAATCATGAGATAGCCTGTGTGGCTATGATGATGCTATCCGTTGGATGGTTCGTTTGTGCTCAAGACCATTGCCTTTAATACCTCCCTAGCTAGGAGGGAGTGTTGATATTATGGTAGCTACGGGAGGTATTGAACCTCCACGTGTAACCCTAACAAGACTAGAATATTCCAAGAAGCAAGAAGAAACCCTAAAAGCATTGGACATAACCCTAGAAGACAAGTCGGCTAAAGGAAATAATTAATATTAAGTTTCTAGCCTCCAGAAAGAGAAGTTGGCCCAGACAACTAAGAAAGAGCAGTATAAATACAGGATGCCAGAGCTCATTTGGACACACACAGTTCGCAACTGCAGAAATTTAGTAAGTGCGCAAGTTTGGAGAGTAGTTGCAGCTCCAGCTACTGCAACTTGTATTTTCGGTTTTAGGCTTGGACTTTCTCTTGGTTATGGTTTGGACTTTTTGCTTGGTATGCTAGCTCTGGAGAGTGATACGCTACCTTGGTTGGCTATTGGGTCTAGGGCTTGCTTCCGGAATTATTCTCTCTGTCAAGGTTAAGGTGCTAGAGGGTGGCTTCGGCCTATGGTTGGGTGACAATATTGCTATATTGTCTATGGTGAAACGAGCACACCTATTTTTCTAACAGAGCACGCAAGGAGAGGAAGAGAAATGAATTCTAAAGCAAGAGAAACGAATTTGAAAGTGATAGGTGTTCCTTCATCCCTCAAAAATGCATCTGTACCCCATGCAAACCAATACTTCCTATCATCGAGAGACATTAAACCTCCTTGACTTCAACCCAAAGCGAGCTTGGTGTGGGTCAAATTCTACCCTTTTTCAACAATTTCGATCATTAGGGAATTGTGTGCATTATTTCTAGGGAAAGAAGCAACTTTTCTCCATTCCTCATAAGATTTTCCTGGACAAGGATCTCACACAATCTCAAGGTACAAAGCTTAAACAATCCAAGAAACAAGGGGCAACAACACGACATGTAGAGAAATGGGTAGCCATCCACGATGTTAGGGTTGTCACCTAATATGCACCTCGTTTGGAGTGAAGTTCACCCATCAAAAATTTCTAAAATGACGAGCCAAGATGCAGAAGTCGAGGGTGTTGGGTATCACCTTTGAGTTTGGATTTGCAAGGGGGTTTCTGCTCTTCCCTCGACACAGTGTACAACGCACCCAAACCTTCACATATCCTCTACTTCACTGAGACCCATGCAAGCCCTGTTAGGACTTTCCCGAAATATCTGAGGTATCATTGCTTTTCAACCTACACACAAAACTCAAAGCTCGAGGGGTATTCAAGATTCGAGACATATTGCTTGTCTTTACCGAGATTCCCTTTAGGGCAAAGTTCCAATGGTCACAGTAGATGAGATTGCAAGATTTGTGGATCAAGGTTACTAGAGTTTCCCCCATTCCACAAGATCTTTATTTCATGGTCTACTACTTTCCACCTACATCCTGAGATTTCACCTTTCACAAAGATTCAAATGAAGACCCTTTTCTAGAACTTGTATACTGACATCATGCAGTGCTTTTCTCTTATGGAGTTCTTCCTTTTGGGGAACTTCAACACCCGTACTAAGACCAAACAAGTTCCCCTTCATGACATGGTTAAGGATGCATTCTACTTGCAAGATATAGAACAAACTCGATTTGCATAGGTTGGCAGATGATGGCAGGGGTCCCCTCTTAAGCCTATGGAAAACATCTTTTGCATCGTGGTGAATCGCACAACCTCTTGATTCTAAAAGGTATCCCATGCTTCCCAAACTCTAACAGCTTCATGTGTTTCCCTCGTGCCAAGGAGGCTAGTGTTGTTGACTACATCCTAGCCAACCAAAATATGCTTCAATACATCCACCAACACTTTTTCACCCAAATACCTATAGTCAATTGTTATGAACATAAGTAACATAAATATATAAAATAATATAAATAATAATTAATAATTAATTATAATGAAAAGACATTATATTGAAAAGATATGTCTTATCAAAAAGACATGACTATTCATGAAAGGGCACCCCTGCATGGGTATATATACGACCCTCATTCTCACTGTAATTATTCATCATATCTTATTCAATTATTTATTACTTGTCCTATATTGATTTTAACCTATTGTCCTTTTTACATTAGATATTTTTGTATATGAATCGAGTTGGTTCACCACATTTGGTATCAGAGCGAGTCTGATCTTGGCATTTGGCTAACAAACCCTTGGTCAATTTTCTTTGCCCTTGGCAACATATCTATTGGCTTTTGGCCACAACTACAATGTTCTTAGAGTTTCTCTAAAGATCTGGTCTTTGACCATAATTGGCCCTTGGCCATCTACATTCCAGAAATTCTAGTCACCCATAGAAAAAACCCGACCCTTGCCAATTGCATTTCAGAAATTCCGTTGAAGGGGAAGGAAGAAATAAAATATATATATATATATATATATATATATATATATATATATATTCCACTACAGATTTTAAAAAATGAATAAATTGTTAGCTTTTTAGCTCGGGAGGTACTCCGCATGTTTTGTCTTGTATGCGGATGTTACCTTAATGTTTAGACTACCAGGCACTTAACTTTGTAATAGTTTTTATAAAGTTGTTTTAAGTGGTTCTTTTATTAAAGTGACTTTTTAACAAAGTGTACCTTCTATTTTTAAAGTGACTTTATTTTCATAAAGCACTCATGTAATAAAGTGAAAATCCCTTTAATTTAAATGAGACATTTTGGAGGGAATGGATCATGACCCTTGATCTTGAAAAAAGCAAGATCTAATCTTGGCCTTTGGATCTAGGGTTGGGGAAGGTGAAAAGACACTTTGGGGGGAAAATGTCATTTTCAGATTATAAAAGAATGCATTGGGTAGTGTGCAAGACATGTCGAATGTTGAGAAGACATCTAGAGGAGATTGAGAGAGATTTTCTGAGTATGCTTGAGAGAGGAAAGTGAGCAGCAAAGAGGGCACGTTTTCCAAGGAAGGAGGGCACGAATCCCAAGAAAAAAAATTCTATGAGTTTTGGGCCGAAATATTTTTCTGCTGTGGGAGGCCGTACTATACGGATCTGTACAGTCTGTACAGCCGTACGAATTTGGCACAATAATCAAGGCATTTCGGGCACGATTTTTGAGGCGGATTTCAAAATTTTTGGGGTTGTTTCTGGGCTATACTGAATAGTCCGTACAACTGACTGTGGGCATGAAAAACGAGGTATGGAGGAGGCCATACAGCAGTACAGTTTTGGCATGAAAAACGAGGCAGATTTCTGTGGGACAAATTTGGTGTTGTGAGGTATTTTTCTTGGCTGGAAATGTTATTTCGCTGCTGATATGTACTTTCCTGAAGCTAAATAATAGATCTCTCTCTCTCTCGTTGGATTTCCCCACATTGGGGTTTTCCCTGGCATTTGCCTAAATTTCTGGGTGTTATGGGTTGTTGTCCACTGTGTTATTTCCGCTGCTATTTTGCTTAGCAATGTGTATTTTTGGTTATGGTAATTTCTGAATGTGGGTTTTATGCATTTATAAAATTTATGAAGACAATTATCTCTAGGTTGCTAAGTGTATGACAGAAATTTCATTTGTTGATTTGCTGATTAAAAATCTACATGGTATCAGAGTTTTGTCTCTGACAATGGGCAGTCCGATTTTTGGGCAAAAGGGTGTGATTGTTTACCTTGAGTTGTGACAAGGAATATGGCTGCAAGCATTAGATATGAGGATCGGTTGGATGGCATTTCCAACTATTTGCAGTGAAAGGTCCGATTGTCAGCCGTTCTCAAGGAGAACAAAATTTATAGCTATGTCAACTCTGTTGTAGCAACTCCCGCAGCAAATCCTGTTACTTTGGACTTGCATGAGACCAAGGAAGCCAAAGCTCAAAGGATTATTCTGGATGGGGTGAAGACTCACCTTATCCCACACTTGGCTGAGAAAAAGACTGCCAAGGAGATGTGGGATGCACTTAAAAACTTGTTCAATGAGAAGAACGAGAACCGAAAGATGGCCTTGAAGGCTAAGTTGCATGATACCAAGATGGGTAAGAAGGAGAGTGTGTTTTCTTATCTTACTCGGGTGGCTCAAGTTAAAGATGAGCTGGCAGTTGTTGGAGAGGTCATTACGGATTCTGAGCTGGTGAGGATAGCCTTAAATGGCTTCACCAAAGAATGGGAAGTTTTCGTGAAGTGTGTGGTGGGACGTGAGCATCTACCAGATTGGAGCAGACTGTGGGATGATTTCACTCAAGAGGAGATCCGAGAAAGATCTCAGAGCAATGAACAGAAGACAGACAAAGCTGATGAGAATGTTGCTCTGACTTAAGTTCCGAAAGGGACTTGAGTAAAGTCAGATGCTATTGTTGTAACCACTTGGGGCACCTTGCCTCCCATTGTCCTGAGAGGAAGAAGAAGGAGTCAGAGGGACCTGAGACAGCTGTTACAACAGCCATGGAGGACTTTGCTTCAAAGTTTGATAGGGAATTTTCTTTGGTGACCCTAGTTTCCAGTGTCGGCAGCGGAGGATTCGGAATCGATGTCAAATGGATTGTGGACAGTGAAGCCTCTCGCCACATGACGGGAATCTGGCGAGTATTCCTAGATTTCACAGAGATTGGTCCTGGCCGACAAGTGGGAAATGAAGGTGGTATGGCGAAAGTTGTACTCGAGTTTGGGGAACTCTTGGAGCTTGATGGAGTTCTCTTTGTTCCAGGGTTGAGGGTTAGCTTGCGCTCAGTCTCAACCTTGGAGGATGTAGGATATTGCGTATTGTTCAAGAAGGAACATGTCTTTATCTACAGGCAGGGAGCGGACCCGGTAGAGCTGCAACTGATCGATAATCAGGTGAACAAGTGTATATGTTGAGAGGACAACCTTTGAGGTATGATTCAGCGTCGGATGAGGAGCGTGAGGAGGCTTCTAAGACTGCAGTGGCGCCAAGGATACAATCTTGCATTCCGAGAGAAGAGAGCGAGTCTCTTCTGAGCACTGGCAGAAGGCTCAGCCAGGTTGATCGAACCGATACTCAAGATGAAGTGAACTCAGGGTTTCGGGTGGTTGCCAGGAGAAGATCTTCTAGTTCGAGTTCTGTGCAGGTGTTGCGGATGGCTCCAGGTTCAGAGGGAGCTCCTACAGAGCACAGTGTGATGGGACCAAATGATGGAGATGGCAGCAAGTACATCCTTCGCTATGAGGGAGTGTTAGCTTTTTAGCTCGAGAGGTACTCCGCATGTTTTGTCTTGTATGTAGATGTTACCTTAATGTTTACACTACTAGGCCCTTAACTTTGTAATAGTTTTTACAAAATTGTTTTAAGTGGTTCTTTTATTAAAGTGACTTTTTAATTAAGTGTACCTTCTATTTTTAAAAGTGACTTTATTTTCATAAAGCACTCATGTAATAAAGTGAAAAACACTTTAATTTAAATGAGACATTTTGGAGGGAATGGATCATGACCCTTGATCTTGAAAAAGGCAAGATCTAATCTTGGCCTTTGGATCTAGGGTTGGGGAAGGTGAAAAGACACTTTGGAGGGAAAATGTCATTTTCAAATTATAAAAGAATGCATTGTCATTTTCAGATTATAAAAGAATGCATTGGGTAGTGTGCAAGACATGTCGAATGTTGAGAAGACATCAGGAAGAGATTGAGAGAGATTTTCTAAGTATGCTTGAGAGAGGAAAGTGAGCAGCAAAGAAGGCACGTTTTCCAAGGAAGGAGGGCACGAATCCCGAGAAAAAAAGTTGTCAGTTTTGGGCCGAAATATTTTTTTTGTAGGAGGCCGTACTGTACAGATCTGTACGATTCTGTATAGTTCGTACAGCGATACGGATTTGGCACGGAAATCGAGGCATTTCGGGCACGATTTTCGAGGCAAGTTTCAAAATTTTTGTGGTTGTTTCTGGGCCGTACAGAACAATTCGTACAGCTAATTTGTGGGCACGAAAAACGAGGTACGGAGGAGGCTGTACAACACTACGATTTTGGCACAAAAAACGAGGCAGATTTCTGTGGGACAGATTTGGTGTTGTGAGGTATTTTCCTTGGCTAGAAATGTTATTTTGTAGCTGATATGTACTTTCCTGAAGCTGAATAATAGATCTCTTTCTCTCTCATTTGGTTTCCCCACATTGGGGTTTTCCCTAGCATTTGCCTAAATTTCTGGGTGTTATGGGTTGTTGTCCACTATGTTATTTCTGTTGCTATTTTGCTTAGCAATGTGTATTTCTGCTTATGGTAATTTCTGAATGTGAGTTTTATGCATTTATGAAATTTATGAAGACAGTTATCTCTAGGTTGCTAAGTGTATGACAGAAATTTCATTTGTTGATTTTTGTCATTAAAAATCTACATAAATAACTAAAATAAATAAATAAATAAAATAAAATCAGAAGAATAAGAATATAAATCCAAAGAAAAAAAAAGGAACGGGAAGAAGTCGTTGCTAGAGTCAAAATATAGAATCTGAGTTCCAAAACAAAAATTGCAACCGCACATTAAACAAATCACGTTGAAAACATTGCCAAACAGAGTAGCACGCCAAAGAGTCACGAAAGGAAAAATCATCGTCGTTTTACAAAGACAAAAATCACGCCCTTATTGTCTAAACACGAATTTGAAGATATAGAGGCACAAGAACGCATTGGCATTGGCTCTATTTGCCCGAAATCACCAACAACCAAACAATTGGGCCAAGTCTTCACAGAGTCACCAACATATCAAGTATCGGGTGTCAAATCACATTTGTAAGTTGTCGCCTTATCTGCTTGATCGGATCGTCGTCGTACAAATCGCCACATAACTTTTACAAGATTGTGGTGTCATATCAATTCCAAAGAAGAGGGACGTAACCACAGGTCAAACATTGCGATCCTTCATAATTAACATTGACCGAAAATCATGAATTTGGAATCTTGGCTTGGTGCTATACTAATTCAAGGAGTTAGAGTGATATAACTCACAAATATTAATTAATAAACTGAAGCATTAATGGGACTTTAGAGTATACACTTGAAAAGGTTTATACAAAGTTGAAGTATTATAGAAAATCAAAAATAAAGATTACAAACCCAAGAAAAGTTGTATATTGGATAATTAAACAAGTTCTTATATAAGGGGTAATCTATATATATATAACCTAAAGATTATAAACCCAAAAAAGGTTGTATATTGGATAATTAAACAGGTTCTTATGTAAGGGGTATACATATATATATAAAGGTTATAAGCGGAAAATATATATATTTAATATTATTGGAGAGATAAAAAGTCATTTAATATTTAAAATAGAGGTTATCAAGGATTATTTAAGAAAAGGATAAAAGGAAGCCAATATTAAAGGGCCAATTTCGAAGATAGGAGAAGTATTTCGAAATTTGTGAAGCCAATATTAAAGTACAGTACAAAGTTATTAAAGATATGTAAAAATTTCCAGTATTTAATTGCTTGAGGATTGAAAAATTTTAATAAAATAACGAAAGGAAAATTTTCTTACGAAGGTTGTTATATTTCATGTTACAGGTTAATTACATTAAAGGGGAGTATCCAAGGAAGACAGGTTAACATCATTATTAGTAGGAATCGTGATGAAAATTACATTAATATCAATTTGGCAAATCAATTATTAATTTCAGAGCCGAATGTAATTGAAAAGGAAGATATTTTTCACAATAAACAATATGAAATTAAGGAGTTACAAATAATAATTGATGATTATGAATATATATCTCAATTCAATGTTACAACTATGTTTCAAGAAGAGATCGACATCATTATTGGGTTACCTGGTTAAAAAAACTAGGTACCTTCATCTTAAACATGGAGAAAAAGTTTGTGACGTTTCCCTATAAGAAGATAATGGCATTCCAACACATTACAATGAGGTCAAAATCAATAATACCTTCATCAAAAGACTTTAAAGATATCTCGAAGGTGGTCCTTCAAGAAAATCAAAAGTCAATATCAAGGATGCAAAAAGAATTTGACGAAGTTATCACGAATAAAACAAAGGAATTTCTCGCTTAAAAGATCACAGTCAAGAATTACATGCACAAGTCAAGAAGGCCAAGGCTACGAAGCAGAGTAATCAAAGATTAGAACAAGAGAAAGAAGATAGTCTTAGCAAATATGTTCTTCCTTTGGAATTTACAGCAGATTTCTTTTGAATTTTGGTCAAAGACCTAGGATTCAAAGTAACTCTAAAAAGATGTCAGGACAAAATTCGAATCAAACTAGGTTTGATAAAAGTGTGGCCAAAGGCCAGATCAAAAACGCAGCTCTGATACTAATGAAATGAACAATGTTCATTTACTATAAAAATATCTAACATAAAAAGGGCAATAAACAGAAATCCATATAGGACAAATAAATATTTGAATAAAATATGAATGAACGATATGATATACAATAATGAGAGGCCTTGGAATTTATAGGCCTCAAGGTGACATTTCACATAAAGCTATGACTCTACAATGCACCTTTTAATAATTATATTAATATCCCAAGCACTATTGTTAAGTATTATTTATGAAGTGTTTATTTTTATATACATAACGACGCATAGCCCCTCTTAGGCTCTCCACAACCAACGTTGGACCTTTATATTAATTTTCGAAATAACCTTTACATATTTTGAGAATACCATGACAAGTCTACCCCATGGTATATGGAGAGCATAACTATCAAAGATACATGCCTACTCATTGACTAGTCGAGGCTTGGCTTTGAGTTCCGCGTTAAAAATTTATATAATATATTTACATCATTTACATATGAGGTCATTCTATCCCATCATCACATCCACTTAATTACAATTTGCACATAATCCACTCTAAAACATCCAAAGGGTCGAAACCGAGATATTAAAAATAATATTTGAAGAAGGGCAATGTTGCTCCAATAACCTTTGATAATCCAAATAGTTTGTTGCTATGATTTTATGGTTGGGGTTGTTCACTCTATGTTTGATGGTTGTTTTAGCTAAGGAAAAAGATCAAGTGTGGCACGTTATGGTTCTCTTGCTCTTGTAATGAAATTTTGAAGATATGATGTATTGTTGGTTGTTTGTTCAATAAGAAGGTTGTCCTACCTTAACTACTTCATCTATGGTTTCATATGTGGCTATTCCTTTATTGTTCATGGTTGCAAATTATTACTTGGCTGTAATTTGGTGGTTCTAATGGTGCATTATATATAAGGGCTCCCACTTATTCTTGCATAATCTGAAAATTTATTT
Organism: Picea engelmannii; assembly: GCA_009831015.1. NCBI lineage: Eukaryota > Viridiplantae > Streptophyta > Pinopsida > Pinales > Pinaceae > Picea > Picea engelmannii. Next base: position 149,995 of record ML798559.1, on the reverse strand, counting down.
GGACTAATTATGGCACATCAATGAATGGCTTAATCACGTCTTCTTTGTAATATTCAAACCCTCTTGCTCTTTGATCTTGACTCCATCACCTAATTGGATAGACATTAGTCTTCTTGGTGCACCGTCCATTTATTTCTAAAGAATATCAAAAACTTATTTTCTAGGGTTTTCCCCCTTGCACTAGAAAAGGATTAGCCTAAAGTGAGAGAAGAGATGTTGAGGTGACAATGGGCACCCTTCCCATGTGCCCTTGGAGTTGCACTTCATTCGAGGACTTAAATATCTTTGAGAGCAAGCCTAGGAGGTAACAAATTGGCATCGTTGTCAAGAACAAAATCCAACTCCCAAGATTTAGTAGATTAGCTACAATGATTTAATGAGGGCATTTCTTTGAAGATCTTATTCTCATCTGACAACTCCATGAGGGATGGAACCTTGTTCTGCAAGATTTTAAAGTGACTTGCCACTTGTAGAGGTGAGGACATCCAACAGATTTGACAGCATTTGAAGACTACCCCAACGACTCCAGTGATATGGAAATGGGGTATGATGGTGATGTGTTTTTCAAATTTCTCATCGGTTTTTTATTTTGAGGATTTGAGGTGAAGAAATATGGCATCAATCCTAGAAGAGTTAGATGCCAAAGGGTTTGCTCCATTATATTTCTCAGGTATTCAGGGATATCCAACTGAGTTCCTCGATTCAGATTGGGATGAGCACATTGCAAAGTTCCATAGACAAATTGATTCAACTACACTACATGTTGCATCTTTCATTGAATTTACTTCGAAACTCAATGCTATCCATAAGGATGTCGTGATGAAAAAGTTTGCACTTACCTTTGAAGATTCTACAAAATTATGGTTTGAAAATCTTGGTAGAAAGGAAATATTATCTTCATTTATAGGTTTAATCCAAGCATATCAAAAGTGTTGGGATCTTAGTTATGAAGAAGAAGAACAGGTTGAAGATCTAGTCGATGCTTACCATTATAAATAAAGTGAAATACAATACCTAATGCGTATATATGAGAGTAAGCCCAAAAAATGCTCTCTCGGCTGAAAACAAGGATAGATTTGAGACAACAAGGTCCTTTGTTGAGTATATCAAAGAAAAACATGGTGAGCCAACCCAAGAGAAGCTTGGAAATGTGTTTCATGGGGATCACTTAGATGACCTACTTTCTTTTTAATCACATGAGCCACTTGTACATGATATTGCAAATCTAGATGAAGAGAAGTTTGATGAAGTTCATGAAGATATTGTTGAAGCACCTCATGAGGGCATTGATGTTGACAATTCCATTGAAGACCGTGCATTTCTTCTTGTTTCAAAAGAAACATCTTGCAATGATGATGTACACTTGCATGAGGACATTCCAACAAGCACATCATGGATTTTAAGGAGGACAACGGTTTGATAAGTTGTGGTGAATTTCATTTTCAAATGTTTGAATTTGATGATGAATCCCTTGCTAATTTGAAGAGGGTTGAGCTTGTAGAGAAGCCATTGGAGGAACAAGATTGTGCAGCTACTTCCACTAGCTCATGTGATGAAAACATGGCAGCAAAGATTATGTCAGCATTCTTTCAAGAAGACAAGTATGACTTTGCACCTTGCATTTCTAATCAGCATTGGGAGCCATTTCATGGTACATAAAGAGGACATTACAAATCCAATTTCCTTTGACCTTGGAAAGCTAAAAGATGTTGAAGAATGTGATGCATTTTCTATTGTTGATAAACATGTGTGTGTGTTTCCTCATCAATAGGGCAAATTTCTTGTATTATAAGGAGCATTATGATCACATTACACATGCAAAAATATTCCAGCCATTGATATCTTCAACTCGTACCCTTTATATGTGCAACAAATCAGCGAGGGGATGTAATTTTTGGGTTGCAATATGTTTGGGACACCTGCATCCAATATGTTTGGGATGTAAATTTTAGGCTCCAAAAGGGGACATCGAGCCTTAAATCGTGAGCTGATTTGTTTTCCCAGATCTGATTTTTTTTGGCATGCATCATGTAGAGATCTAACAGAGGGCAGCAAAGAGAGACAACAAACTTTTTGCAGGTTTATCTTGGAGATACCTTCTAAACCCTTGTTGCTCAAGGCTATGATGGGTAATCTAGATTCTATATGGCAGCAAGGGAGGTTGATCATTGGAGAATATACATCAGCCTTTGTAGAGGCATTTTGTAGAGCATGCAGATGACTCATGGATGGAAAAGGGGTTGCCCTTTTCATATGCCAACAGTGATGATTATATCAACCCTATCCAACATTTGATAGAACACGCATGTAACGACACACACCAACCATCGTGTGATCTTGGTGTTTTCCTCCGTCTTCAAGAGCTCACTTTAGTCTTCAGCCATACAATGATAGAGATTCCAGCCTATTCTTGCCAAATGCTTGATGTAGCTTTGTTTTGGTTTGTTGCTAAACACAAGGGGAGATATCATGTTTTTGATGAGATGACACGGTGGTTACATTGGCTCTCTAATTTCACTTAGCATTGCATACTCCTATTGTTGAGCAAGGTAGGAAGAATGCGTTCAATGTTCATAAGCAGTAGGTTTCATTTTTGTGTTCTCTTTACCATTTTGGGCTCATACCTTATTTGTAGCGTCCCTTGAGAATGAGTAGTTAAATGGACATTTTCAACTTTTCATAATGAATTGGGATTAAAGACATTTTGTATTATGTGTCGAGGATGTGAAGTTTATGTTCCCTCCTATTGTCGTCCTTATACACACTTGCAAACGTGAG
>ML798559.1:120894-132723 GCA_009831015.1 Picea engelmannii | reverse complement strand
ACCTTGTACTTTATCCTTCTCTTTAGGTGACTTAGTATCAACGCAAATCAATCTTCACCCTAGATACTTTAAGCACCAAGAGGAATCAAAAAGAACCAAGGCGCAAAAATCTTGGGGCTTAAAAGATCAGGTTAAGATGGATCTACATCGGTTCATTTTATTATTACATTCATTTTTATTATTACGCTCGACTTTTGTTATAATTGGCTTTATTATTATGGTCGACTTGGATAATGCACATCGCTTCTATCGATGCAATAAATTGATCACTCGCCCACTTTATTGTTTTTTTATTGGAGACTTGGTCAATTTTGATCACTCTCCCAAAATTTTGTATGCTATATATAGTTGGTACGAAGGAGTGTACAATTCCAACAATCTTCTCTCATTCTTTTCATACTTGATCTCTCTAGTGTTTTCTTGTGTGTGAGCTTTTATTATTTCACTTTTAAATTGTAAATTTAAACCTTTATTTTATTTTAGTTTATTAACATCCCAATACATATCTCATCCATATAGCATTGTACAGTGCACCTCGCTTCTCTTGGTGCATTAAAGTGATCACTAACCCACTTTATTGTTTTTTATTGGAGGAGGTTTAGTCAATTTTGATCACTCTCCCAAAATTTTGTACACTATATATAGTTAATGCAAATAAGTGTACAATTCCAGCAATATTCTCTCATTCTTTGCATACTTGCTCTCTCATGTTTTCTTGTGTGAGAGCGTCTTTTCTTCCATTGCTAGTATTGCACTCACATTACCTAATAACCAGAGCAACGTGCACATGAAATTGCAATATATGGAAGGCAGAGTTGTTACATGAGGGAGCAAGATGGTATGGTCAAAATACCATAACCATCAAGGCTTTTGACAATTTTGCAATGGCTTTTTCCAGAGGACAATTCCGAATTGGGATGAGCCATGTGAGGTTCAACTCGGAGATTTTTTCAAGGGAGCTATCAATTGAGTAAATCTCAAATACAAGAGACAAAGGCCAATATTGATGTAATACAAGTAAGGGAGTTCTACATTGCTAATCTTACATCCAAAATAAATCTAGAGTGAGAATATTTTTCTAGCTACTTTGGAAAGTGAAATTAAATATGATAGGTAGGTAGATTAAAAAGATTTAGCTCTTAAGAAAAGATTATTCTCGGTTGACATTATTAAAAAGTCGTTTGAAGGACTCCGCTCCTATGCATGTGGGAAACCGCATACAAAATCATTTTTCCACCCAAAATTGGCCATACATGGCTAAAGATCAACATCCTGTAGACATTGAGCAGCACCCCCAGAATTCAGAGGATCCAGGTAAGTCAAAAGACATAATCAACATAACAACTTCAAAAGATAGCAATGAGCAAAACATTCTCTTGCCAATCAGAAAGGTAAACCTTTGACACCGCTACATGCAATGAGCAGACCAAGAAGGTTTGACACACTGAAAATATATGGACCAATCAGAAATAGGAAGGTATTGATCATGGTTTGATCTAGATGGCACTCTCAATATCTAGATAAGAAGATAATTAAAATGATTGGGATTGAACGTGGATAGTAGATACTAGGGTCAAATTCCCGGTTAGTATTCTGAGCCATAAGTTTATTTCTTATGAAGGGATCATCCCAGATGTCACACTACAAATGCACAATTACACCCTCCAAGATAAATTTTATGTGGCAGATATTGGCAGAGTTGATGTCCTCTTGGGTATACAATAGCCAGCGACTGAACTACCTCTAGTTTGAATAGAATAACCATTAATATACAATTACTAGTGTTCAGCCCAAACCTACAAAAGCGATGGATCCATAGAAAATGCGAAGCAAAAATCACTACGCATTTATCGCCCAACTATTCTATATAAAGACCGCAAGTGATACATACCGGTCCTCTCCATTAGCAGGTGATAAAGGACGTCAAATAGTAGCGACTCACCCATTTAATCGAGGCACAGGAACATCATACAATCCCGAAGCCCGAATAATCATCCAACAAACAGTACGAAGGCAGCTAAAGAGTTTATCCAGGTGAACCCATCTCGCGAGTAGCTTTAAGGGCAAATTGCCTAAGTAGGTAAGGCATATTGTGGCCCAAGCATAGAATTTCATATTGTGATTTGCATTAATTATTAGTCTGAAGGCATGTAGTCTCGCCATTTTGTAGGGCGTATAGAGCCATCATTTGTATTTACAGGCAGGTAGCGTAGCCTAAAGATCATCAGATTTGGGTTTTGTATTTACAGGCAGGTAGCGTAAGCCTAAAGATCATCAGATTTGGGTTTTGAATTATGGTACTTCCTCTCCATCTGAATCATTCTCTCATTGGATGCAATAAACTTCCCTAATATCTACAGCAAGCAATGTACTGCCCATTGTAATTGATTTCTATCCATGTGTCATTTGGAATTTCTTTGCATATCTGTGCGCCATTTGGGTTTATCTGGCATATATTTGTCTCTCCCTAGAGAAAATTGGTGTAGACGTTATTTATTTATATTGCAGGTGCTCATCGCAAGTTAACCTAGTGTTGAACTGTGAATTCGGCACAGGCTCATTGTCATTAACAATGGGCAACGCTTTAAACAGAGATCTATTCTTAAATGAAGACAATTGCATTCTTCGTCGTGTCAAGAGATGCCAACCGACACAACAGAAGACACAAAAAGTTGGGAGGGGACAGGATTAGAAACCCTAAATAGAAAATGTCACAGTTGAACCTCAACTAGGCAGACAGGTTACTCTAACAGAATCGAACCTTCAACCTCAGACACGAAAATCTTTCGAATTCAACCATTCTGATAACTGCACAAACAATTCTACAAAAAATTCTGCACGCATCTTGAAATGAAGATTAAATTTTACCTTTATGGAGCCCAACCTGAGGAAAATAATCCAGAGCCGTGGAAATAGTGTATGCATAGATTGATCTTCAAACCCTTAATAGCCTCAGTCTCTGGGCCACCGTTTTTTATGTATTGGGCCACCGTTTTTGTATGTATTAAAAACGATTGTAGGAAAGCTCGAGGAAGGATCTCAATTATTGTCTTAGTATTTCACATCCTAATTTATAACTATTCAATTCTTTTTTATTATCTTGGAATTCCCGCCAATAAATCCGTCACGCATAACAAGTGGGCCAATTAACTGATGTGTGATGTGTCGGTGGGATTGTGGAATAGGAGCTTGACGAGTGGAATGGTAAGTTGGGTCTCATCATATACGGTCGTTGGGAAAAAGTTGAAATGGTTTGACGAGTGTAGTATTTTTTTTTTATAAGGAACTAAGTGGCTCCAGATATGTATGCTTTGGTTCGAGCATTGTAAAGTAATATGTGTGGAGTGCGAGACTACAAGAGTAGTTATTTCTTTGTTGATTTAGTTAAATAAATAAATAAAAATTAAGTCTAATGTAAAAAAAAAAAAAAAAATTAAAAAATAAAAGAATTAAATAAAAAGCTAAGTTAATAGTTTAAAATTCAAAGATATTTAATATGAGTGAAAGTATATTTTTTAAAGATTATTAGTGCATACAAATTATTGAGATTGTACAATTCTAATATAATAATAATAATAATCTATTTTTAAGGTTACGGTTAAGCCAGGGACCCTCTCAGCGATTTGACTGAAGGTATACATACCCTACCTCTCTCTGGATTTGAACCTGTGACCTCTTAAAAGGAAACACATGTTCTTAACCATTAGGCCCACTCAGACTGTATTATAATTGAGGTTTTCCAAGAAGTAAAAGTACAAATTAAATAATGAAAAATTACAATTTCACTAACACTTACACTTGTATTATAAAATTTTAATAATAATTATTAAAAAAAATAAAAATAAGAATAAATCCTTAAAAAATTTCACCATAAACCTAAATTTAATTATTAATAAAATAATACTTTTACATTTTACTAAATTTAATTTACAATAAATAATGCTCTTACATTTATTAACTTTAATTTCAATGTATAATGCATTTACATTTAAAAATAAATAAATCCCTATAAGAAATGTTCCACTCCACTTCGATCCAAAGTAGATATAATTAGATTCCAGTAGTAAATTATGAAAGTAAGTTAACGAACTTTAACTAAAAATATAAAAAAACATATATTCTTTTAAAATATTCAAGATACTATTATTTAAAAAGCTCTCTAATTTATGAAAGTGACTTTTTACTAGAAATATTTGGTTTTAAAAACTGTACCTTGATTCTAGCCAGGCGTCAACGCGGGGCAAGACCCGTATAACTTTAAGTTTAAAATAGATATTTTTTTTATTTTTTAAAGTAATGAAGACAACTACCATTCACTTTTATTCATAAATGTTTGTAAGAGGTAAATTTTTAATTTTGTTACATGCTTTCGGGTCTTGGGTTTTATTTATGATCAAAAGACGCTTTCAACTTAAAAAATATTTATAAAAAGTAAAGATAAAATCTTTACAACAACACACTAGTTAAAATTAAAAATAAGGATTTGGATATTCTTTTTTTCCTAACATATTTATACATTCATATTTGAGTTAAATCGATTCTTGATTAAGAAGCGTGTTATGTTGTGTGAGTTTGAAACCCTAAATGTTGGTTCGTTTGGGATGGAAGATGGTGTTGGAGATAGCCCGCCCTTTTTAGATGATGATGTTATGGCCTTTCATGCAATGGTAGCGGTCTCAATCAAAAACTCAAAACCTCAAACTTCCAAATTCGTTAAAAAGTTGGATGAGATGCTCAAGGTTTCACTCTCATCTTCATTTGCCAGATAGAAGGTTTTAGCTCTTGCAGATCGAGGTTTGATAGGCCAATTTACAGGTATTTGGCCCTCACCGAAGACGGCAACAACTTGGCTTGAGAAAAATTGGAAATCTATCATGAGAGGGTCTCTGGGTCATTTTTCTACGATAGAGTTAAAGGAAGATAGGGATCTAATATTTCATAGTGGGCCTTAGTTTTGGAGGGCAAGAGGGATGTATCTGAATAAATGGACCCTTGACTTCAGTCCTAAGAATGATGTTCCTTATGTTGTATTGATGTGGGTTCAGCTTCCACGTCTTTCTCTTCGTTGTTGGAGTGATGACGTTTTTCGTTGTATTAGGAACTCTATTAGAAGGTATATTGACAAGGTTGAGCCAAAGAAGAACATATTTTCTTGTGAAAGGATCTGCGTCAAAGTAGATATTGAGAAAGGGATTCTTGAAACAGTGATCATTACCCTGGATAACCGACAACATGTGCAGCAACTCCATTACGAACAGTTACCCTTAAACTGTAAAAAACATCACAAATACGGGCACTTTGCAAGGAACTATAAGAATGTGAATGCATCCCCACCCCCCGCAAGCACTGGAAAGGAAGAGCAATGGCAGGCAGTTTCCAAAAAATTTGGCTCTAGTGGTGGTCAGGTGCCGCCCCCTTCAACCTTCGCGGGTCCCTCTCTCGTTGGGTCAAAATAAGTGATCAAAGTCCCAGAAAACCCTCGGAAGACCGCGACATCTACCCAACAAAATAGTTTTGAAATACTATCTCAGTTGGAGGACAAAGAGGAAGAGGATATTATAGTTCCTAGCAGTGTTGGAATTCTTATCAAGGAGCAACTTTCATTCCAAGTGGCCCCTAGGTCCCACTCAAAAAAGAAACAGTGACCATAAAACAACGGAAAGAAAAGCAAGTTATATTTGAAATACCAGAGAAGGAAGACGTCAATCCTCGTGATCCAAGACTAGAAGATATGGAATCCTTCAAAGATGTAGAAGTGGCATTCTCAGACACCAAATACAACTTAGAGACTGAGAGTATGGGTGAGGAAGGGCAGGAAGACAATGCATCTAAGGAGAACTTACCACAAAGATCTGGGAGGAAGGCAGAAGAGCAGACCCACAAAGACATTTTGTTAGGGTCGCAACAAACATTTCCCAATATGATGGGAGGAACTAAACAATCAAAAAATATAAGCAAGAACGTAGCATCTAAAGGGGGTTCTCTCTCAAACCCATCAAAATAATTATTATAGTCTCTGAGAATTGCAGGGGTTTAGATAGCACCCACCTTGGTCATCAAATATTTGGTTAAGTCTGAGAAGCCTCATATAGTCCTGATTCAAGAGACCAAAATGAAAGTTGAAGATGCAATCAAGATCGGGAAAAGCATATGGAAATCTAGCAATGTCATTGTCGAAGACTCAAGAGGGGCCTCTGGAGGGATTTGTAATATTTGGAATGACCATGAGGTAAATATGGATTTCTATTTCAAAACCCAACATTGGATTCTAACAAAATTTAGGTTTGGGCAGAATAATATTTCTTTCGTGGTCATCAATGACCAGTCAATCCTATTGAGAAAGCAGAGTGTTGGAGATCAATTTTAAGCTTAAAAAACACTGAATTTTTTGAAGATTGCATTATTACCGATGATTTTAATGCCACAAGGAATAGTGCTAAAAAAAGAGGGGGGCATTCTGGTAGGGACCCTTTTTGTGAAAACTTAGAGGAACTCATTGTGGACTAGGATATGTTGGATATTCCCCCACATCGAGGAAAGTTCACCTAGACAAACATGAGAGCCAAGCCAGGGCATAGTGTTGCATGGTTGGACCGATTCATAGTTCATAATAATTTTCTTCATTGGAATGTTGCTCTAAAATATTATCTTCTTCCATCTTTACATCGGACCACAAGCCCATCTATATCCATCTTCGAGCTTTACTCAACTATGGCCATCTCCCCTTTTGATTCAATCCTATATGGCTTTACCACCAAGATGTCATGGAACCAATGGAAATTGCCTTGAAATCATGGATCCCTAGTACGTCAGTTTTCATTTGGGAACAAAAGCTTATGATGGTCAAGCAAGCTCACAAATGGCGGGCAAAATATTTATTTATATCACCAACTAATGAAAAGGAAGAAATTAAAGGCAAACTTGAGAAACTGCAAAAAACTCAAATGGCAAAGAAATTATTGTCCAACTGCAAAAAGAAGAATTCGACCCCTAGTGCCAATATCAAAGTGCATTAAGAAAGGAAGAAGAGTATTGGTGTTTGAAATCTTGCAGCCTTTGGCTAAAGGCTAGGGATAAAAACACCTAATTTTTCAGTAATCAAGCAAAATTCAAGTAGTCCATAAATAATGTGGCGAATATTATTCTAGAAGATGGATCTAATGTGTCTAAATTTGAAGACATCAAGAAGGTTGCTTATAATCATTTTGCATATATGTATGCCCAGAAAGAAGAAGTAGACCAATCCAATATAATTTTCATGCTTGAACACATTCCTTTAGTGGTTTCGATTGAAGAAAACTTGGACCTCAATCACCCCATATCTGAAGCGGAAAATTTTGCTGCCATATGGAGTCTGAAGCCAGATAAGGATCCAGGACTGGATGGTCCCTCTACTTCCTTTTATCACCATTTTTGGAATTTAATAAAGTTTTATCTTAATATAATGTTCCATTATTCCCATCCATTCTTGAGACTTAGAGGGAATACTAATTCCTCTTTTTTAGCCCTGATCCCTAAGGAAATAAATCCTACATCCTTCTCTGGATTTCAGCCTATATCCCAGTGCAATTCTTCTTACAAAATACTTACTAAAATCATTGTTTTTTGGTTGAAGAAAATCCTCACCAAAATAATTTCACCCAACCAAGGAGGCTTTATGCATGATCGACAAATAATGGACAACATTATTTTGGTTTATGAAGCAATGCATTCAGGTGTCAAAGTTAAAGGTAAAGGTATGGTTATAAAATTAGATATGGCTAACGCTTTTGACTGTGTCATGCTTGAATTTCTTTTTTAGGTTATAGACTGATTTGGGTTCAGTAGCCAAATCATTAAATGAATAGTGACCTGTATCAACAATCCTTGGATTACCCCTTTAGTGAATGGAAGACCAAGAGACTTTTTCCAAATCAGTAGAGGACTTCGTCAAGGTTGTCCTCTCTCCCCCTCCTCTTTATCATTTTAGCTAAAGTTTTAAGCAGGAAACTTGAGCATGAAAGAGAAAGTGGGAATTTGTCTGGCTTGCAAATTGCTCGAGGGGTTAAAAATTTGAACCACTCGCAATTTGTCGATGATACATTATTGTTGGGAGGTGCTTCTCTAATATTATGGACTCTTTCCTTGATGCATCAAGGGGATATGTTAACAATAGGAAATGTCAAATTATGGGTTGGAATGCCCCACCACAGGAAATGCAAGCAATAACAGAAGTGTTTCAGTTTTCCCTTTTGCTGAAAATTGGTCATCCTTCATAAACCTTGGCATACCTATTTCTCTTAAATCTTCCTCTACATAGGATAGGTAGCAAATAACCGAGAAAATGAATAGGAAGTTTATGCAATGGGGTGCACGGTGGTTAAATCTAGTGAGCAATGTTATTCTTATCAAAGCAGTGTTGTTAGCTCTCCCTCTATACCAATGCTCTGCTCTTTTAGCTCCCAAAGGCATAATAAAATAGATAACCATGAAGATAAGAATGCTTTTATGGCAAGGAGGGAAATCAAACCAAAAAAAAATCCATATTGTTAACTGGGAACAAGTTACAAGTGTCAAGGACAAAGGAGGACTGGGAATTCGAGAACCAGAACTTATGAAGATCACAATGGGGGCTAAATTATTGTGGAGATTGGTTATAAGGAAGTTAGCATGGTGGATGTAAGCCTTCTGGAAAAAACAATTTCCAGGATCAAGAATATGATGTATAGAGTCTTCGCCAAAAGCTGCAACAAGATCGCTCATCGTTAAGCTTTTACTCGCGGCCAAGCCTATGATTTGTGAAAGATTGAATTGGATCCCTCAAAATGGACATGGAATAAATCCCTGGGAAGACAAAATTATGGAAATAGGTCACCTCTCTCAATTTGAGCATTTAAATAATCTGCAAGCCTAGTTGGAAGAGTTGGGATTCAGATCCCTCTTTGATCTATCCATGTGGAATGTTGATGACCTTTGGGATTGTTAGAATCCTCTCTCCCCTCCAACGCCTTTGAATTTTTTATATATCTCATTAATTTCTTCTATGTCAAGATGTGCCCCATGAGCTCAAAAACTCGGTGACACTCGTAGTTGGAGAGACTCTCTTTATTCTGTCATAAAAGGTTACAACTTATTAGCAGAGGCATCTCATCACCATCCACACTCCAGTATATGGAAAACTATTTGGCATAGTGATGGCATGCCAAAAGTAAAAAAAATTATGTTGGGTGCTAGCACATAAGAAAATTCTCACCTCTAAGAATTTGAAAAAGTGAGGAATAATTGGTCGCTCCCACTGTGTATTATGCCAAAGCGAGGAAGAAAATATTCAACACTTGTTTATAGAATGTCATTTTGTGAAAGAGGTCTGGACACATGCTCTTGGTGACTTACTTCACATGTTCAATTAATCACAAACATGTCTTGAGTTCTTCATCCAATGGTGAAAAAATTATAGAGGAAACTTTAGACAAAAAATCCCTTTTTAAACAGTTTTGGGAAGCCCTCCCAAAATATATATAATGGAGCATATGGATAGCCTGAAACAAAAATATCTTCAATGTCGAAGTAATAAGCCCAAGGCAAGTCATGATGAGAGCTTGTGCTCTTCTTTCATATTATGTGCATATTCGTATTAAATGGAAATACCAAGATTTGGATGCTTACGAAGAAGATTGGATGGACCATTTCAAGGTGAAATGTAATTCATCTATTGCCAAAAGATCCATAATTTTAGCTCCCAAATGGGAAATAAGAATTTCGGCTAAAGAATTCAAGGCTTGGATAGCACAACAACAAGCTAGCATTCTCTTCTTTGATGGTGCTTCGTGAAACAACCCAGGAGCGACAGGTGTGGGGGGATTATTTGCAATCTCGGAGGACTTATAGTCACTTATTATGCTTGGGAATTAGGGATGATTTCAAATAATGAAGCGGAGGCCTACGCCCTTTTTGAAGGCGTTGGATTGGAAAAATCAATGGGAATACAAAAGCTGACAATACATAGCAACTCCATGATGGTGATAAGGGCAATTGTAAAAAATCCATCGTTGGGGATAATGTCTACACTAGTGTGATGTCTCGATCTCTCGCTCTTCTTAAAAAATATTGACGAGTCCTCCACATTTCCCATTAAGTGTGAACTAAACATTGAATATGATAAATGGACCAAGGCGAGATCTAGGTTAGAAATAGGTGAGTTTCTAATAAATGGAGAAAAATCGAGTCTCCCCATCCCTTAAACTCATGGAGGGTACATTTAATTATTGTGACATCTAGTGGAGCTTTGGAATGAATGTGCCACAACTTGCACATATAGTAGGACTTATATTTGAAAGGAGAATTCAATCCAATGTGTGTAAATTTATAATTTCAGGCAGGGCAGTGATGGAGTCCTTCGATTTTGCTAGTAGTATCTCTGGTAAGAGCGTTGGGATTGAAGCAATTTGGGATGAAGGTCTTTCGATTTCTATTTTGAATACTTTGCAGCTTAGGGTTATTCCAAGTACCAAGTTCTTTTACCCTTTTCCTCAACAATTATTTTTGTATACAATTGTATTATTGAGCCCTAATAATGAAATTCCTAGCTCCCTTGCTATTTTCATTGTTTTTGAAAGAGGCAGTGTAATTAGGTTGGGTGATGGGGAATTAGATCGCTCCCACCCTGATTCGACCATCAGACTAGGCAGTGGTTGTTTTAATCAGTGTCATGAGAAGTTTTATTTGCAATCCCTCATTATGGTGAGCCTTAAATTTGAAACCCCGATCATCCATGATGTTTTTATTACTTCTGGACAAGGTTATGTATATGGGTTGTGGAATGGTGAGATAGTTTGGTCGTAACATAACTCGATTAGCAGTTTGTGCAGTGGGTTTGTTTATTCTGAGTCTCTTCCAGCCAACAAGCTTTTAGGTGGTACACCTGTTAGTAGTTTGAGGTGCTCTATTTGACCTCCTCTGTCTTCCATTATCACTTTGGAATGTCATGATTTTTTTTGGTTGTGGGAAGATATCGAATGCCCTCTTTTTCATGGTTTTGGAATCTGGGTTCTCTACAGGGGTAGAATTGACAGCCTTGGGCATCCATTCCTCCTAGTATGGATCCCTCCTGGAGTGATATCAGGCACATTTTGCGTAGACATGAAGATATGGTTGAAAGTAATATTTTCAGCCTCAAGCAAGTCATGGAAAAGGTAAGTGCAATTGACCAAATGGTAACAACACTTCTCCAACGCATGGACAATTTAGAACAAGAATGACAGAGGGTAAGTGCACTTCTCTAACGCATGGATAATTTGGAACAAGAATGTCGGAATTTAAGGGAAATGGTGATGCCACAACAATTGCAATCTACATCAAACAATCAAGCCTCGATAATTTCTCACAACAGAAACCTAGTTGAAGAACAAGGAGGATGAGATGTGGAGCCTATAGAAGTACAAGAAAATGACCCAGGCCAAGAGAAAGCACAAGAGGAACCAAACAATGAATTTGTTCTTTGATAAATGCATTACAAATGTGTCTTTTTGCCTAGACAATTTATTAAAGTATTTTGCAGCCAAATTGCATGGATGTATAGTAAAAAATTTAGTATGTAGGTCAGTATGATAGCAATAGAGGATTCTTTTAGCCATAAGCCATTTTTTGTAAAATTTTGGTTATGTTGATTCGCTACGGCGCAACCATCCTATATATATATTGTTGTGTTTTTTCTTATAATGTATGTCGGTTATGTATATATATTCAGTGAATTAGTGGGTTAGTTCAATTAATTATTTATATAAATGTAATTTTAGTGGTTAGTTCACTTGATTAAAATAAAGTGTTTCAAAGTATAGTTTGTTGTGATGT
>ML798559.1:92842-102876 GCA_009831015.1 Picea engelmannii | reverse complement strand
TTATATGTGGCAGGACAAAAAAAAGTTACATTCAAATTAAATAAACACAATTTTCTTGACATTCAACATAGTGGAAGATAAAAATTTATGAGGACATAAATATTAAAGGAGATAAAAAATAGTTTAATTTGAAATATATGAAAAAATAATTTTGTCTGTTACATATTCCTGGAAATTTAAATGCACTTGTCATATAGACTGGGATTGGGGCTCCCGCAGACCATAAACATAGTGGAAGATAAAAATTTATGAAGACATAAATATAAAAGGAGATAAAAAACATTTTTATTTGAAATACATTAAAAAATAATATTGTCTGTTACATATTCCTGGAAATTTAAATGCATTTGTCATATAGACTGGAATTGGGGCTCCCGCGGACCATAAGAGAAATATGTACAAGAAATAGGACCATGGAAAGAAGAAGTGGGCGACAATAGAGTGTAATACCTGAAAAGAATAAATTGAAAGGTATCAGTCTTTGGCTAGACATTCCTATTAAAAAAAGTGGAATAACTAGGTTGATAAACAAAGCAGGATGTGATCATTATAGATTTACAATAATGGTACATATCACCCCTTTTGCTATTTTCTTGTTGATGCCTTTTTATTGATGTCGTCGACAATTACTGGAATCGTGGCAACTGCCTGTTGCCTTTTGTCGACGAACTGCTTCAATTCCCTTTCGAGCCATTCTTCAATGTAGCTTCTCATTGGGGTGACGTTGATCTCATTCCAGATTTTTATGTTGAAAAGTTCATTTTCTAATTCCAAAAGTCGATAGAAAGATTACGCAGATACTGATCAATTTCCTCATTCTGTACCGAATAGTGGACTAGCCAGTTGTTGACGTCATATTCACCATACTCAAGGATGTTGTAAAACTTTTCCAAAGACAACGACTTAAAAATATCGACCTCTTTATCGAAGGCTTGCTTAGTTAAGGGCAAGGAGTTGACGATTAAGTTGGGGTATTGGAAGTCGTTGGTCCTTCCGACTAAGTCTATTCTGGTCAGCTTTGTGAATAATTTTTCTTTCTTTGATATGGCTTGTTCACATGACTGGACAATGAGATGCATGTTCTTCACTTTTTCTTTCCAGCAAGCATTTAATTGAGCAATCCGGTTTTTGGATGGGAGATCTTGTTGTCTTCTTCTCGCTTCTGTCATGTTGTTGACAATGGTGCCAAAAGGAAGGACCGTGTCTAAATTGAATTTTTTTTCATCCTTTAAACCCGCCTGCAAATGTTCGAGCAAATTATGTGCTCTCGTTCCAAGGGAAGTCATGGTTTGTGATGTTTCCCACGCCTCAATAATCAGTTCCATTCTTTTATTGATATTATTCTCCACATATCCTCTACATGATGCGATGATGCTGGAGGATCCTTTTAACTTGGCTGCAAGGGTGGCAGGCATGGCTATTGCCAAAGGATTGGCAAGCAATGGCATAGGAATCAAAGCTTCTTCCAATTCCTTGACCCGATCCTTCAATCTGGCATTCTCGACCTCAATGCCTCCAATGGAATCATCAAGAGCATCTACGGTTGCTATGTGAAGTCGACAGATTTGGGACGACCACATTTTCGCAAGGTTAACCTCTGAACAAGATTTTCCTTTCTTATTTTTTACTTTTTTTTTTCAATAATTAATTTTTTGGACTAGCTGTAAAAAACAACGCTTTGGAACACGAAGGATTCACCTTCGTCAAAATTTTCGGTATCAGCTGTGTCCATTGGATGACTATTCTGGATCGCGTCTCCGGGCTGATCAAGGTAGCGGAATACGCCATCCAGATCAGTCTCAAGTTCCATGTTCTCACTCTCAATTTCGGGATCTTCCGCCTATCCCACAATTTTTTTTCTCGTCTTGTCCACTGGAAGCTTGTGAGAACTATCAATTTTAGGGTGATGAGGGTCATTATCACATCCTCTGTTTGAAGAATTTTGAGTTGCTTTTTTGTTGTGGTGGGTCGTTGGAGCGATGCTCCGGGATGACGTACTTTTGGGAGTGTTATCCGTCGAGTGAACACTCTTCTCACCGGGGCCTTTTCCCTATTGCTTGTACAATTCAGTGGTGCTTTGCAGTGTGTCTAGGTCGTCGACATCAGAAGCAGGAGCATTGTCGTCAGTGTCTCTATTTTCGGGCAAGTGTTTTTTGAAAAAGGAATTGCCGAAGACAAGTGTTTGTAAATGTTGCAAATTCTTTTTATTAGGGCCGAACCCTCTTAGGATTTCATCATATCTTAGGTTCAAGTCGCTGAAATGGGCTGGGAATTCATCAATTTTGTTGACGTTCCTCAACAGGAAGTCCTCGACTTTCCAAGGCAGAGGAATGAACTATTTTTTTCTCTTCTCTTGAAATAGATGCAACCAGTAGTTGTGTTGCCTTGCTACTTCTGTAACAAACATTATGTCGGTAATGTGACATGGAAGGAGAGCAAGTTTTTCCCTGGACCCAAAAATCTTTATCACAATGTAATCATCCATATGTTCAAGTTCCCCCTTCCTATCCAAAAACCCGGTTGCCTGGTCAGATATGCGGGGAGCATATTCTCCTAACAACAAACTTTGAAAACAGACACAAAGCCATTAAAAACCTCATAAAAATAGTGGGAGGCCTTGTGCTTCCACAAGGCCTGGTACCCAGAATGTTACTGGGTTGAATTCCTAGTTCACCTTCTTGGACAGAGACAATTTTGGAAACCGACAGCAATGTGCTATCGCAAAAACCAAGTAGGATGACATATAAAATTTCTTCTCCTTTTTAAAGCTTGACAATTGGGAACATATTTCAGGGGAAATTAGCTTGCCCCAATAAAAAATGGCTTGTTCCTTCACTATGAAATACAAAATATAAAGAGCCATGCGAGAAATATTTGTTGTGGACTCCTGTCCCGTTATTCTTGTAAACAACCAAGCAATTTCCCAGAATGGATTTCTAAATGAACTAACGTCCAAGCTTGTGATATCTTCAGGAACTGTCGTCGGGTCTTGCAAGAGCTCGGGCAAGAGGTCCAACCCATTATTATGCTTTGTTAGGAACTGCTTGCAATCTTCTCCTTTGAATGTCAATGTTGGCTCTGACAATATTAACATCTGGCGGAAGACCTGAGGTGACAAAGAAACAGAAGATTGGTTCCGCAATCGAATAATTCTTTGGTCTGAAATATATTTATTGACGCACCAAGAGACCAACTCCTTAGAGTAACAAAATTCAGGGACACAGCATGCACGAGCAATCCCAGAGGTCCAAATTACTTCGTTCTGGGCAGCAGGGGATGAGTAATAAGAATATGCCCTTGACCACTGGAAGTTCTGGTCCTCGCGCCCAAAAATGTTCACTGTATCTCCACATAACTGTTGTTGAGTCGATGCCATAGGTTTATGAGAACGCTCGTTTGCTCCAGACGATGGTTGAAATGAACAATTGGAGGCGATAATATAGCCCTCCGCAAATGTTGGTTCAATGCTTATAAATGGGAAAGCTCCTCGAGCCTTTCGCTCATTAATGACAATCTCTATGGGTGTTGCATGATGAGTTGTTAGCAGTAAAGATTACTTATTGCATATTTAGAAGTGCAAAGGTGGCGGGTATGATGAAGAGCAATTAAGGATTGGAGGTTTCGTGAACGTGCCAACCCGACGACGTGCGAACGACATTTCATGATTTTGAAATCAACCCTCAGAAGGGATAATATAACCCTCCGCAAATCTTGGTTTAATGCATATTAATAGGAGATCTCCTCGAGCCTTTCGCTCATCAATGACAATCTATACGATTCTTGCACGATCAGTTGTTAGAATTAAAGCTCACTAATTGCATATTTAGAAACAAGATATATATATATATATATATAAACATTGTTTTATTATAGATAAGTGTGAAGGTAATGGAGATGGGGAAGAGCAAGGAAGGAATGGCAAGGTCTGAAAAGCAGTCGGACATGATTCAAAATAGCGTTATGGGGGATACTCGGGAGAGGTGAGTGTCTGGCGGTCAAATTTTATGTATCAGAATTAGGAGAGTGGCTAAGTATGGAATAGGGAAACGGTCGGTTGGAGTCGTTTTCATAATTGAGGATTGAAGATTTCGTGAACGGACCAACCCAACGACGCGCAAATGACATTCCATGATGTTTGAAATTAACACTCGGAAGGGATAATATAACCATCCAAATTTTTTGGTTTTATGCGTATCAATGGGAGATCTCCTCAAATCCTGGTTTAGCATTAATGCTTTCTAATTGCATACTTAGAAATAAGATCTTATATATACTTGCTAATTGTTAATTGCAAAGGGCGCGGGTACATGAAACAACGCTTAGGAATTGGATATTTCTTGAACTCGCCAACCCGACGATCCGCGAAAGAAATTCGAAGAAATGGCGAAGTATGGAAAGCGGACGGACGAGCTTCAAAATGGGGTGACAATAGTTCCACACGAGACCCGACAGTCAAATTGTATGTCTCAGAAGTTTTCAGTGCAAAATGTGTACCACGGAAAAGGGGATGATAGGTAGAGTGTAATAGGGAAGACTGTATGATGAGTCAAGTTGTAAATTTATATATTGCAGAAGTCAGGGTACTGTTTGCAGGTCATAGAACAATAGAAGTGCAATCTAGAGCCTGCTTACCTGGGAATCCGCGGTTGGAGAAGTGCCTAGGTATGGAATGGGGAAGCGGTCAGTCGGAGTCTCGATATAAAAGCACGAATGCAAATGTGAACCCGCGTGTCCGCCAACCCGCGCAACTAAACATTTTCGGAAAAATGACTAAGTGACGAGAAAGATAAAGTACATAGAAAAGAGAAACAAGAATTTGGTTAAGTATAGAACACAAAAAAGAAGGGTTAATATATTCACATCTGTAATAGATATCCCATTTCCCGGTAAGATCTTTTTTGCATGTTTTTGGAGAAGTTATATACTTATTGCATATACTTGGAAAGAAGTGTGAAGGTGGCGAACACATAAAACAACGACCAGGAATTGGAAATTATCTGAGCCCGCCAACCCGACGATCTGCGAAAGAGATTGCAAGAAATGGTCGTGGAAAGCGGTCAGATGGATTTCAAAATAGTCTGACAAGGGTTCCCGAGGAGACGTGAGGCCCCGACGGTCAAAGTGTATTGATCATAAGTTTTGAGTGCATACTGTGTAACACGAAAGAGGGGCCGATGTAGGAGTCTGGAAGTCAATTTGTATATCACGGAAGCTGACAGGTTGTTTGCAGGTCAAGGAACACTGGAAGTGCACTCTGCCTGTCTAGGAATCCGTAAGCGAAAAATTTGGGTAAGTATGGAATTGGAGGCGTGAAAGAGATTCCAAGAAATGGCGAAATCTGGAAAGCGTACGCAGGGGCTTCGAAACGTGGTGACAATAGTTCCCCAGGAGACGCGAGGACCCGAAGATCAAATTGTAGGTATCGAAACTTTCGTGTGCAAACTGTGTATCACAGAAGAGGGTATGATGTGGGAGTGTGGCAGTAAATTTTTATATCACGGAGGTTCGAGAGTTGTTTGGAGGTCACAGAACAATGGAAGTGCAATATAGAGCCCCCCTGCCCGGGAATTCGCGATCTGAAAAGTGGCTAGGCATTGAATGACTAGTGGTCGGTCAGAGTCGCGATATAAAAGCACGAGCGCAAATGTGAACCCGTGAGTCGGGCAACGTGCGCATTGAGACATTTTCGAAAAAATGACCAAGTAATGAGAAAGAGAGAGTAGAGGGGGAAAATAATCAGGAATTTGGTGAAGTATAGAAGAGGGAAAAGAAGGTCCAATATATTCAAATCTGCAATAGATATTCCATTTCCTGGCAAGATCTTTTCTCTATGTTTTTGGAGAAGTTGTATACATATTGCATATACTTGGAAAGAAATCTGAAGGTAGCGGGCACATGAAACAATAACTAGAAATTGGAAATTTTCTGAACCCGTGAACTTGACGATCTGCGAAAGAGATGTTAAGAAATAGTCAAGTGTGGAAAGCGATCGAACATGCTTCAAAATAGGGTGACAAGGCTTCCCGAGGAAACTTAAGGCCCCGACTGTCAAATTGTATATATCGGAACATTTCAGTGCAAAATGTGTAACATGAAAGAGGGGATGATGTGGGAGTCCAGAAATAAATTTTCATATCGCAGAAGCTGAAGTGTTATTTGCAGGTCACAGAACAATGGAAAGTGAAATTTAGAAAAAGGGGAAGCGCTCGGTCGAAACGCGTGAATCTACCAACCCGCGCAACAAGACATTTTCGGAAAAAATGACTAAGTAACCAGAAAGAGAAACTACAAAAGATAAAAGAGTGGGAAAATAGAAAGGCGAAGGCAATTTTCGTAAGTGGGAATTGGTTTCAAACAAGTCCCATTGTTGCAAAACCATCATTTTCTAGTAATTGTTTGCAAATGCTTTGTTGAAGATTAGATTTTATTGCAACTTGTGGGAATAATTGTGTTCTTGATACATTCTTCCATGACTTTAACCTATTAAACTTCTTGCATGATGGGTTCTTTACATTAAAGCTTACTAATTGCATGTCTAGAAACAAGAATGTCGATCTTGCTACAACATTGTGATTTGGTCTTGCTATGTTCTATCTGCATTACAAATAGAATTGAATGTTGGTTTGAAAGTGTCTGAAATTCATTATTGTTTCCATAAAATCCTGATGGATCGACACAGTGCATTGTCATATCACTGTTAAATGTTCCATTTTACAACAAATTACTTAAGCAAATACAATATCGAAGAACTATGAGACTATCGAACCATGCCAATGAGAAGGTGTTAAATCCATAAAAGGAAGCAACAACCAAGACTGCAAGGAAATTTTTTTAATAGTAAATCCATTAAAAAAAAAGAATACTAAGGACTGTATATCTATCCCTAGAAATTGGACCGAGTTCTTTCGGCCAAAACATTGAACATATTTTCCATAAACACAGGCACGAGATTTGCAACATGCAGGAGCCATCGAGATGCTCTTCAACATGCATGCAAACTGATTACCATGCTTTTTTTTTAGGAAATCCTTGCAGTCTTCTCCTCGGTGGATTAATGTTCGATGCCTCGATATCAATATTTTGCGGAAGACCTGAGCCGACAAAGAAACAAGAGAGTGGGTCCACAGTGGAATAAATCCTTGGCTTGAAGCAGATGAACAACAGTCCTGTAGTAAAATTGAAAGTTCTCACAAGCTTCTCATGAGGAAGAAGACGGAAAACGTTCTAGGGCAAACAAAATAGCCCGAAACTGAAAGTTAGGACACACCAAGAAACCACCTCCTTAGAGTCGAAAACTTCAGGGACACAGGTTGCACGAGCAATTGCAGAGGCCCAAATTAGTCCATTCTGGGCGGAAGGAGATGACTAGTAGGAATATTTCTTGCACTAGCGAGAGTTCTGGTCCTCATTCCCTAAGATGTTAATTTTATATCCAGAGAACAGGACAGTGGTCCCGCAATTGAATAATTTTTTGGCTTGAAATATATCTCTGGGAGCATCAACAGATCATTTCCTTGCAGTGAAAGACTTCTGGCCAGAACAAACTAATTTGGACCTCTGGAATTCCTACTTTTGAGTTGCAAAGCGGCTATTGCATTCAACGTCGGTTTCTTTTCTAAAACCCCTTCTTTTGGTTTTGTCAAGACCGCCATCGCCAAGCCGAGAAGTGCCGCCCATTATGGTTGATTTCAATTTGGGCATAGGAGTCGGAACAATCTCTGCATTGCCATCATCTATTATCGTATCATCGTCCATCAGATCATCTTCTTCTGGCTCGAAATCCATCGCATCAACCTCTGGGCCAGCCATCAATGCAGGCAGGCAGGTTGTCTGATCTGACAGGGTTGCCTTGGAATTCTCTGGCTTGAAATATATCTCTCGGTGCACCAAGGGACCATCTTCTTTTTTGCTCCTGGGCGGTGGGAGACGAGTAGCAATAATATGCCCTTGAATACTGGAAACTCTGCCCATCATGCCCAAAGGTTTTTACTGTATTTGGATATAACTGCTGCCATAAGTTAACGAGAATTTTCGTTTGCTCCAGATGATGTTTGAAATGAAAATTGGGGAGGGATAATATAACCCTCTGCAAATCTTGGTTTAATGCGTATCAATTGAAGATATCCTCGAGCCTTTCGTTGATCAATGATGATCTACAGGGTTCGTGCGTAATGAGTTGTTACCATTAAAGCTTACTAATTGCATATTTAGAAAAAAGTGAGAAGGTGGCGGTGACAACGAAGAGAGATTAAGAATTAGATATTTCGTAAAGGCGCCAATCAGCTGACGCACGAAAGAGATTGCATTATGTTTGAAATGAATACTTGGAAAGGATAATACTCTTCTCCACAAATCTTGGTTTAATTCGTATTAATGACAAATCTTCTCTGGTGTTCCATACATTAATGACAATCTTAACGGTTCCTGCACGATGAACCACTAGCATTAAAGCTTAATAATTACATATCTAGAAAGAAGCACGAAGGTGGCGGGGATGGTGAAGAGTGACTAAGCATTGTACATTTCGTCCACCCGCCAACCCGCGAAACAGATTCCAAGAAATGGCCAAGTATGGAAAGCGGTCGGGCGGGTTTCAAAAACAGGGTCACAAGATATACTCATGATATGTGAGGGGTCGATGGTCAAATTGTATGTCACAATGAAAAAATTCGGGCATAAATTTGTATATCACGAAATTTTGGGTGTTGTTTGTACATAACGGAACAGTGGAAGCACAATGTTGAGCAAGGCTGGCCAAGAATCGATGATGGTAACAATGGCCAAGTATGAAATGGACAAGCGGTTGGTCAGACTCATGATATAAAAGCATTAGACATACTCGAAACAAAAAATATTGACGGGCTTGAAAACAGGGCAACAAGCTCTACTCAGGAGACGTGAGGGCTCAATGGTCAAATTGTATCTACTCCAATTGTTGAATGTAAAATGCGTAACACGAAACATGAGACAATGATGAATTTCTAGGGTTAATTTGTATATTGCGAAACTTCAGGTGCTGTATATAAAAGCAGGAGACATTCGGAAAAAGGACCAAGTAAATAAAGCGAAAGAAAACGAGATAAAGGGGAATTTGTTTGCTAATTTGTAGATCGCGGAAGTCTGGGTGTTGTTTGTAGGCGACGGAACAATGGGAATGCAATGTTGAACCTACCTGTTCGGAAACTCGCCTATCCGGGAACCCATGATCCAAAATATTTGTTCAATATGAAACCAGGAAGCGGTCGGTTGGGCGGGTGATATAAAAGTAACAGTGGAAATCTGAAGACGTGAATCCGCCAACTCCCGCACCTAGACATTTTACGAAAAATGAGTAAGTAAACAGAAAGGGAAAGCAGAGGGCAAAAAGAAAGGGGATGGCAATTTTTGGAAGTGAAAATTGGTATAAGAAAGCCCCATTGATGGTCTTAAAAGTAACTATGAAGTGCATTAAACATGTGAATAGGTTATTCAATCAAGGAATAGATACAGTGAGCCATGCTTATAGTTTCCAACATCTGTTTGTATAAGAGAAGCGTCGAAAAGCTACAAGAAAACCAATTTTGGAATGTTAAGTAAAGTTATTGTACTGTCAGCTTCACCGCAAGTATAACAATGACAAATTTGAATTTTAATGTCCTTTTGTTGATATGATAGTTCCATTCGACTTCGCATAATATATATTCTTTTATTTCAAATTATTCTAGGAGATTAATTTTGTTAAGTTCATCGATCAAGGAAAAGTGCTAAAAACGAGATAGAGGGGAATTTGTTTGCTAATTTGTAGATCGCGGAAGTCCTGGTGTTGTTTGTAGGCGACATAACAATGGAAACACAATGTTGAACCTGCCTATCGAGGAACCCGCGATCCAAAATGTTTGTTCAATATGAAACAGTGAAGTGGTCGGTCGGGCTAGTGATATAAAAGTAAGTGGAAATCTGAAGACGTGAATCCGCCAACTCCCGCACCTAGACATTTTCCAAAAAACGAGTAAGTAACCAGAAAGGGAAAGCAAAGGGAAAAAAGAAAGGGGATG
>ML798559.1:69691-83011 GCA_009831015.1 Picea engelmannii | reverse complement strand
GCTAAGTAACCAGAAAGGGAAAGCAAAGGGAAAAAAGAAAGGGGATGGAAATTTTCGAAAGTGCGAATTGGTGTAAGAAAGCCCCATTGATGGTCTTAACAATAACTATGAAGTGCATTAAACATGTGAAGAGGTTCTTCAATTAAGGAATAGATACAACGAGCCATGCTTATAGTTTCCAGGATCTATTTGTATAAGAGAAGCATCGAAAAGCTACAATAAAATCAATTTTGGGATGTCTAAGTAAAGTTATTGTACTATCAGCTTCACCACAAGCATAACAACGTCGAATTTGAATTTTAATGTCTTCTCGTTGATATGATAGTTCAATTGGACTTTGCATAATATATATTGTTTTATTTCAAATTATTCCAAGAGATTAATTTTGCTTAGTTCATCGATCAAGTAAAGGTGCTAAAACGAGGCACATACTACATTTGCGTCACAGAGCTTATATTAAAGTGCAAAGCATGTCTTTTATAGTCTTTAAGATCATAGAAAAAACTGTGAAGATCTTGAATGTATTATTAATTTTCAGAACGAAGCATACAACCAAGAACCAAGTAAACACCAAATGTATTGAAAGTTGAGGCAGAAGGCAACACATGAACTCAGAAGGCTTCAAGCAAGATCCCACAACTACAAGGTTCCATAGAGTAGTACACATCGACCTTTGCATCAAACAAGTTGATATATATAAAAAACACATCGTGGCATTGATTTTCTCTTGCATGGCTATATAGTTGGAAAACAATTGTCCAATTTGGGCACCCAAAAATGTGCAGACTCCTCCATCAAAGGCACAACCAACCACCATTTTTTTTTAAATTTGCACACTGTAACAAAGATGCAAAATTCTTACTGAGAGATGCAAAAAAACATCAAAATAATAACATCGATTGCATTTATAATTAGATTCTCTTTGTTCTTTCAAGTGCACAAGAAGAAACAAAATCTATGGAAAGAGAATTTTACAGCTATAGATGTAAACTCTGAAGGACTCGACTCCGACGAACATTCATTTGGGTGTTGAAGAAAAATTACACACTCACATGACATATTTTCGTTTCCTTCCAAATCTTGACATGATTTTTTTTTTCTTTCAACTGATATGCAATATTACATTGTCCTCATTTAAGGTAAATTTGCTATGTATCCGAAAGTCGCGCAACATGTAGACATTGTTTTCCTTTTTCTATAGATATGCTTCATATGACAATTCTGCTAACCCAGGAAGCACATCTTGTAATAGAGGCTGTCTAATTGTACAATGCACGATTGTATTACCCACGGTTCAGATGGCAGCACTGAGGCAATGTCTATATATGTATGGACATTTTTTACTGCATCACAGATAATCAATTGTATCATCACTTATGAAAGTAGAAGCATAAGCATAAGAAGGAGAGTTTCGTTTTGCATAAACAGGTTCGAAGGGGACCGAGTACGCATTCACTGCAACCAAAACACCCTCAACATGGAAGCGTGAGCATAGCAGTTAATATATTTAACAATATAATATACAACTGCACCAAAGAAAGAATAATAAAAAAAAACTGCAGAAGTTTGGTGAAGGCTATTTGTATGAGAAAATTGAGGATGAATCTGTAGATGTATACGCACAACAGTTGTAGAGCTAGTTAGTTTCTTGAGATCTTGTACTATGTATGTTCACAATTCTGTTACAAATGTTGCTTGGGTTGTGCGAAAGATCATTTCTTTAACATCTCTTTTCTTTGTTATATTTTTGAAAAGCATAAGTGGAAATTGCCCTTTATGCAATTGTTGTTCCATTGACGAAAACAAATTTGAATAGGTATCGAACAATTGCAGCTACAACATGGAACAATGCAATATTTGTGTAACTTAACTGAGATACATGGACATACAAAAGTAAAGGACAAAACTAGATATGGAGAACAATACCATTGCCTTGTCGTTGTCTGACTCTCCATATTTTATATGGAGAATGTGTTGCGAGCCAAGTTTTCTCGCTAGTGTGACAACTGCACCAATGGTTCTGATTGGGTAAATGTCGTTGCTCTGTGCAAGTTGGTTGATAGTTGCGTCTGGGGAAAAACTATTTTCTGAACAAATAGCTAGAATTTTTTTCCACAATACTTGTTTCATTGAGCGATATAATCCGATCACAATCACCACAGTCATATATTGTTTTGGGCAATATATTAAAATTTGTAATGGATATCCCATTACTTGGAAATATCTTTTGTGCATGTTTCTGGACAAGTTGCATGGGAATAGTTAGTGTGACTATCATCAGGGCCTCCTTGTTTATCATGTCAGCACATATACTGGATCTTGTTTTTTTTCCCTTGTCCAAGTAGGTGCTATAGATGACCATTATGTCCCAGATGAACACTTGTCCAGTTCGGCGGCTGTTCAAGCCCTCTATTGATAGTATTTTGGGTGTTACAAGTTTAGACCCGATGACATTTGTTGAACAGGAAAAGTAATGTGAATGCTAGTGTGCATTATTTTTTTTGTTTTATTTTTTTCCCGGCATAAATGTACAAGTAGACGCAGAGCTTGGATGAACTATGGAGCCAAAGTTTTGTAACCAAACCTATT
Organism: Picea engelmannii; assembly: GCA_009831015.1. Taxonomy (NCBI): domain Eukaryota; kingdom Viridiplantae; phylum Streptophyta; class Pinopsida; order Pinales; family Pinaceae; genus Picea; species Picea engelmannii. The sequence goes on along the minus strand of ML798559.1, from coordinate 80,422 downwards.
AGTTTGTAGAACCTGCGCTATGTTCGACATCTCGCTTGCACTTGTTGATACTTCTTGTGAACTGCAAAGTATGTGATGTATATGACATCAACGTATTCACCATGCCATAGATGAATAAATAACTGAGGATATTTGTTTGGTAAACATATGGGGAACATAATGTATGCATATTTACCTTTGGCCTTGTCGGTCTGCTGATGTTTGGGATGATTGACTGATGATGGCCATGTCACTAGTCCAACTTTTTCTGATGCAAGCATGTGTAGATGAACATCATAAGGACTAAACAAGCATATGCATTATATACTGTCCATAATTGTTATTAATGTCACATGCATGGTCCAAGGAGATGGAATACACAATAGGGTGTGAAGGGATACTCAGGAAACATGAGGACCCAAGGGTCAAATCGTATGCCTCAGATTTTTTGACTGAAAAAATGAGTAACAGTAAATAGGGCGTGATGGCGGGATACGACAACCAATATGTATATCACAAAACCCCTGAACCCAGAGGCACAATCTTGAACCCGCCAGCCTGACACCCGCAATCGACAAAGTGGGTAAGTATGAAATAAGGTACAAGCATGACCATAAATGTGAACAAGTGAGTTCGCCAACCTGCGCACCAAGGCATTTTCGGAAAGACGACCAAACAAAGCAATCATAAAGCAAAAGGGATAATAAAAAATGAAAAAATTAGAAATGGGGAGGGCACAAAGGCCCATTGTTGCCAAATCATCATTTTCTAGTCCAATATTATATGCTCCCACCCGTTTTGTATGTTTAATTTACTAGCACAATTGGTATACCTTTTCGAAGATTGTACCAGAGACCCCTCTGCTGTTGCATATAAGAATTCATCTTCCTGTCTAACCAATCTGTTTCTTTGAAGGTAGCAGCGCCGAACATACATTGGATATGAAGGAAAATGATGCTAACTTCCCTTCTCCTTGGGCTGTGCGACCTCTTGGTCAAGGATCTTCAATTCCTGGAGCTGAATTAGCTCTCTAAAACCTTTATGGTCTCATTCGTAAATAACCACAAGTCTCTTTAGTCTTTCGGTGCAAGTTCTATGACACTCACGATCTCTCCCTTTGCACTACCGTGCGATTAGTGTTCAGCCGCTAACTCCTCCTCCGTTATCTCCTTCCCGCATATGACCTTGGGCTATGTCTACACACAATGGTGGGTGTGGTTGAAAGTGGTTTAGGATCAATCCACTTTTCTCCCCACAATTCACTACCAAATGCCACGCGTCCAATTTGCAATACCACAGTTTCTATTGCGACCCACTCTCAAGTTTTTAAATTCTGAGCACTTTCCATCCCCATAATCCTTTGTAACTGTTGATCTCACAATCTCGACGATGCTTCTAAACTGATGGCTCAGATTTGTCCTTTCCAAATATACGGATCATATTTAACCCTTCTAAATCAACGACTGTGATTTATTTCGTGATTCAGACTTTGGGAGTTTCAAATTTCAACCTTTGCTTTCCTACGAAATGCACGGATTCTTGTCGCGTGTCCTTCTGAATCGGATGACTATAATTTACTTCAGACTATCCAATGCTCGACATTTATTTCGGTCCTCCGACTCTCTGGGCTTCGGGAATTTCAAGTCTCAATCTGAAAATATCGAAGTGATTTCTCCGTATTTCATAATCTATCGCAACGTATCCTTCTGGATTAGACGGCTCAGATCTCCTTCGGGTCTTCGGGTTTTGATAATCTCAATTCTCAATTGAAACCCAATTGCAATTTACCCAGAGCTCCCAATCTGTTGACACGTGTTCTCCTTAAATCAACGACCCTTATCTCCTTCAAAAATATCAACTTCTCCACACTCTATTTCTCCCATAGTGATTTCACCCAGAATCCACGATATGGTGACAAGTGTCCCTTCATAAATCGATGACTCACGACTCTTCAATGATTCTGTTCTCTCCTTGGCCTTAAACTCTTTCTCCGGAGTTGTGGATCTTTCTCCACCTGTCAACCTTGATAATGAACGATCTCTTATTACTTTGGGACGTCGATGTTCTCTACTCTTATGTATACATAAAGTTTAAAGCTCATGCACTTTTCCTAAATCCAACGGTCTGAAATAATTCGGCTCCTCTTGGATAGATCTTCACCCTTCACCTTGCCCAACCTTCGCAAATTCTTCTTCTGAAAGATTTCTTCGACACTTAGTCAATTTCTGGTCCTATGCACTCCTTGCAACCAACCTCTGTCCTTTCTTACGATAAAAACCTGAGTTATTTCTCCAAGTCAAAGACTCGCATATGCACTCCTTGCGCTTAATATGCACACTCTGCATACATAAGTTCCACGCGATCTCTTCTAAGTTTCGAGTCGAACAAGACTCTCTCACACGCACTCCTTGCATTCAATATGCACTCCTTGCATAACTTACATAAGAGAAACAATTGAAACTTATTCAATTCTTCATAAGTTCATCCATTCACCATGAACATCATACACCCACAAAATTCATAACAACAGTAAACTTGTAGACAATATCAACACTGTACAATTGGATCAACATCCTCTGTTCTATTCATTCCAAGAAAAAAAAACATGATTACACCTCTATCTCTTACAGTCATTACAATTAGAAAACTTATCTAAGGACCCAAAGCTTCCTTGCTCTTCTTCCTCCTATCTAAATTCTATCACTTTCTACTCCAACGGTTACCTACTCAGCTTAATTAATGCAACCTAATGACTCATACGGGCTAATATCCTTACACGACTGTAATATATTACAGTCGTGTAAGGATTTACAATAATCCATCAATTCAAAATGGTGGCCTAACTTTACATACAACTAATTAATTAACGAGAGATTCAAAACGATCTCCACACTGCTACCAAGTTGGTTAAGAGTTGGGTTTGGCTCTTTCAATGCATTGAAGTGTCGACTCTGCTTCCACGTTTGCTTTTCTTGATGTGATAGCGATGCTCCTGTATTAGAAAGTTAGTATGCAGAAATACATGTAAAAGAAATAAATACAGTTCTATTTATTTCAAGGTAGCAGTAAAGAGAATATGATTCACATGAGAATAAGCAGAAATATACGTAGTATATCCACACGGTAAAAAAGGTGCAAAGCAGTAGAACAAGTAGAACAAATACACAGACAATAAATGAAATACTAAACACTGGAATATGAAATAAGAGTACATGTATGCACCTCTTTAAGTCCTCCTCTACATTCACGCCAAAGAGTCCATCGTCCTCTCCAGCTACTCTGTTTATTTAAATGTAGCAATGCAGGAAAAATACAATGGACATGAAGGAAGTTAGTATGAATGAAGACATGTAATGAAGATAAGTAATTGAGTAGGAAGGTACAAAATATCTACATACAATAAACTAGGTGAACACATATACATACAATAAATGAAATACAAAACAACGGAATATGAAATAACAGTACAAGCATGTACCTTTGTATCTCCTCTTCCAGCGCTGAAGTTAAGACTCCTTCGTTTTCTCCAACTATTCTGTTTGTTTGAATGTGGGAACGCACAAAATACAATGAGCATGAATGGAAGCTGGTATGCAGCGAAGAACAAGTAATATGTACATACAGTAAATGAGAATCAACGAATAGAATAAAACACAGTTAGAAACATGAACCTTTGCTTTTCTCCATCCATGGTTGTAAATATATACAGTTTTTCCCTGCCCAAAATATATTACAAGCCACAAAATATTATGAAATTGCATGGCCATAGCTAAATGCTTTTGGTTTTCTATGGCAAAGTATCCATATATGCTTCCAGACATGGAAATATAATTTTGCAGTATCTTTGGTGTACATATCATATCTCAAGTATAAGACAAATTGTATCGTGGTCACACTAGTCTGTGTAGAGGATAAAGAAGTTGTATTGTGATATGGACACATTTCACCATATATGGTTAATAAGTGAGTTTTGCACATGTTTTATTTTAACAAAAAGACAGTGGATATTGCAACTGCACATGTAGTTGTCAAATTATTTCTTATGCCACTATTTTGTATCATGTCAACACTGAAGTATCAATAAAATTTTATAGCAGAACAGGCGGGCACGAAACAAGCATCGGATCTCGACTTCGCCAGACACGACAAACAACACAACCACAACCCCACTCGCGGGTGTAGGACATTAAGACTCCAAACCACTTTAAAGAAAGAAAAAAAAAAACCCAACTCCAACTGGCGGTGCAAGACCCCAACCCTGCAAAGTCGAAGTAAACAAAAGAAAACAACAAACACCAAACCAACGAGAAAACACCAATATGCCGAACTGCATCCCCAGGGCCCCAAACTCGCAAACTTGAGCCAAACAACAACAACCAACAACTGACGAACCAACGAACAAGCAACAACCACAGAACCAATAAACAACATATGTATCTCCAACGATTACCAAACTACAACATAAGCACAGAAGGAACCAAAAACATATGACGAGCATGCCAGTAGAAATAAGCAAACTTTCTTACTTGCAAACTGCAAACACTGAACAACAAAGAAGGAATATAAAATGAAACTATGGCATTGAAATTTACTCTAAAACGATGAATGACAGAAGCGATGGCTGAATTGTGGGTGCAACACCTGGACCCCGCAAAGTAAAAATAAATAAAAAATAGATCCAACTGCGAATGCAGGACCCCAACCTGGCAAAGTTGAACCAAACAACAACAAGCATCAATCAACGCCCATATCGAAGGTTTGGTTCAACCAAAAGTTGAACCAAACCTTCTGTATGCAAACATTTCAATATAAATACAAAGGACTAATAATAATAGTAGGAAAAATACACTAATAAAATTAAAAAAAACAACGCCCATGCTCAGAACTTTCGGTTTGTAAACATTTCAGTAAAAATGTAATAAAAATTAAAAAGGAGCGTCTAATCTTAAAACTTTGGATATCTACACATTTACAACATTGGGAACAACGAAGCTGGAAATAAGACCTCAAATATATTCTCCAATGAGACGATGACATATAAGTTTTTATTTTTTATATAAAAAATAATATTTTTACTTCTATAGTACAAACAATACAGATGATGTGAAAATTTATAGTCAAAGGACAAAGTAATATGGAGTCAACGAATTATCGATCGCTATAGTCCCTCTGCGCTTTCGGCATGGACTAATAAGACTAACTTAATAAATAATGCAAAATACTATAGAGATAAATGTTTAACTTAATAATAAATAAGATTAATTTAATAAATAATACAAACTGAAAATAAATTCATAGAAATTATTTGGAAATTGTTTTTCTTTTATTTGAACTTTGTATTTGAGAAGTTCTTCACCAACATATTAAACACACTTTGCTTTGTCTTCTTTTTATACTTGCTTGTGAAATAGTATATTGTAATGGCTTTGGCTAAAAGTTCTACCTTTGGGTTTTTTTTCGTTGGAATTCAATGATGTAAATTTGGACAAAATCACTATTTTCTGTTGTTTAAATTGCATTTATGAATGCATAAATGGATTCAGCATGCTGAAAAACCCTGGGACACTAGGATTATACAAACTTAGCCACTTAAATCTGCAGATCGAACCATTCATCACCGGATTTCGGGCAAAATCAAACAGAAAAAATTGTCGGAAAAAAACCAAAGGTAGAACGTTTAGACTACTGCTATTGAAATTGCTTTAGAGTCAAATTGCTAATTGGTTTTTTTTTTTTTCTAAGTAAAAGGCGGAACCTATTATATTATAGCTTCAAAAAAGGAGTACACATGACACACATGTGCCAACTGTCCTGCCTATGCAGGAAACCAAGATATCTAGCATGTGCACAATAGCATGCAAAATCAAAGGGTTCATTGCGCCACCCTGCCCGAAGGAAACCAAGGTATACATCCATAATTAACAGCAGTATAGTGAAGTCTGTTCTAATGCTAACCAAGCTAACAACTAAAGAGCTACACCTCTGGTAAACTATTACAGAAAAATATTTGAAAATGATGCAAGATAGAAGAACCTATTCCCCGAAGTCCTTGTGGGCGTCCGTTGCCTTTCCACCGTTGGCTGGGATGACATAAGGCTGAGCACAGGTTGGGCATTGTCGCCGAGGAGTGGCACTGGAGTAGGCCGCATAGAGCATGTCCAGGCGTTTGCTGACGCAGACTGCTCTGAAAATCTGATCATCCACTAGGATTCGAACTTGAAAAATCAACTGCAGATGCTCCGGGTGCAGGAGTGGTGGCGAGGGCGGCGTCTGCGACTTGTCGTCCATTTCCTTATGTCCCGACTGCTCTCTGGTTGGATGCGATTCTGTGGTACTTGCCGGTGGCTCCTCCTCTACCAAGCAAGTGGTGGCCTCTTCGTTAATTGCTTCGCAGGGATCTGAAGTGTTTCTTGAGCGGGGCGGCGCCTCTGCTTCTGCAATACATGTCGGGGGGTTCCAATTATCTGGAACAATAAACATCTTGCTCTCTGAAAAGTCCGGTGGAAGCTCCATGTTCGGGACTTCCTCTACAAAGGTTCTGGGGGGCGAGCTTTCAACCGTGTTTACCTGACGTCGCCTCTGCTTGGCCATGATCATGGCTCGCTCAAATTTCCTGTGTCGCTTTCTCCTAGATTCTGCCACGTACCAGCCGGCTCCCCTGCGAGGCTTCCCTCTCACCCTCGGCATGGAAAGAGAAAGGATCAATGCCAGGGCGCCGAGAACGCTGTTGCTACCCCTCTGCTCGGCAAGCTTCAAATGCACATTAAGATTTCCGGTGAGGCGGGCTAAGGCATAAAGTATGGTGGCTGCCATTAAAGCCGAGAGCTTAATGCTCTGGCTGGTCGGCCTGTAATCACTCGTGAGAGGCCCTATCGTTAAACAGAGACCGACGATGGTAAGGACCCTCATTAATAACTGAGTGTGTGGTGAGAGCCATTGTAAATGGCCTCTCCGAGCTCACCTCCACATGCCTCCCCTATACCGCGTGTCACCCCATCCGGGGAAAGGTATGCGGGCTTGGCCCAGTTAAGCTTTCTGCAGCTAGACCACGTCCTTGCTCGGGTTTTGAGCACAAGACTCGACCTTTGTTGCAAGAACGACTTTACCATCCAGCCGCCTCCCCTGACCTTCAAATTGCTAATTAGTTTTGATACAAAAAAATTATTAAAATTTTTCAATGTTTGTCATAAATTATATTAAACCAAATATTTGAAAATTACAAAATAAATTTCAAATTTTCAAAATACCATTTAAACAATTATCATTCCTTAGTTATTATCGGCATTAATTTATTAATTCACATGATGTATGTTCACAAATAAGCTTGTCCCATGGTACCCTTACCGCTCCTTACCACTATGGAGAGAGCTTGACATTGCTTTTACCAAATGTGGCACTATTTGTTAAGCAACAATAGTGGCACTAGCTTATTAGCTCATAAACACATGCCATTTTAATTTTAATGTTTATGATGTCACCAAATTCCAACGAGCTCTATATTTGTTTGATAACCATGATAACATTAGCTCATAAATGCAGTTCCACTCTTAAATTTGAATTTGAATTAGGGAAAATTGTGGATTAAAATTTCTTTATTATAAACTCCATCATCATAGCATATTATGGAAATCATATTTTCATTGCATCGCCATGAATTTGGGGAATATCTGTCTATAGACTTTTCATTATTTGAATCTTTTAGCTATTTGAATCTTTGCGTAACCATTTAACATTTATGTTTATTTAAATTTGAATTCAAATTATTAAATATGCGAATTTGGGGAATATCTGTCTATAGACTTTTCGCTATTTGAATCTTTGTGTGACCATTTAACATTTATGCTTATTTAAATTTGAATTCGAATTATTAACATATTTTAGTTTTGTTTATAATGGTAATCAATTTAAAATTGTTATAAAATATATATTTATTGAATTTTTGTAATTTTTTAAAATAACAAGAGTTGTATAGCACCGTAGTTTCTGCCGGGTTGGAATGGGAATAAATGCATAGGTATGGGGGACCGTGGGAGAATGAGAAGCCCGAAGTAGCGGAGGCAAATGGAAACTCCCATAGACACATGGCAAGCAGCAGACAATATAGGTGGTATCCATGTAGAAAATGACATGTGGCACTGTGCGACACACCATCCATAAGATGTCAGGCTGCTACATGACTTTGGGAGAATGTCACTCCGAGATTTGTCCTTTCAGAACAAACACAGTTCCCCTGAAGCACGGAGCCCCGAAGAGCCGAAGTCCCGAATTCCCGAATTAGTTAATGATAATATTATATTAATATTGGGTTAACAAGTAATTAGGGAGAAAGTCACTTTGCGAGAAATTTGTTCCATCACTAAATATGGCCAGGGGAGTTTTAAAATTGGCAGGTCGGTAAAACTTTAGCAGGGAGGCTAAAGTGCCAGGGTCGCCCAGATGACAGAGTGGAAACTAATCGACGACTCACATTCATTTCAGAAAGAGAAGGCGCCCGAGCGTTAATCTCCTAGAGAAATTCTGGCATTGAAACCATTTAGTTTTTGAAAGTACTCTCATTCTAATTATACTGTGTTTTGCATAATCCATCTTGTTTTTATTTTCTTGATAACATTCTATAATTTTTCCTATTACCAGTAGTACAACAGATAGCTACTAAAAAGCACAAATATCCCCATCACGTGTAACTTGATATATTGTTGGAGTGTGACTTGCCATGTTCGAAATTTACGTTCCTACCTTGTATGTTTTATCTCTTTAATGTATTTATGAAATTCATTCATAATAATCTTTGTATACTTCCAATTGACTTTCATCCCAATATTTAGAGTTAAGTATAATTTTCATAGTCACTTCTTTAATTTTTCCCATGGACAAAGTAAGCAACATCCATTTCATTTTATTAAATAGATCATCTGGCCTGTCTGTCTCTATATGTGTTAGGACAAATAAAGTTATATGCGGTGGCAAACAAACAAATATATATATTTTTAAATGTGTCTAGTGTCGAAGATTCTTTGATCTTCTTGTGTGACCTCTGTGTTTGCTAGTTTTTTCTATATATTAACACACACCTAACATGATTGTTTACTTTCATGAGTTTTCAACTCATTGAAGTTAATTTAAACTGTGTGAAAAGAAGGTGTCGAGACAGAGGAAGATGCCCTTTTCCTGAAACTTTTGTCCGTGAGCAGCAAACCCACTTTGCAGAGATTGATCTGCAATTTCTCTCCAGGAAGAGGGAATCTTTGTATAGTACCAAATGGGCATCTCAGTATAGTACCAACTCGTATATTTGTAACATGTCTATCCACTTGATTTTTTTTTTGGCAATGACAAAAAATTTCGAAGGTTTCTATTTCTGCGGATATTCTTGCAGATGTATTTACAAGTCTGTAAACCCTTGAATATGTTAGGACCAAAACGACTACCTAATGAGGATGTCAATCCTACTGCGTTTTTATAGATGTGGTACTTCTCTTTAAGTTTTTCATGGGGCGTGTATAGTTCAAATGTGGGACTTAGAGAATTTCCGTCGTAATGACTTAAAGAAATACAAAACGATAGAAAATATATATATATTTTTTTGAAATAAAGGTTCCTAGAAAATAGGACCAGGAATCACACACATTAAACATTCAAATTAAATAAACACAATTTCCTAACATCTAGCATAGTTCAAGATAATAATTTATGAGCACATAAAAATAAAAGAAGATGACTGACATGCATAAAGAGAACTAACTTTGCATTCCGAAAACAAGGTTACAAGGCACCGTCGAGATTGTTCCCGAAGTAGTTTTCTTTGAAATTTATCAAAAAATAATAATGTCTGTTACATATTCCTCAAAATTTAAATGCGTTTGTCAGATAGACTGGGATTGGGGCTCCCGCGGACCATAAAATAAATAAGTACAAGAAATAGGACTGTAGAAAGAAGAAGTGGGCGACGATAGAGAGAAAAACCTGAAAAGAAGAAATTGGAAGTTATCAGTCTTTGATTAGACATTTTTATTTAAAGAGGTGGAATAACTGGATTGATAAAGAAAGAAGGATGTGATTAGTATAGACTTACTCTGATGATATCTATCTCCCCCTTTGTTATTTGTTTGCTGATGCCTTTTTATTTCTCTTGTCGACGAATACTAGAATCATGCCAACCGCTTGTTGCCCTTCGTCGGTGAGCTTGTCGATTTCCCTTTGGATCCATTCTTCAATGTAGCTTCTCATGGGGGCCACGTTGATCTCATGCCAGATTTTATGTTGAAAAGATCTCTTTCTAATTCCCTTAGATCGATAGAAAGATTACATAGAGCCTGTTCAATTTCTTCATTTTGTACCGAATAGTCCACTAGCCAATTGTCCATGTCATTTTCACCATATTCAAGGATGCCATAAAACTTTTCCAAAGACAACCCCTTGAAAATATCAACTTGTTCATCGAAGGCTTGCTTGGTTAAGGACAAGGAGTTGAGGATTAAGTTGGGGTCTTGGACCTCGTTGGTGTTAAATGATGAGCTTGATTTCTTATGAAGATTAATTCTTTTATTTTCTTCAATACTTTGATTCCAGCTTAATACACTTCAACAATTACAAATCATAATCGAATAGAAATAACTATGTAGATAAGTAAACATGCACATCAACAACACATATACCCTGGGGAAACCCTGTACAGGGAGAAAAACCCCAACAAACAATATTCCTTTATTGCGTTAATAATGTAAGGTCTCTTACAAATATCCACCATGAATG
>ML798559.1:43611-59082 GCA_009831015.1 Picea engelmannii | reverse complement strand
TAAGTATAACAATGACGAACTTGAATTTTAATATTGTGATTGATTTCATAGCCCCATTTGACTTTAGCTAGCATATATCATTTTTTTTCAAAATATTTGCGAAGAAGAAATTTGGTAATTTCATTAATAAAGTAAAAGTGCTCAAATAGAGGCCAAGGGATAAACAACCAATAATATGTTTCCTTTTTGAGTGAAGAAATCAAGGAAGCAAGAGGGAAATAAGAGATTGTTCGCTCAACAAGGTTGAGATGAGAACGAAACTTCTTGGGTGGGGCCCCAACTCCCACATCGTGAATTAGTGTTGCTATGTTCTATCTACATTATGAATGGAATTGAATGTTGGTTTGAAAATGTGTGAAATTTATTTATGTTTCCATAGAAGCCTCACGTGATCGACACAATGCATTGTCATATAATTGTTCAATGCTTCATATTTGATCAAATTACTTGAGTCAATACAATATTTAAGAATTACGAGACTATCAAACCATGCAAATGAGAAGAGGTGTTAAATACAACAAAGAAGCACCAACCAAGATTCCAAGGCAATTTTTTAATAGTAAATATATAAGAAAAATAGTGGGTAATATATATTTATCCATAGACATTGGACTGAGTTCTTTGCACTGAAGCATTGAACATACTTGTCATAAATACAGGTAGAGGAGTTACAAAAAAAAACATGCATACAATTATGTGTTGTTCATCTAGTGTGACAAGGCATTGGCAAGCTCTTGAACATGCATACAAACCTGATTATCATGTTTTTTTAGGAACTCCTTGCAGTCTTCTCCTCTGAAGGTCAATGTTGGTTGCGGAAATCTCAACATCTTGCAGAATACCTGAGGTGACAAAGAAACATGAGAGTGGTTCTGCAGTGGAATAATTATTTGGCTTGAAAAAGGTCTCTCAGTGCACCAAGAGACCACCTCCTTACAGTCAAAGACTTCAGTGACACAACCTGCACGAGCAATTCCAGAGGTCCAAATTACTTTGTTCTGGGCAGAAGGGGACCAAGATACCACCTCCTTATAGTCAAAGACTTAAGGGAAACAACCTGCACGAGCAATTCCAAAGGTCCAAATTACTTCGTTCTGGGCGAAAGGGGATGGGTAGTAGGAATATGCCTTGCACCACTGGGAGTTCTGGTCCTCACCCCCTAAGATGTTAATTTTATGTCTAGAGAACAGGAGAGTGGTCCCGTAATTGAATAATTCTTTGGATTGAAATATATCTCTCAGCGCACCAAGTGACCATCTCCTTATAGTCACAGACTTCAGGGACACAACCTGCACCAGGGAAAAATCCAAACCCTAATCCAAAACCCTAAAAATGAAAGGAAATGATACATCTCTGAGGGAAAGGACCGCCATCCAAGTCGAGATACTCAAACTCTCGAGATGCAAAGCAATTATTATGTTCAACATCCGTTTCTTTTTTGAAACCCCTTCCTTTGGTCTTGTTAGGGATGCCATCGCCGAGCTGGGAAGTGCCCCCTGTTATGGTTGATTTCAATTTGGGCATAGGAGTGGGAACAACGTTTGCATTGCCATCATCCATCATCGTATCATCGTCCATCAGATCATCTTCTTTTGGCTCGAAATCGACCGCATCAACCTCTGCGTCAACTATTCTTTCATGATTTTTTGCAAAATCCTTGAAATTTGGAGCGAGTGATGGATATACAGAGCGAATGCAGGATATACACATTTATAGGGTTACAAAACAAATAAACACAGGGGGGTAGGATATACACATTTATAGGGTTATAAAACAAATAAACGCATGGGGGGTTGTTTGAGCAGGGGGGTTGCCTTGGAATTCTTTGTCTTGAAATATATCTGTCGATGCACCAAGGGACCATCTCCTTACTTCCTTCTAGGCGAAAGGAGATGAATAGTAAGAATATGCCCTGGACCACTGGAAGTTCTGGTCATCATGCCCTAAGGTGTTTACTATATCTAGACAGAACTACTATAAAGATGCTTCCATAAGTTGATGAGAATGTCCGTTTGCTCCAGATGATGTTTGGACTGAACACTCGGAAGGGATAATATAACCCTCCACAAATCTTGGTTTAATGCGTATCAATGGGAGATCTCCTTGAGACTTTCGCCGATTAATGACAATTTCTACGGTTCTTGTGTAATGAGCCGTTACCATTAAATCTTACTAATTGCATACTTAGAAAAAAGTATGAAGGTGGGGGGGACGACGAAGAGCGATTAAGGATTGGAGATTTTGTGAAGTCACCAACCCGACGATGCGCGAAAGAGATTCCATGATGTTTGAAATGAACACTCGGAAGGGATAATATAACCCTCCACAAATCTTGGTTTAATTCATATTAATGGGAGATCTCCTCGAGCCTTTCACACATTAATGACAATCTTTATGGTTCCTGCATGATGAGTTGTTAACATTAAAGCTTAATAATTGCATATCTAGAAAGAAGTGCGAAGGTGGTGGGGATGGCGAAGAGCGATTAAGGATTGGACATTTCATGAACCCACCAACCCGACGACCCCCGAAAGAGATTCCAAGAAATGGCCAAGTATGGAAAGTGGTCGGTCAGGCTTCAAAATAGGGTCACAAGTTATGCTCAGGAGACACAAGGGCCCGATGGTCAAATTTTATGTCTCCGAACTTTTCACTGCAAAATGTGTAACACAGAATAGGGTATGATGGCGGAATTCGGCGGTCAATTTGTATATTGTAGAACTTCGGGTGTTGTTTGTAGGTCGTAGAACAATGGAAGCGCAATGTTGAGCAAGCTTGTCCGGGAACCGACGATGGAAAAAGTGGCCAAGTATGGGATGGGGAAGCAGTTGATCGAACTCGTGATATGAAAGCATGAAACATATTTATAAAAACGACTAAGTAACCAGAAAGGGAAAGTAGAGGAGAAAAAGAAAGGGGAATTTGGTTGTCAATTTGTATATCAGGGAAGTCTAGGTGCTGTTTGTAGGGGGAAGAACAATGGAAGCGCAATCTTGATCCCGCCTGGCCAGGAACCTGCGATTAAAAAAGTTGTTGAGTATGGAATGGGTAAGTGGTCGGCTGGACTTGTGATATAAAAGCATCAATGGAAATCTGAATGCGTGAATCTGCCAACCCGCGCACTTAGACATTTTCAGAAGCAAGAATTGGTCTTAATAAAGCCCCATTAGTGGTATTAATAGTAACTATGAAGTGCATTAGACAGGTGAACAAGCTCTTTAATCAAGGAATAGAGAAAGTGAGTCATAGTTATACTTTCCAGGATGTGTTTGCATAAGAGAAGCATTGAAAAGCTATAGAAAAATCAGTGGAGGGTTGTTCAAGTAAAATTATTATACTGTCAACTTCACCGTAAGTATAACAACGACTAAGTAACCAGAAAGGGAAAGTAGAGGGGAAAAAGAAAGGGGAAGGAAATTTTCGGAAGCAAGAATTGGTCTTAATAAAGCCCCATTAATGGTATTAATAGTAACTATGAAGTGCATTAGACAGGTGAACAAGCTCTTCAATCAAGGAATAGAGAAAGTGAGTCATAGTTATACTTTCCAGGATGTGTTTGCATAAGAGAAGCATTGAAAAGCTACAGAAAAATCAGTGGAGGGTTGTTCAAGTAAAATTATTGTACTGTCAACTTCACCGTAAGTATAACAAGGACGAATTTGAATTTGAATTTTCTATGGTTGATATCATAATCCCATTGGACTTCACCTAGCATATATCCTTTTATTTCAAAATATTTCTGAAGAAGAATTTTGGTAATTTCATCGATCAAGTAAAAGTGCTAAAATGAACTACATATTACATTTTCTTCACAGAGATTACATTAAAAGGAAAGGCAGGTCTTGTATATTCTTTAAGATCATAGAAAAACCACTAAGACCCTGAATCTATCATCCAACCATAATTCAAAAACTGGGCCCATGAGAACCTTGAACTACAGTATGAAAGCACATGAACAAAAGTTTGCCAAACACAAGACAGGAAAAAATCAGTGGAGATTGGGCATTGTATCCCATCTATAACCGAATCCCCAAATGGGCACCAAGAAATTTGTTGATTACTATATTACTATGAACATTTGCTTCTGATAGTACTATGAACCAAGATCATGCTGACTTGGCAATGTTCTAACATTACTAGTTCTGGAAAAGAGTGTCAACATTTAACTTAATGGAGTTCGAACAATGCTAAATTTTCAATATTATTGAAAATGCCTGATGGTTCCGTTCAGAGGAGCAAGCCATTTTGATGGCTCAAAGGATGGACCTGATTTATTCACTGTTGGATATTTTGTATGAGGTCTCTCCTCATGCTTCTCATTCCTGGACTAAAGAATCTTATGCGCTTCTAGTTCAATTTGTCATGACACTGCAAAACTCTATTCATATCTTGATTGGGTAGCATGGAAAAATACATATGATATTGTTTCGTTTCTTGTCAACACATGATATGATTTTTTATTTTTTTTGGTTCAATCGATATGCAGTATGGCATTGTCCTCATTTAATGTAAATTTTCTATGGACGCGAAAGTTGCGTAACATGTAGACACTATTTGCCTTTTTTTTAGGTATACTTCATATGGCAATTCTGCCAACCTAGGAAGCACATCTTGTAACAGAGGTTGTCTAATTGTACAATGCACAATTTTCTTATTGAGGGTTCAAATGGAAATGTTGAGGCAATGTCTATATATGTAAGGGCATTTTTTACTGCATCATAGGAAATCAATTGTGCCATCATTTATGAAAGCAGAGGCAGAAGTAGGAGAGTTGCATTTGGCACATACAGGCGCGAAGGGGGTCGAGTACGCATTTTTTGCAACCATAACACCCTCAACTTGCACACATGAGCATAGTAGTTAGTATATTGAACAATATAATATACAAGTGTATAACAAAAAAGCTGCACAAAATTGTTTAAGGCAATTTTTATGACAAAGTGTGGATGGAATTGTAGATGTATACGTACAACAATTGTTGAGCTAGTTAGTTTCTTGAGATCCTGTACTATGTCTGTTCGCAATTCTGTTACAAATGTTGCTTGGGTTGTGCAAAAGATCCTTTCTTTAACATCTCTTTTCTTTGTTATGTTTTTGAAGAGCATAAGTGGAAATTTCCCTTTATGCAATTGTTGTTCCATTAAGGAAAATAAATTTGAATAGGCGTCGAACAATTGTAGCTGCAACATGGAACATTGTAATAGTTGTGTAACATAACCGAGATATATGAGGATGTGAAAGTAAAGGACAAAACTGGATATGGAGAACGGTACCATTTCCTTGTCATTGTTTGACTCTCCATCTTTTATATGGAAAATGTGTTGCGAGCCAACTTTTCTCGTGAGTGTGACAGTTGTACCAATGGTTCCGATTGGGTAAATGTCATTTCTCTGTGCAAGTTGGCAATTGTTGTGTCCGGTACGGAAGAATATTTTGAACAAACCGTGGGAACTTTTTCCACAATACTTGTTTCATTGAGCGATATAATCCGATCACAATCACCACGGTCATATATTGTTTTCGACAATATATTAAAATTTGCAATAGATATCCCATTACTTGGCAAGATCTTTTTTGCATGTTTCTGGACAAGTTGTGTAGGGATAGCCAGCATGACTGTCATCACGGCTTCGTTGTCTGTCATGTCAGCATGCATAATGCATATAATAGGTGCTATACATGACCATTATGTCCCCAAGGAACACTTGTCCAGTTCCGCAGTTGTTCAAGCCTTCTATCGATAGTATACTGGGTGTTATAAGTTTAGACTTGGTGACATTTTTTGAACACAAAAAGTACTGTGAATGGCAGTTTGTATCATTTTTTTGTTTTTTTTGTTTTTTGGCATAAATGTACAAGTATATGCACATTTTGGATGAAGTATGCAGGTCAGAGTTTTGTAACCATACCTCTTAGTATGCGGAGCTTGCACTATGTTGGGAGTTTCACTTGTGCTCGTCGATACTTCTTGTGAACTGCAAAGCATGTGTTGTAGATGAAATAAAAATATTTATCATGGCATAGATGAGTACATAACTCAAGATATTTGTTTGGTAAACATAGCAATAACACAATGTATGAATTTTTACCTTTGGCCTTATCGTTCTGTTGATGTTTGCGATTATTGACTACTCATGCCCATGCCACTCATCCAACTTTTTCTGATGCAAGCATGTGTACATGAACATTAGAATGACTAAATAAGCATATGCATTGTATTTTTTTCATAATTGTTATGGATGTCACATACAGGCTTGAAGGGGATGGAGTATGAAATAGGGTGTCAAGGGATACTCAGGAGACATGAGGACCCTACGGTCAAATTGTATGTCTTGGAAATTTTGAGTGCAAAAACGTGTAACATGGAACATGGCATGATGGGGGAGTTCGATGGTCAATCTGTATATTGTGAAACTATGGGAGTTGTTTATATGTCACGAAACAATAGAAGTGCAATCTTGAGCCCACCATCCGAGGAGTCCGACTGTCAATTTGTATATCGCAGAACTCTAGGTGCTGTTTGTAGGACATAGAACAATAGAAACACAATTTTGAGCTCGCCAGCTCGGGAACCCGCGATAAAAAAAGTGGTTAAGTATGGAATGAGGAAGTGGTCGGTCGGACTCGTGATATAGAAACATGAGTAGAAATGTGAAACCGTGAGTCTGCCAACCCGCACACCTAGACATTTTTGGAAAAACGACTAAGTAAAGTAACTAGAAGGGGAAAATAGAGGGGAAAAAGAAAGCATAATTCGATTAAGTATAGAAGAGGGGAAAAAAGGGATAATAGAGAGTGGGAAAATAAAAAAGGAGAGGGGAATTTTCGGAAGAGGGAAGTCTCAACAAAGGCCCATTGTTTCCAAATCATTGTTTTCTAGTCCAATATTTTATCCACCTACTCGTTTTGTGTGTTTGATCTACTATCACTATTGGTATACCTTTTCGAAGATTGTACTTCATCTTCCTCTGCTGTGGCATATAAGATTTCATCATCTTGTCCAACTAATCTATTTCTTTAAATGTAGCAATGAAAAAAATACAATGGACATGAAGGTAAGTTGGTACGTAGAAAGACATGTAAAAAAATAAATACAGTTCTATTTATTTCAATGCAGCAGCACATAAAATACAATTGACATGAAGATCAGTTATTATGTAAGAAGATATGTAGTATCTACATACAATAAATTAGGTGCAAAGCAGTAGAATAAATATACAACAATAAATGAAATACGAAACAATGGAATATGAAATAAGAGTAGAAGCATGCACCTTTGTATCTCCTCTTCTAGATTTGTGGTTAATAGTCCTTCATCTTCTCCAGTTATTCTGTTTATTTCAATGTGGGAACACACAAAATACAATGAACATGAATGTAAGTTGGTATGTAAGGGAAAACAAGTAATATGTACATACAATAATTGAGAATCAAAGGAATAGAATAAAAGATAGAGTTAGAAGCATGAACCTTTGTTTTTCTTGATCCATGGTTGTGGTTATATAGAGTTTTTCCTGGAGAAAATATATTGCAAGCCAGAAAATATTAAGAAGTTGGATGATCCTAGTTGAATGATTTGGTTTAGTGCAACAAAGTATCCAGATATGCTTTGAGACATGGAAATATGATTTTGTAATATGTTTGATGTATATTTCATAATTCAAGTACAAGACAAATTGTATCATGGTCAGACCAGTATGTGTATAAGATAAAGATGGTGTATTGTGATATGGGCACATTTGACCATACATGGTCAATAAGTGCATTTTGGACATGCTTTATCTTAACCAAAAGAAAGCGGAGATTGTAATTGCACATGTAGTTTTCCAATTCTTTTGTTATGGCATTATTTTGTAGCATGTCAACATTGAAGTCTCCTAGAAGTGTAATGCATTTGAAAAAACATTCATTATGTTGGCAATGTTGCACGCGGAGCGACATAGAGATTGAATATTGCAATTTGCAATCAATGGAAAATTACTCTTGCTAGCACCATCTCAACATCTTTTTCTTCTACAAGAACATTTTGCAAAGGCATGTAGGTACTCATTCCCAGGCAAGGTGTGAATATTATTGAGGGCATGGTGGGAAGGCTAAAGAATTTCCTTATTCAATTGAGGCATTAGATCTCCACTTTGTCACATAAGGTAAAGGACCGAGATTTGTAATGCTAGAGAAAATAACAGCCAGAGTTGTGCACACAATATTGGCATACATATGGTTGAAAGTTTGGAGAAAAAATTGGAGCAAAATTTAAGACCAAGAGGGAAAGATATGCCAACCTCTATGGAAAGTCTGCAGCATAGGAGTGATGAATAAATACCTAAACATTCTTATTTGCAAACTGTACATAGTAAACAATAAATAAAGAATATGAAACTATGGTATTGAAACTTACTCGTCAATGATGAACAACAAAATCGTAGGTCCAATTGCGAGTGCAGGATTTCAACCCTGAAAAGTGCAATAACAGGTCCTATAACTACTTAGGATTTGCATTCCAGGTCCTGGAACGTTTTTCTTTATAAGTTACTGAAATATGTCACTGACAAAGATGGATAATGCCTGGCAATGGTGTGCAATTTTGTTGCAGCTTAGTTACCGTTGTATCATACTTAGCCCTTCTACAACTACCTGTAGTTTTCTTCTACAAGAACATCTTGCAAAGGCAACAAGGTTGACATCATCTTTTTCATGTGAAAGACACGGGTTCGATTCCCATACGGGATAGGTAGGTACTCATTCCTGGGCAAGCTGGGAATATCATCAAGGGCAAGGTGCAAAGGCTAAAGAATTCCTTATTCAATTGAGGCATTAGATTTCCACTTCGTCACATACGACAAAGGACCGAGATTTGTAATTCTAGAAAAAATGACAGCCATAGTTGTGCATACGACATTGGCATGCACATGGTGCAGAGCCTCGAGAAAAAATTGGAGGCAAATTTAAGAGCAAGAGAAAAATATATGCCAACCTCTATGGAAAGTCTGCAGGATAAGAATGATGAATAAATACTTAAACATTCTTACTTGTAAACTGCAAACTGTAAACAGTAAACAACAAATACAAATGAAACTATGGTATTGAAACTTACTCGTCAATGCTGAATGACAAAATCGCAGGCCCAATTGCGGGTGTAGGACTTGAAGCCTGCAAAGTGAAAAAACAACTCCAACTGCCAGTGCAGGACCCCAACCTTGCAAAGTTGAAGCAAACAAAAGCAAGAAACAAGTAACAAACCAATGAACAAACAATAAATAATAAACAACGAATACGAATGAAACTATGGTATTGAAACTACTCGTCAATGATGAATGACAAAATTGCAGGCCCAATTGTGGGTGCAAGACTTTAACCCTGGAAAGTGCAAAAACAGCTCCAATTGCCGGTGCAGGACACCAACCTTGCAAAGTTGAAGCAAACAAAAGCGAACAGCAAGCAACAAACCAGTGAGAAAGCACGAACATGTCCAACTTTAGGTGCAGGACCTCAACCTTGCAAAATTGAACCAAACAACAAGAAACAACAAATAATGAACCAACAAACCAGTGAACCGGTAAAGAATATATGTATCTTCAATGATGACTAAATTGCATTCCAAGCATAGAAGAAATATGAAACATATGATGACCACACGAGTGGAAATACTTAAACATTCTTACTTGCAAACTGTAAACAGTAAACAACAAACAACAAATACAAATGAAACTATGGTATTGAAACTTACTCGTCAATGATGAATGACAGAATCACAGGTCCAATTGCGGGTGCATGACTTGAACCCTACAAAGCGCAAAAACAACTCCAACTGCGAGTGCAAGACTCCAACCTTGCAAAGTTGAAGCAAACAAAAGCAAGCAGCAAACAACAAACCAGTGAGCAAGCACCGTCAGGTCCAACTGCAGGTGCAGGACCTCAACCTTTCAAAGTTGAATCGAACAACAACAAACATCAATCGACGAACCAACCAACCAATGAACAAGCAACAACCAGTGAACCAATAAAGAATATATGTATCTTCAATGATGACTAAATTGCATTCCAAGCATAGAAGAAATATGAAACATATGATGACTATGCGAGTGGCGGTGGACAACAATATTGTCCAAATTCACTGCAACAATGTATGGAAAAATTTGAGGAAAAATGTATTGTGACAGGCCTATTTAAGTAAACATTTAAGGTTGTCAGGCCTATTTAAGGGCCTCACACTATGTAAACATTTAAGCTGTTGGGCCTATTTAAGTACCTCAAAAAGAGTGTCAATGCTCAAAACTTTCGATATGTAAACATTTCAATAAAAGTAGAAATAATAAAAATATTAAAAAAGAGTGTTGATGCTCAAAACTTTGGATATCTAAACATTTAAAACATTGGGAATATCGAAGCTGACAATAAGACTTCAAATCTATTTTCCAATGAGATGATGACATATAAGGATTTTTATTATTATATAAAAAATAATGTTTTTAGTTCTCTAGTTCGAACAATAGAGATTATGCAAAAATTTATAGTCAAATGACATATTAATACGAAGTCAACGAATTATTGATACGAAGTCAACGAATTATTGATCGCTATAGTCCTTCTACTCCTTGGACAGGGACTGATAACAAATTTGAATATTAATCTTGTAATGAATTTGAATTTTAAACTTAAAATTATCTTATAATGAATTTGAATTTTAAACCAAAATTATCTCACTTGCATTTATTGGGATTTGTGTTTACATTTATTTAATGTTTTTAGTTATTTTAATAATTTATTATTATTTTAAATAGTTAATTTTAATTAAAAAAATTTACTTCAATTTTATGCACTCAATTTCATCTTTTTTTACTAAAGGAAAAAGTCCATTTAACTTTTATTTTAATGAATTTAATTTTTTTTTTTTAATTAGAATAAAAAGTCTATTTAGCTTCTTTTAAATAGTTTTAAGATTTATATTTTTTTAAATATTTCACATCCTTATATTTAATTAGACTTTTTTTTATTAATATTAAAAATAATAAAATTTTTATTTTCTATTTAATAATTTAATTAATTACTTTTAAATTTTAAATAATATAAAAGAGTAAAAAGTCATTTTTTTTTCAAAGGATCTCATACACTAAATTTGATGTGCTGGCTTGGCCGTGACCTTAAAAATAGATTATTATTATTATAATATTTTTTAAATGTTTTAAAGCTTTATACTTTTTTTTTTTGTTTGTTAATTTGTGCAGGACCTGCGATTAACCTGTGGCTTGAGAAAGCGCGACTCAGGGGCATCTAAGCCGTCAAAATCACCAGGGGATCGCACCCGGCCTGAGCCACACCAACCCTTAACATGGTTGGATTTTTTGTCCCCGCAGGTTTCGAACCGGTAACTTTAACATCACGGAGTGGCTTAACAACACACTCCATCACCGACTGTCCTACACCTCGGGGACTTTTAAAGCTTTATACTTACTAATATTAAGAATAATATGATTTTTATTGTTTTTTAATAATTTAACTATTTGACTTTAACTTTATATGAATAAAAAGTCCATTTAGCTTCTTTTAAATAGTTTTAAGATTTATATTTTTTTATTTGATTTTAACTTTATATGAATAAAAAGTCCATTTAGCTTCTTTTAAAGATTTATATTTTTTAAATATTTCACAGCGTTATATTTAATTCGACTTTTTTTTATTAATATTGAAAATAATATAATTTTCATTTTTTATTTAATAATTTAATTAATTATTTTTAAATTTTAAGTAATATTAAAGAGTAAAAGTCCATTTTTTTTTTTTAAGTTTTAATATTTATATATTTTATAAAAAATCCATTTAGCTTCTTTTAAATAGTTTTAAGATTTATATTTTTTTAAATATTTCACAGCCTTATATTTAATTCGACTTTTTCTATTAATATTAAAAATAATGTAATTTTCATTTTCTATTTAATAATTTAATTAATTAATTTTAAGTAGTATAAAAGAGTAAAATTCCATTTTTTTTTTAAGTTTTAATATTTATATATATTTTAAATGTTTCATAGCTTTATATTTAATAATATTAAGAATAATATAATTTTTATTGTTTTTAATAATTTAACCATTTTCTTTTAATTTTATATTTTTAATTGGTAAAAAAAAAAAAGAATTTATTTAGTAAGAGCTAGTTGTATTTAACAATATTAAAACTTCTATCCAACTTCATCTCTATTATTAATATTTTATTTTTATTGGATTTGTATTTATTTTTTTATTTTAATAATTTGTGATAAGATTTTCATACAATTTTGTACATCTAATCTCATTTAAAGGAATAAATAAATTAAATTTTATATTAATTTTCAACTTCATCTTTTTATTTTTATTATATTTATATTTATTTTTTATTTTAATAATTTGTGATAAGATTTTCATACAATTTTGTACATCTAATCTCATTTAAAAGAATAAATAAATTAAAATTTACATTAATTTTCTCATCTTTTTAAAAATTAGAGTGAAAAGTCCATTCCTCTCTATATATTAATGAAAATTTTGAGTAATTTTTAAATATTTTATAGATTTAATATCTCATCTTATTTTTTCAATAATATTAAAATTTTCATGTTTTTTTAATTTTCTTTTTAATAATCTAGATACTTATATTTATCTTATTTTTAGTTGATAAAAAACTATATTTTATTAATGTAATTTACCTCTATCTTTATTATATCTTTATTTTTAATGTAATTTACCTCCGTAAGTATACATAGCAATGAGTTAGCTTTGCCTGCTTTATTAATTTGGTTTGACTTTAAATTTTTTGTAAAGAACTTAATGTGTAACATAAGAAACTTAAAATTTTATTTTTTAATATGTTAAAAAATTGAATTTTCTTATATTTCATTGGCTGATAACTTTATAGTGTTATTGCAGTCTTCACTTATTTGGAGGTTTCAATAACTTATTTAGAAGTTTCTAGCAGTGGGGTGTAGTACTCGCTCTGGGGTGTAATACGCAGATACACAACCTTTACGTTACTCAGGCTTGGGGTGTCAGCCTTTAAGTTACTCAGGCTGTGGGATGTAATACGTAGCCTTTACGTTAAGTGGGATGTAATACGCAGCCTTTACGTTAACTAAGGCTACTCATACTGCCTCCGGCACAAATTCTTAGGAGGCACTATGAGCAGCCTCCCTGCCCTTGTTATATTTAAATTGATGTATGGTAAATGCATTTTTATCTTATTTATTTGATGTTTCCACATTCTAAATTAATGTATGTCAAATTTAGATCACATTAACAAGTGTTTGAATTTGGCATTTAAAAAATATTCAATGTTTAAAACTTAATATAATGTAAATGCTAAATATAAGAGCATAAAAATTAATCTTTATTATCAAAAATTATTTTTTCTAAATTTAAATTTTACTATAACAATATTATTTATCCAATCATATATATATATATATATGTCGCAAGCATGGAGCACAAGTAAAGCAGGGTGAGAATCAAACTTGAGATCTCCTTTACAAATTTTCTTCCATTTATAGGACACATGTCAATCGGTCTACACCCTTGCAGGCTAAATACATATTATTATTATTGTTTAGGTTAAAATTAATTAGGTGATATTAACTAACTTTTAAAATTTCTTACTTAAAAATCTAGAAGAGTTGAAAGTCTAAAAGTGTATTCTAATTCAATCATACTTTGGAGTGTAATGGATAGGACTAATATGACATAATTTTTATTTATCAATTTATTTTAAAAGAGTTTTGAAGACTTCAATTTACACTTGTGATATTGTTAGTAAGAGTAAGATTGTCATTTTTATTTTGCTTTTAGATTATACATAAGTAATACATTATTACAAATTTCAAGTGTTTTATAATTACTTTAGTTTTTATCTTTAGGTTACATACAAATACTAATTTAAAATATTTTTAAGATAATTTCACTTGTTTAACATAAGATATTATAGGCATTCCAATGAAACAATATAATTAACCATGAAATTTAAACAATTCCTTTTACACCTAATACCTAAAACACACACACTCTCTCTCTCTCACACAATTGTGGCTTACTCCTTGTAAGACAAATCTTACACACACATATGAGGTTTTCTCCTTGTAAGACAAATCTTATATATATATATATATATATATTAAATAAGAGCCATGGCTATGAGGAGAAAGTTGCAAAAGAAGGAAATTAATATCGTGTGTGTAGAGAGAGCAAAATAAAACAAGTATGCATGGCATTGGCATGCCCAATACCTACCACCAGGTATGAAGTTTGATGGCATTGGCATGTGCAATACCTGTCTTTTATTGGACTGGTATGTCAACCATTTACGTACAGTTAAAATTAAGACCTTACAACTTAGGAGATCACATTATGATTTGAGAAATCACATATTTGGTGTTGAATTTATGATCCACGGTTTCTTTGGTAATAAGAGATTCAAGTGAATAGCCAATGGGATAGTCTTTTTATTTTTATTTTTATTTTTTTTAAATAATTTAAAAAAATAAAAAAAATTCATTTGAAATGTTTTACCTTAAAAAAACCTGGCAAATTTTTGGTCAAAGGTTGGATTAATATGATTAATATGCAGTCAACTGCATATCGATCACTATATACTTGGTGTTGCCAAGATGGTTTTACTTATTGTTATAGAACACAAATACAAATTATTTTTGAGAATCCAATGCCTAGTTTTGGACAGGGGCTCAATATCTTTCTTATGCCCTCAAAGATATGATTGAATTTTAGCATGCTAGAAACATTCGAATGTTAGGATGGTTTTTTAAATAGATTATTGGGGTTATGTATGTGATACATCTTTTTCATTCGGTCATTCGGTGCAGAGTGGGCTTGGCGTGTGCGAAAATGCAATTTTCATCTCACTCTAATCAATTTTGATTTGAAAGTCATAATTGAAAATAAATATTTTCAAAGGTGGTAGTACAATCCATCATAATGGAAAATAAATATTTTTTCTTATACTTTCAACATCAAAGGTTGTTTTCCCATGTAAGAAAAAATTCATAGCAAATGATAAATTTTATTTTCAATATTTTTTTGGCAATTTGATTTTGCATCAACATTTAACTAGGATTCAATAGTCTAACACGACGGATACCTAATGGCATTGGTGGTCTTGGGAACTTGCAAATGCTGTCCTTGAACTCGAATAGTTTATTTGGCACCATTCCATCTGGTTTCAAGAATCCAACTCTTCTATCTTATTTAGATCTCAGTGATAATCACCTGAATGGCACGGTTCCAACATTCATTGGAAACATCAAGGGGTTGCATTACTTGGACCTTCAAAATAACAAATTCCATGGAGTATTGCCATTTAGCACAACTTTTGTGAAGAATCTTAACACCTTCAAAGTGGGGGCCAACCCTGACCTCTGTTTTAATGCGTCCATACTTTCCTCGACAATATCAGGCGGTGCAGAGCCCTGCGACAGTAAAGGGAGGCCATCTAAAG
>ML798559.1:25286-43561 GCA_009831015.1 Picea engelmannii | reverse complement strand
TATTTAATGTTTTTAGTTATTTTAATAATTTATTATTATTTTAAATAGTTAATTTTAATTAAAAAAATTTACTTCAATTTTATGCACTCAATTTCATCTTTTTTTACTAAAGGAAAAAGTCCATTTAACTTTTATTTTAATGATTTTTTTTTTTTAAATTAGAATAAAAAGTCTATTTAGCTTCTTTTAAATAGTTTTAAGATTTATATTTTTTTAAATATTTTACACCCTTATATTTAATTAGAATTTTTTTTTATTAATATTAAAAATAATAAAATTTTCATTTTCTATTTAATAATTTAATTAATTACTTTTAAATTTTAAATAATATAAAAGAGTAAAAAGTCATTTTTTTCAAGGAATCTCATACACTAAATTTGATGTGCTGGCTTGACCGTGACCTTAAAAATATATTATTATTATTATTATATTTTTTAAATGTTTTAAAGCTTTATACTTATTAATATTAAGAATAATATGATTTTTTATTGTTTTTTAATAATTTAACTATTTGACTTTAACTTTATATGAATAAAAAGTCCATTTAGCTTCTTTTAAATAGTTTTAAGATTTATATTTTTTTATTTGATTTTAACTTTATATGAATAAAAAGTCCATTTAGCTTCTTTTAAAGATTTATATTTTTTAAATATTTCACAGCGTTATATTTAATTCGACTTTTTTATTAATATTGAAAATAATATAATTTTCATTTTCTATTTAATAATTTAATTAATAATTTTTAAATTTTAAGTAATATTAAAGAGTAAAAGTCCATTTTTTTTAAAGTTTTAATATTTATATATTTTATAAAAAATCCATTTAGTTTTTTTAAATAGTTTTAAGATTTATATTTTTTTAAATATTTCACAGCCTTATATTTAATTCGACCTTTTCTATTATTATTAAAAATAATGTAATTTTCATTTTCTATTTAATAATTTAATTAATTAATTTTAAGTAGTATAAAAGAGCAAAAGTCCAATTTTTTTTAAGTTTTAATATTTATATATTTTTAAAATGTTTCATAGCTTTATATTTAATAATATTAAGAATAATATAATTTTTATTGTTTTTAATAATTTAACCATTTGCTATTTGCTTTTAACTTTATATTTTTAATTGGTAAAAAAAACAAAAGAGTTTATTTAGTAAGAGCTAGTTGTATTTAACAATATTTTGTTTTAACAATATTAAAACTTCTAACCAACTTCATCTCTATTATTAATATTTTATTTTTATTGGATTTGTATTTATTTTTTATTTTAATAATTTGTGATAAGATTTTCATACAATTTTGTATATCTAATCTCATTTAAAGGAATACATAAATTAAGTTTTATATTAATTTTCAACTTCATCTTTTTATTTTTATTGTATTTATATTTATTTTTTATTTTAATAATCTGTGATAAGATTTTCATACAATTTTGTACATCTAATCTCATTTAAAAGAATAAATAAATTAAATTTTACATTAATTTTCAACTTCATCTTTTTAAAAATTAGAGTGAAAAGTCCATTCCTCTCTATATATATTAATGAAAATTTTGAGTAATTTTAAAATATTTTATAGATTTAATATTTCATCTTATTTTTTCAATAATATTAAAATTTTCATGTTTTTTAATTTTCTTTTTAATAATCTAGATACTTATATTTATCTTATTTTTAGTTGATAAAAAACTATATTTTATTAATGTGAAAAGTCCATTCCTCTCTATATATATTAATGAAAATTTTGAGTAATTTTTAAATATTTTATAGATTTAATATCTCATCTTATTTTTTCAATAATATTAAAAATTTCATGTTTTTTAATTTTCTTTTTAATAATCTAGATACTTATATTTATCTTATTTTTAGTTGATAAAAAACTATATTTTATTAATGTAATTTACCTCTATCTTTATTATATCATTATTTTTATCCCATCTACTTTTACATTTATTTCATTTCCATTTATTTTATAGTATTTTTTATAACAAAATTTGGAAAGTCATCTTATTTCATTGCCTCTGTAAGTATACATAGCAATGAGTTAGCTTTGCCTGCTTTATTAATTTGGTTTGACTTTAAAATTTTTGTAAAGAACTTAATGTGTAACATAAGAAACTTAAAATTTTATTTTTTAATATGTAAAAAAATTGAATTTTCTTACATTTCATTGGCTGATAACTTTATAGTGTTATTGCAGCCTTCACTTATTTGGAGGTTTCAATAACTTATTTAGAAGTTTCCAGTAGTGTGGTGTAGTACTCAGGCTCTGGGGTGTAATACGCAGATACACAACCTTTACGTTACTCAGGTTGTGGGGTGTCAGCCTTTACGTTACTCAGGCTGTGGGATGTAATACACAACCTTTACGTTAACTAAGGCTGCTCATACTGCCTTCGGTACAAATTCTTAGGAGGCACTATGAGCAACCTCCCTGCCCTTGTTATATTTAAATTGATGTATGGTAAATGGATTTTTATCTTATTTATTTGATGTTTCCACATTCTAAATTAATGTATGTCAAATTTAGATCACATTAACAAGTGTTTGAATTTGACATTTAAAAAATATTCAATGTTTAAAACTTAATATAATGTAAATGCTAAATATAAAAAACATTCAATGTTTAAAACTTAATATAATGTAAATGCTCCCCGGATGGGGTGTTAGCGCGTCCATCGTGGCAGGAAGGAGGGGCTGGCACAAGCCATCACCGCAGGGAGGCATGTGATGAGCCCATGCTGCAGCTCACCACCCTCCATGAAGTTTAAATGCGATCTACGGAGGCATGAGGAGGCATTAATGCCGCATTCAAGCGGGCCTCCCAAGTGTTTTAGTATGGCCTGGCTCACGATGTATGTTATTTTCTCCCGCCTGGTGTTCGCAAGGCTTCTCTTGTCGAAGCACAGGCCAAAAGGCATTCCTGCTCCACTCCGGCACTGGACGCTTCTTGTCTGCCTTTTCACCCACACTGGGCACACAATGACCAGGCCGAGGGGAAGGCCGAAGTGGGGCTCTCCCTGGAGGCCCCGTCGGCCCCCGGTCACGCCTCTTGGTTCACCTTCGGTCTGTCCCTCCCCTCGTCCTCAGTCAGAACCCCCCGCTGCTCTCCCGCAAGATCCGATGGTCGCTTCCAGGGCTACCACCTCCCGCTCGCCAATCCCCCACTCGCGCCACCTACACGACCCCTTGGTAAAGTTCCATCCCCCTGCACCACTCCTTGGCCCAAGAGGCGGCCCTCCTCCTCAGAGCGCGCCTAAGCGAGCTGATCCACATACAAATGGCTCTTTCAACAAGCTGCATTTTAGAGACAGGTTGCTCATCATACAGGACCTAGTTTTCGACCTCAGACAGGAAATGGTCGATCTCAATTATCGCCTCCAAGCCACAGATGAAAAGGTGGCGAGCTGCCTCCAACTTCTATCCTCCATGCAGGTGGCTCTGACCCAAGAACCGGTCGAAGCTATGCCAGGGGAGGCACCCGCCGCATCCACAGATGAAGGACCTCACAGGGCTCAGCAATCAGACGACAGGGAACCGACGAAGACGGAGCACGACAGCCGAGATGAAGGAATTGAGCGCGACGAAGCAGGCGAGCCAACATACGAGCCAACCTACATTGAAGAAGAGCCTTGGCCAGGGGACCTCCCTCCCATGTGGCCAGCCTTCCTGCCAGGTGTATAGCTCCTATGGTTGTTTTATGTAGACCTGCCAGTCTCCTGATCTTAGATGTTGATCAGTTTGAACATGCTTTTTATTAGCTTAGTTTATGACTCTTTGAACCCTGAACTGGATGGGAAGGCTGGACTAGTTTCCCCTTTGTTGGGGCAGTCCAACCTTTGCATTTTTGGACATGGCTGTATTTTGATGCTTGACTGCAGTTATAGCAGGAATTAATATAATTTTCTTTCTTATTTACAAAAAAAAAATATAATGTAAATGCTTAATATAAAAAATATTCAATGTTTAAAACTTAATATAATGTAAATGCTAAATATAAGAGCATGGAAATTAATCTTTATTATCAAAAATTATTTTTTCTAAATTTAAAATTTTACTATAACAATATTATTTATCCAATTATATATATATATATATATATATATATATATATATATATATATATATATCTCGCAAGCATGGAGCACAAGTAAAGCAGGGTGAGAATCAAACTTGAGATCTCCTTTACAAATTTCCTTCCATTTACAGGACACATGTCAATCGGTCTACACCCTTGCAGGCTAAATACATATTATTATTATTGTTTAGGTTAAAATTAATTAGGTGATATTAACTAACTTTTAAAATTTCTTACTTAAAAGTCTAGAAGAGTTAAAAGTCTAGAAGAGTGTAATGGATAGGACCAATATGACATAATTTTTATTTATCAATTTATTTTAAAAGAGTTTTGAAGACTTCAATTTACACTTGTGATATTGTTAATAAGAGTAAGATTGTCATTTTTATTTTGCTTTTAGATTATACATAAGTAATACATTATTACAATTTTCAAGTGTTTTATAATTACTTTAGTTTTTATCTTTAGGTTACATACAAATACTAATTTAAAATATTTTTAAGATAATTTCACTTGTTTAACATAAGACATTATAGGCATTCCAATGAAACAATATAATTAACCATGAAATTTAAACAATTCCTTTTACACCTAATACCTAAAACACACACACTCTCTCTCACACACACAATTGTGGCTTACTCCTTGTAAGACAAATCTTACACACACATATGAGGTTTTCTCCTTGTAAGACAAATCTTATTTAATATATATATATATATATATATATATATATATATATATATATATAAGAGCCATGGCTATGAGGAGAAAGTTGCAAAAGAAGGAAATTAATATTGTGTGTGTAGAGAGAGCAAAATAAAACAAGTATGCATGGCATTGGCATGCCCAATACCTACCGCAAGGTATGGAGTTTGATGGCATTGGCATGTGCAATACCTGTCTTTTATTGGACTGGTATGTCAACCATTTACGTACAGTTAAAATTAAGACCATACAACTTAGGAGATCACATTATGATTTGAGAAATCACATATTTGGTGTTGCATTTATGATCCGGGGTTTCTTTGGTAATAAGAGATTCAAGTGAATAGCCAATGGGATAGTCTAATTTTTTTTTTTAAATAATTTAAAAAAATAAAAAAAATTCATTTGAAATGTTTTACCTTAAAAAAACCTGGCAATTTTTTGGTCAAAGGTTGGATTAATATGAAGTCAACTGCATATCGATCACTATATACTTGGTGTTGCCAAGATGGTTTTACTTATTGTTATAGAACACAAATACAAATTATTTTTGAGAATCCAATGCCTAGTTTTGGACAGGGGCTCAATATCTTTCTTATGCCCTCAAAGATATGATTGAATTTTAGCATGCTAGAAACATTCGAATGTTAGGATGGTTTTTTAAATAGATTATTGGGGTTATGTATGTGATACATCTTTTTCATTCGGTCATTCGGTGCAGAGTGGGCTTGGCGTGTGCGAAAATGCAATTTTCATCTCACTCTAATCAATTTTGATTTGAAAGTCATAATTGAAAATAAATATTTTCAAAGGTGGTAGTACAATCCATCATAATGGAAAATAAATATTTTTTCTTATACTTTCAACATCAAAGGTTGTTTTCCCATGTAAGAAAAAATTCATAGCAAATGATAAATTTTATTTTCAATATTTTTTTGGCAATTTGATTTTGCATCAACATTTAACTAGGATTCAATAGTCTAACACGACGGATACCTAATGGCATTGGTGGTCTTGGGAACTTGCAAATGCTGTCCTTGAACTCGAATAGTTTATTTGGCACCATTCCATCTGGTTTCAAGAATCCAACTCTTCTATCTTATTTAGATCTCAGTGATAATCACCTGAATGGCACGGTTCCAACATTCATTGGAAACATCAAGGGGTTGCATTACTTGGACCTTCAAAATAACAAATTCCATGGAGTATTGCCATTTAGCACAACTTTTGTGAAGAATCTTAACACCTTCAAAGTGGGGGCCAACCCTGACCTCTGTTTTAATGCGTCCATACTTTCCTCGACAATATCAGGCGGTGCAGAGCCCTGCGACAGTAAAGGGAGGCCATCTAAAGAAAATTCACCAGCATATGCTCCTGATACATTTGGTGGAAACCCAAAGCCTTCTGCCAAGGTAGAGCAACAACACCACCATAAAAGAAAAGGGCCTAAAATAGTTGTGTTTGCTGTATCCATTACTCTAGATTCATTAGTTCTTGTTATAATCATTGCAATGGTGTGTCAAGATGGTGTGCATCCAGGAATTGAGAAGCAATCATATTGTTATTTATTGTTGTAGAACACATACAAATTACTTCTGAGAATTTCATATCGATCGCTATATACATGACTGCAACTGCCTTAAACTTGTTATAGAAGGAGGAATGCTTCCTTTCAACTTACTTTGAGATATCTGCAACACAGTAAGGCCACCTGGCCATGACTTAGGCAGGGATCCACTGATATTGGTATTAGAGAAGGTCACCCATTGAAGCTTCGACATGTTGCCCAAAACTGCACCTATTCCACTTGCATTTACCACCACGTCTGCTACATTAATCTCCTTTAAGCCATGAAGTTTACTCAGCCAATCTCCTGAAATACCTGGTAAATATCCATTGTCCTCTGTGTGCCCCTGGCTCTTAGTGCAGCTAAATGTTTCCAAGGAATCTGCAAGCTTTTGTGGCACACAGGTTACTTTCATTGGGTAATCAAGAAAGGCTAAAGACTGTAATGTACCAAGGCTTCCCAGAGCGCTCTTGGATAGTTGGGTGTGGGTGTTGGCCAAGAGTATTGCAGCTGCAATGAAATGAGATGCCTGAGAGGGCCATGTCCATCACATATCAAGAGTTGTTGTACATTTGTGTTGCAAGTTGCAATGAAATGAGATACCTGAGAGGGCCATGGCCATCACATATCAAGAGTTTTTGTACATATGTGTTGCAAGGATCGGTGCCCACTATGACTCCTAGTGACTGCAATGCTTTTACCTGGGAAGGATCCAAAGTCCCATTTTTAACTGGTTCATGAGATGATGCTTTGGATGGGGTAAGGGCAGGAGCAACAGATGGGTCACAAGAACTGAGATGATGACGATGATGTTGAGAGGAGGGTTTAGGAGCAGGGGAAGGGGAAGCAATGGAGTTAGGATTGTTTGGTTTAGATTGAGGGGATGGCTTCAGATTTGGTGGTCTGGGCGAAACAGAGGGAGTTTCAGAAGATGAAGAAACTGCGTAGGAAGAAGCAAAATATGGTGACAACATTATCAGGAGGAGAAGCAAAGCCATAGGATTATGATTTTCCATCTGAGAAAATGCAATATCATAAATTTTTCTGTATGGAAGGATATGAAATGACATGATAGATTATAGATAGAGCAGGAACAGTAGACAAAAAAAACTAACCCAATGCCATTTCCTATAGTGCCGCCTCCTTATTTTCCCCTCTGCTCGCAGTATTAAAACTCTCAATCTGAGCTAGCCATGGCTTCAAATCCAGTCACTTGTCATCTGTGGCTACCTGCCCACCGCCAGTTGCTATGATGGGGGTTTATTAACTCTGAGAATGGATCGACAACTCAGTTGAACACGAACATTGAGGAGGGTAGTGAGTAAAACGGGTAAAGACATGCAGCTGGGTGTGTTGTGGTTAAGTACAATGATCATATACACACAAATATTAAACCAGTCTGGACACACATTTAATATATTTTGATTTTGACATTAAAGAGAAAACTTACTCTAGAGTTGTTTGCATTTTTATGCTTTATTCCCTGTACAAAGGTGAGATTAAAGAGAAAACTTACTATGTAGTTGTTTGCATTTATTTTGCTGCATCCCTCAGCTGCCGGCTCTGCAATAAGAGGGCCATTTAAACCACCAATCAAACATCAGAAAATTGATTTAAATTGATTTAAATAAATAAATAAAATCAGTTTGTAATGTTATACTTTTGTTAAAGCTCAAAATTTTTTAGGTCAAACCTCAACTAATAGCTGGTCAACTACGTAGCGATCGCTATGTTATCACCCTGTAATTTCCCAGGTTGAGGAGGAAATCGACAGGGGTAACAACAAAACCACTTCGAGTCAAGGATCTAGCCCTCCAAGACTCAGAGAGGGATCTCTCTGTATGATTTAACTTTGTTTGTATAAGATATTAGGCTAGTTATGAGGTGCATAATTTGTTTTAGATTTGAGATGTTTGGCTGAAGGACTGTTTTAGAATTCCATTGGGCTATGGGGTCTGTTAAAGATTGAGATCAGGTATAACTTTTATTAGGCTTCTTCACAGGGCAAGGTAATAAGAATGTTGGATATTTCTGAGTTAACGTGATGGAAAGATAGAAACATGGAAGATAATCAATTAAAACAGAGAAGCAGTTAAGAATTTCTTTGCTTTAATATCAGAGGAAAAACATTCAGATCGTTAAAAGCCAGGAACAGAGTATTAGAGATAAATTCTGCACTTAAAATCCTTTTAAACGATTAGATATAGCAAATAGAATAATCATATAGTAGGATAACAATTAACAGAGAAAAAATCATGTCACCAACATCCACACGTAGGAATCCTGTGAATCGTCCCTTTTATTACTGGTAGATCTCTTCAAAATAGATTACAGATTACCACTTCCTTGGGCATGAGGATCAACCCTTTTACATTAAAATTACATGAATAAATAAGAGATATCACCCCTCAAGTTTAGGAAGTCGGATTAAACCACCTCGGCAAAAAATAGAAATAAAATCGCTGAAAATCTTGAACTGTCCTCCATGAAAGACAGGCCGAACTGCTGCAAAAAAGGGGTAAACTCAGACATTTGTTTCTCTTCAACGGAGACACTTGTGAAAAATATGAAGGAGGTTATTGTAGATGAGTTTTTCTGGAGCAAAAAACTCCTTCGGTTTCTCCAATTTCGCCTTCAGCTCACCGAAACAGCTCCCGCAAAATCAGGATTGAAACAGGAAAATCTGGAAACCTGAAAAAATGGGATGAAAGATGGCTTTGATTCTCCCAATTGGTGGCACCTGTGCAAAAATTGAGATAAGTTTTTGTTCTTCAGCCTCTTATGGAGAAAATCTTCTCTTGGTTTTTCAAAATTCCTTTCCGTTTTCTCGGAAGTCGACTGGTTGAAACTGGAAAAATAACGGTTTTGAGTTTTTTGGGTGAGCTGTTTTGCAAGGGAGAGCGGTTTACTTGGACCCCTAGGTGGTAAGTGGTATTGGGAGCGGGGGGTCCGAGTTCACCCTGAGGTGACACCTGTCCCTCCCAATACCACCAACTCAGACCCTTGGAGTTTATCGGACGTGAGAGGGGGAGGGTCCGACTTGTAGCGTGAGTGGGTAGTAAACTTTAGGATAGTTTAATTTTTTAGTTTTTATGTTTTTTAATATTGTTTTTTATTTTATTTTATTTGTTTATGTTTTTTATGTTATGTTGTAATTTGTTTTTATTATATTTTATGTTTTATTTTATATTTATATTTTGTTTTGTATATTTGTATATGTTTTATTAATATATGCTTTTTTATTAAATGAGTTTTATATTAATTAATGTTTAATGTTGTTTTATTTTAATGTTTAACACTAACCTAAATTAACCTAAACACTAACTTAATTATTAGTTAATTAATAATTAATTAATTAATTATTAATTAGTCTAACCTATTCTAACTATACTATATTTTATTACTAACATTATTAACCTATTGATTTTTCTTTTAGCCTAAGTTTGTTTATTCATGCAGGGATGAGTGGCGGGCGAGATATAGTCAATGGGATGAATGAATGAGGGACTGAAAAACGTAGTGGTGGATAAAGGATGCAGCAGGGTGATGGAGGATCAGGCGAAATGGATGGAGGGGGAAATGGAAACAACTGAGAGACTAGCAAGCCAGGAACCTCATCATGAGACCCACAAATGATATCTGAATCATCAGATCTCCTATAATTATAGGACCCTAACACGCTATATACCATGTCGAGATGACAAGTATAATAACAAGCAGGTATTTTTTTAACTTGTAAAATTTATGGGTTGACAATTTTACTTCATATATTTCAATAGATTCCAACACTAAAATTTTATCTAATCAACAAAATTACATGTTTGATGACACTTCTAGAAATTCACATGGTATAAAGTATTAAAACAAAAATGCGTCTTTTATTTCTTTTAGAGTAAAGTGTTTTTAGAAAATTGTATTATGTCATTAAAGCGAAAGTGGGAGATATAAGGATGAATATTAACTTCTATTATTAGTCCCTGCCATAGGCATAGAGGGACTATAGTGATTGATAAATCGTTGAATACATATTAGTTTGTCCTTTGACCAAAAATATTTGCATAATACCTATTGTTGGAGCTAGGGAATTAAAATCATACATTTTTATATAATAAAAAGTACAATATATGCACTGATCTGATTGGATAAGAGATTGGAGGTCTTATTGCCGGCTTCGCTATTCCCAATGTTTTATATGGCAACATATCCAAACTTTTTCTCGTATACAGTCTTTTTGAATCATATATTTTTCTTGTATATTGCTTGAAGGTGGATTAATGCTAGCATTAGTTCAAATGTTTGTATTAACATTTTCTTCTAGCTGAATATATCCCTAAGTTTTGATATGTACTAAGCATATTGAAATGTTTTGATATCCAAGCTTTATAGTGATTGAGAATTCCAAAGTTTATAACGTCCTTGCCGGATGTATTTTTGTTGAAATGTATTGACACTTATTTCGAGATGCCTCAATAGGCCTGACAGCTTAAATGTTTACATGACGTGACATCCTCAAATAGGCCTGACAACTTAAATGTTTGCATACCGTGAGGTCTTTAGACAGCCTGACAACCTTAAATGTTTATGTAAATACGCTTCTTGGAGTACATTTTTCCTCAAAATTTTCCATACAGTTACAATGAATTTGCACAGTCTTGTTTTTCCACCGCCAATTCAATATCCATTGTATGTTTCATTCTTCTTCTACCTTTGCAATGCAATTTCGTCATCGTTGAAGCTACATACATTGTTTACTGGTTTGGTGAGTGCTTCTTCTTCGCTGGTTTGTCGGTTGGTGCTTGTTGTTGTTTCGTTCGCGATTTGACCTGCGCTTCTGCATTTCATCGTTTCAAAGTAAGTTTCGATGCCATAGTTTCATTTAGTATTCCTTGTTTGTTGTTCAATGTTTTCAGTTTGCAAGTAAGAATGTTTGCTTATTTGTAGTGGCATGGTCCTCATATGTTTCTGGTTCCTTCTATGCTTGGACTTTCGTTTCGTAATCATTGGAGATACATATGTTGTTTACTTGCTCGATGGTTTTTGCTAGTTCATTGGTTCGTGGGTTGCTAGTTCTGTTTGTTTGGATCGAGTTTACGCTTTAGGGCCCTGGGGGTGCAGTTTGGCCTGTTCGTGATTTCTCGCTGGTTTGGTGCTTGCTGTTTTCTTTTGTTTGATTCGACCTTGCAGGGTTGGGGTCCAACGACAGTGGTTGGAGCTTTTCTTTTTCCTTTCTTTTTGGATTATTGTTGTTTTTTGGGGTGCTTTACTGTGTTCAACCCTTGCACCCATGAGTCGACATGCAGTTGTGTTATTTTCCCTGTCTGCCGAGGTCGATATCTGTTATTTTGTGAGATTTTTCTGGTGCTCCAGTGCTGGCATGGAAGAAAATAGTTGCATGCAAAATTGTTTGAGGATTACATGTGAAATTGCAATATCCACTGTTTTTTTGTTAGAATAAAGCATATGCAGGCTACATTTAAAAACCATGTATGGTTAGATGTGTCGATATGACATTACCTGTTCTTTATCCTCTACATAGACTGGTGTACGCACGATACAATTTGTGTTGTGCTTGAGATATGATATGTACAACAAAGATTTTGCAAGATTATATTTGGATGTCTGGAAGCATGTCTGGGTAGTTTGCCACGGAAAACCAAAAAATTGTATCGTGGGCACAACAGTCTGTGTAGAGGATAAAGAACATGTATTTCCATCGGTGGAAGTATATTTGGATAATTTTCCATAGAAAATCAGAAATAGTTTAGCTACGACCATGCAACTGCGTGATATTTTGTGGCTTGTAATATATTTTGGGTAGGGAAAAAAAATTACAAGTTTACAGCCATGGATGGAGAAGCGCAAAGGTTCATGTTTTTTCCTATCTTCTAGATTGTTCGTTGGGTCTATTTTACTGTATGTACAAATTGCTTGTTCTCCGATGCATACCAACTTCCATTCATGTTCATTGTATTTTGTGCGTTCCCACATTCAAACAAACAGAATAGCTGGATAAAATGAGGGAGTCTTGATTGCATTGGTTGAAGATGATATAGAAAGGTGCATGCTTGTACTGTTATTTTATATTGCGTTGTTTTGTATTTATTGCGTTGTTTTGTATTTCATTTATGGTCTATATATGTGTTCACCTAGTTTATTATATGTACATGTTGTGTATCTTCCTACATGGTAAGTTATCTTCATTACATGCCTTTCTGCATACTAACCTGCTTCATGTTCGTTGTGTTTTCGCTGCATTGCTACATTTAAACAAACAAAATAGTTGGAGATGACGATGGGCTCTTTCGCGGGTAAATAACCCTATTTCTCTACATTTTACATGTCTGTCTTCATTATAAGTTATCTTCAATACATGCCTTCCTGCATACTAAGCTACTTCATGTCCGTTGTGTTTTCATTGCATTGCTACATTTAAACAAACAAAATGACTGAAGAGGACAATGGACTCTTTGGCGGGTAAATAGACCTGTTTCTCTTTCTTTTAGATGCCTATCTTTATACTAACTTGCCTTCATGTCCATTGCATATTCAACGTTGCTGCTTTGGAAAAAACAGGTTGCATGGATAGGGAGATGAATTGTTCTATGCAACGACAGAGGGTTCTGTGGTACAATCTTCTAAAAGGTATACCAAGTGTGCTGGTAAATTAAATATACAAACCGGGTGGGGGCATATAATATTAGACTTGAAAACGATGGCTTGGCAGTAATGGGCGTTTCTGCCCTCCTTATTTATACTTTTTCCATTTTCTATTATCCCTTTTGTTTTCTAATTCATCTGCTTAGTGTGCTTTCCGAAAATGCCTTGGTGTGCATATTTGGCGGACTAACAGTTTCACATCTGTGGTCGCGCTTCTACCTTATTCCATAGTTACCCACTTTCTCGATTGTGGGTGCCGGGCTGACAGGTTGAATATTTCTCCCTTGGTTTCCGGGGGTCCGCGATATACAGATTGGCCATGGTGCCCCACGCTCACGCCCTGTTTACTGTTAAACATTTGTCCAGTTAAAAAAATCAGATGCATACAATTTTGCAGTTATTTAGTCCTTCTGATGGACAATATACAATGCATATGATTGTTTAGTCCTGATATTCATCTACACATGCTTGCATCAGAAAAAGTTGGACTAGTGACATGGGCATGAGCAGTCAGTCATCCCAGACATCAACAGACCGACAAGGCCAAAGGTAAAGATGCATATGCTCTACTCTTACTATGTTTACTAAACAAATATCCTCGGGTATATATTCATATATGGCATGGTGGATATGCTGATGTCATCTGCAATACATGGTTTGCAGGTCACAAGAAGTATCAACAAGTACAAGCGAGACGCCGAACGTGTTGCATGTTCCGCAGACTAAGAGGTGTAGTTGCAAAAATCTGGTTCCATAGTTCATCAAACCTATGCGTGTACTTGTAGATTTATGCCAGTGAAAGAAGAATACAAAAAAAATATAAAAAAATATGCACACTACCATTCACTTTAGTTTTCCTGTTCAAAAATTGTCACCGGGTCTAGAGTTGTGACATCCAAAGTACTATCAATAGAGGGATTGAACAATTGCCAAACTGGACAGGTGTTTGTCGGGGACATAATGGTCGTCTATAACACCTACTTGGACAAGGCAAACAAAAGTAGATCCATTATGCGTGCTGACATGACAGACAAGGAGGCCATGATTACAGTGACACTGACTATTCCTCCACAACTTGTCCAGAAACATATAAAAAAGATATTGTCGTGTAATGGGATATCCATTACAAATTTTAATATATTGCCCAAAACAGTATATGACCGTGGTGATTGCGATCGAATTATTTCTCTCAACGAAACAAGCATTGTGGAAAAAATTCCCGTTGTTTGTTCAGAATATCGTTTCATCCCGGACTCCACTATCAGCCAACTTGCACAGAGTACTGATATTTACCCAATTGAAACGATTGGCGCAGCTGTCACACTGGAGAGAAAACTCGGCTCATAGCACATTCTCCATATAAAATATGGAGAGTCGGACAACAACAAGGCAATGGTATCGCTTTTCATATTCAGTTTTGTCCTTTACTTTCGCATGTACATGTATCTCGGGTAAGTTACACAAATATTGCATTGTTCCATGTTGCAACTACAATTGTTTGATACGTATTCAGATTTGTTTTTGTCAATGGAACAACAATTGCATAAAGGGCAGATTCCACTTAT
The DNA here is from genome assembly GCA_009831015.1 of Picea engelmannii. NCBI lineage: Eukaryota > Viridiplantae > Streptophyta > Pinopsida > Pinales > Pinaceae > Picea > Picea engelmannii. The sequence goes on along the minus strand of ML798559.1, from coordinate 28,989 downwards.
GCTGTTCAAAAATATAACAAAGAAAAAGGATGCTAGAGAAAGGATCTTTCGGACAACCTAAGCAAGGTTTGTAATAGAGTTGTGAGCAGATATAGTAGAGGATCTGAAGAAACTAGCTAGCTCTACAACTGTTGTGCGTATACATCCACAAAATCATCCCCACTTTGCTTATAAAAATAGCCTTCAACAAATTTCTGCGGCCTGTTTAATTTTTAATTTTTTAAGGGGAGGGGGCGTGCAATTGTGTATTATATTGTTCAATATATTAATTCCTATGCTCGCATTCCCAGGTTGAAGGTGTTTTAGTTGCATCCAATGTGTACTCGACCCCCTTTAAACCTGTATGTGAAAAATGCAACTCTCCTGCTTCTGCCTCCACTTTGATAAGTGATGATATGATTGATTGTCTGTGATGCGGTGAAAAATTTCCATATATATATGGAAATTGCGTCAATGTTGTCATCCAAACCATGGGCAACACAACCGTGCATTGTATGGTTAGGCAACCTCTGTTACAAAATGCGCTTCCTAAGTTGGAAGAGTTGTCGTATGAAGCGTATTTACAGAAAAAGGCAAGCAATGTCTACATGCTACAGGAGCTTTAGATATATAGAAAATTCACCTTAAATGAGGAAAATGCAATTTTTCATATTGGTCAAAGAACGAAAAAAAAAGCTATATATCAAACTTTGGCAGGAAACGAAAATACCTCATGTGTCTTTGTAATATTTCTTCAACATCCAGATGAATGTTCGTTGGACTTAGCTAGTTGGGATTACATGTGCATAAGATTGTTCGGTCCAAAATATGGGAACCATGGCAGAAAACCCCATATATCCCATGGCACCAGTTATTTTATATTGGGAACATATACCAGATGTAAGAGAAAACGAATGCGACGACGTCTTTTCTTTGTATATCAAATTGTTTGGTGCAAAGGTCGATGGGTATTGCTCTATGGAACCTTTTGGGAGATTTCTTGTGGCCGGTTTGAAGTTTGGTTGGTTCTTGGTTATGTGCTTTGTCTGTGAATTTGTATACCGCAGAACTCCAACTGTTCTTTGGAGGGCACATGACAATATAATTGAATTTTTTAGTCAGCTGGCCCGCAGATCCGCCTAATAATTTCTATGGCGCTGTAACACAAATGTAGTATGTGGCTTGTTTTAGCAGATTTCCTTGATCGATGAACTTGGTAAAATTATTGTCTTGGAATAATTTGAAATCAACGAATATATATTGTGCGAAGTGAAATTGTGCTATCATATCTGTTAGCGATAAAAAACGCACTGGTATTTTGATGAGTATTTCCATCACTCTTCAAAATAATTTATCGTTTTCTTTAGTCTCTTTGCCAGTATCTTAACCTCCATAGTGTTCATCAAGCTCTTGCTTGATTACTTTGCTAAAAAATCCTTTGTTTTTATGCCTTTTGGACCTGCAATACAAGATACAAACAAAATGTCATTCCATTGCTTTTACATCTTTTATACTTTGATAAATTTCCCTAAAGCAAAAGTGATGTGTCTTTTAAGTGACTTAACCCTAGGTTATGTTATATACTGACCTAAGTCTAAATCCTACTACCAAATTTAGTGCATAGACTAAAGTTTAGGGTTGAGGCCACCACATTGAAACCCTAGCACACCAAACCACGAGCCAAGCAACAAAGCTAAGTCACGAGTTAATACATAAATTCATCAAAGCCCAACGCTGAGCGCCAAGCTTCATATTCTACATACACTTAACACATAACTGAGTCATCAACTAAAAAGAAAACTGGTGTGTGTGCGCACAAGTGTTGATCCCTGAATCCTGAGCTTAGTCCACATGCCATGTCACGAGTCAAACTCAAACCAACACACAAAGCCAAGCCAAGCGTAGCACCGAGCCTTTTCCCATATGTCTCATCGATTTTATAGTTAATAGATTGGCGTGTGTAACACTTAAACCCCCGAGATTATAGTGAAGAAGCCATTCTTTATCTCCCATATCTAATCTATTACAGAAAATATCGAGGTGTCTCGCACTGATCAGTAGGGTTTGAAGTATTCATTTGTCTCACGCTGATTGGATTAATTTAAATTCGTGAGCCAGGTCAACACACCTTATTACATCTATTGACGAGCTTCAGATGCCAGATCATTACTTAGAGGCCAGATGGACGCATATGATGTTTGCAGATGTTCTAATGATAAAATTACAGCTTATGGGCATCCGATCGCAAGCACATTGGCTTTGGGATTCTGTGTATTCTTCTAGATCAGTTGAATGATTATCTATATTAAGTTCTCACGTTTGTTTCCTGAATGGCCACACCAGGGTCTTCCAATAAATTTGAAGGGATTTGCCATTGGTAATGTACTTACTGATCCAACAATCCAGTATAAAGCATACACAAATTATGCTTTGGAGTATCGGGGTGTTAAAACACAAGAAGAGAATGGCATTGAACATGTCGAGGAGCAAAGAATGCATAAAGGACAAGAGGTTACGCATGCTGCATAGACATTATCCTCTGAAGAAGCTAACAGATAAGATCTTCTTGTTCCCAATCCAATTTTAGATACAAATGGGATTCTCGCAACTCATGATTCATTTGGGGATTGTTGAGACAAGGTCCAAACCTTTGCCTAGTCGATACAATAGAGATGATGATTTTGACTTGAACCTAGAAGACATAACAGTTATGGAAGCTGTTTGGCTCTCTATCCAGGAGCATGGTGCATATAGAATCTTAAGACCTGCTTCTTTTTCCTTCGAAAATAATCACTCATCTATACCTGGTCAAACATCTAGATTGGGGGATAATTTTGAGTCCACTATGTCACATCCAACATCAGCTAATTCAAGAGAAGCTAGCATGTGAAAGTGTTGAATAATTTTCAGAAGAAAATGCAGGAGAAGATATAAGGCAAACCTGTGAAGATTGGAGGATTAGAACATTAGCAAGGGCCAGACTACACAATCAACAAGCAATCAATGCAATCTATAGGAGCTCGGTCATTTATATTTGGCTATACTCTGTTTTTGACTTTTTCTCAAGGGTATGATAGGATATATTTGAAGACACACGGTATCATATCCTCTTTATCAGTGGATGCAAACAATAATTTTTTGATTTTAAACGCAAGAGGGTCTCCTTTTAGACCAAGATAGAACTTTCACCAACACAGAAGGTGGAATTATAACCAGTTAGCTGATGAAAAACAGAGCTTTCACCAGCTAACCAACAGATCGTAAGGCGAAATAGCTGGTGAAACCTGAGATGGCCAGAAAAAGAGCAAATTTTGCCTAGATCGAAGTTTTATTATCTTACAGAGCACGAAGATGATTTACAAGTCAAAGTTATAATTAAGAGGATTTGCTTCAAAGTGTTGTTCCAGTTTTTGACGTGCCAACAAGATGAAAGAGATAAAGTTTGTTACCTATTTATGGCAAAGAATGACTTGTCTTTCCAGGTGGCATTTTTTGACTTTATCTTTCAACCTTTGAAGATTTTCTTCCTTGTCATCACATTGAAGGATGTTGAATACTTTTGCAGCTGCCGAAGACTTCAGTTTAGATATGATTTGATTTCCTTTAATAAAGGACCTGTTCCTTTAGAGTTTACAATTAGTTTTATGTTATGCTATTTTTAGTATCTTAGATCCCTTTTCATAGGATCTGATCTGTACATTGTAAAGCTATAAAGCTAAAGACA
>ML798559.1:0-20037 GCA_009831015.1 Picea engelmannii | reverse complement strand
ATGTTACAGTCATGGAAGAATGTATCAAGAACATAGTTACACGCACAGGTTGCAATAAAATCTAATCTTCAATAATGCATTTGCTGACAATTAGTAGAAAATGATGGTTTTGCAACAATGGGGCTTCTTTGAAACCAATTCGCACTTACCAAAACTGTCTTCTGCCTTTCTATTTTCCCACTCTTTTATTCCCTGCAGTTTCTCTTCCTGGTTACTTAATTGTTTTTTATTTATTATATATATATATATATATATATATATATATATATATATATATATTTATCCGAAAATGCCTTGCTGCACGGCTTGGCCAATTCACACGTTTCCAACGAGCGCTTCCCCTTTCTTTATATTGACGTTCTATTGTTCCATGTCCTACAACTAGCACCCAGAGTTCCTCGATATACAAATTGACAGGTAGACTTGCGCACTGACCGACTCAACATTGCACTTCTACTTTTCTATGACCTCCAAACAACATTCAGATCTCCGCGATACACAAATTGATAGACGGGCTCCAGGGCTCGCGGGCTCAAGATTTCCTTTGTTTACATATGGAAAAGTGATAAATCGAGCCATACCACTTTTGCGCCACAGAAGATATATTAAAGGGAAAAACATTTCCTCTATAGTTCCGTGTCCTGCAAACAACACCCACAGTTCCGCACTATACAAATTGACATCCAGACTTGCAGGTTGGCTAGCTAATAAAATGCCTCGGAGTTCTGTGATATACAAATTGACAGACGAAGCATACAAGCAAGAACAAGTAAACTCGTGGATCGTATTCCTGGTCGTTGTTTTCTATTCCTGCCAACTTCGCAATTCTTTCCAAGTATATAACTTGCCATGAAAATGGGATATCTATTACATATGTGAATATATTGGTCCTTCTTTTCTGTCTTCTATACTTGGCAAAATATCCGTTTCTCTTTTCCCTAAACTTTATCTTTTTGGTCACTTATTCGTTTTTTTCGAAAATGTATGGCTGCGCGCGTGGGCGGGGTTGCGGGTTCACACTTGCACTCATGCTCTTTTATTGCGACACCGACCAACCGCTTCCCCATTCCATACCCAGAAACTTATCCCACCGCAAATTCCTGGTAGGCGGGCTCTAGATTGGACTTCTGTTGTTCCATGGCCTGCGAACAGTACCATCACTTTCGCGATATACAAATTTACAACCAGACTCAGATCATACCCTCTTCCATATTACGGTCCACCTATCATGCCCTCTTCGATGGTATACATTTTGCACTGAAAAATTCCGAGAAATACAATTTAACTGCCGGGTCCTCGTATCTTTTGTGGAACTATTGTCACCCCATTTTGAAGCCTGTCTGTCGACTTTCCATACATCGCCATTTCTTCGAATTTCTTTGGCAGATTGTCGGTTTGGTGGGTTGAAGAAATATTCAGTTCCTAGTCATTGTTTCCTGTGCCCGCGCCCCTTTGCAATTAGCAATTGCCAATTATATATAAGATCTTATTTCTAGGCATGCAATTAGCAATTTCCTTATTCCATACTTAGCCACTTTGCCAGAATTCTGCAAATATACAAACTAACGGTTGAACTGCCCCATCATCATCTCTTCCATCATCTCTTCCTGTACTGAGTATCCCTGTAACCCTTTTTTGAATCCCGTCCGACCGCTATTCAGAGCTTGCCATTCTTTCCTTGCTCTCCACCGTCTTCGTCACCTTCACACTTGTCTATAATAAAAGAAAAAAAAAGTTTATATATATATATATATATATATATATTGTTTCTAAATATGGAATTACTGGCATTTAATTCTAACAGGTCATCATCCAGGAACCGTATAGATTGTCATTGATGGGCGAAAGGTACGATGAGATTTCCTATTGATGCACATTAAACCAAGATTTGCGGGGGGTTTATATTATCCCTTCCGAGTGTTGATTTAAAAATCATGAAATTTCGTTCACACATTAAAAAAACCTCCAATCCTTAATTTCTCTTCACCGTACCCGCCACCTTCGCATTTCCAAATATGAAATAAATAAGCTTTACTGCTAATAGTTTATCATGCACCACCCATACAGATTGTCATTAATCAATGAAAGGCTCGAGGAGATTTCCCATTCATAAGCATTTAACTAATATTTAGTGGAGAGTTACATTATTGGGTCTAATTTTTCATTTAAACCATCATCTGGAGCAAACCAACGTTCTCGTAAACCTATGGCATCATCTCGACAGCAGTTCTGTGGAGATACAGTGAACATATTCAGGCGCGAGGACTAGAACTTCTAGTGGTCCATGGAATATTCTTATTACTCAACCTCTTCCTCAGAGAACCAAGTAATTTGAACCTCCGGGATTTCTCATGCAGGCTATGTCCCTGAGGTTTTTGTTTGTAAGGACCTGGTCTCTTGGTGCGTCGATAAATTTATCTCAGAAAAAAGAATTGTTGCACTGCGGGATTGCTCTTCTGTTTCTTTGTCATCTTAGGTCTTCCGCTAGATGCTAAGATTGCCGGAGCCAACATTGACGTTCAGAGGAGAAGATTGAAAACAATTCTTAGCAAAGCATAATAACGGGTTGGACCTCTTGCCCCATTTTTTGGAAAACCCACTTCTAGTTCCTGAAGATATTACAAGCTTCCAGGTTAGTTCATTTAGAAATCCATTTCGAGAAATTGCCTCGCTGTTTACAAGAATAATGGGACAAGAGTCCACAACAACTGTTTCCCGGATGGCTCTTTATATTTTGTATTTCAAAGTCAATGAACAAGCCATTTTTGATTGGGGCAGGTTAATTTCCCATGAAATCTGTTCCCAATTGTCAAGCTTCAAAAGGGAAAATAAATTTTATATGTCCTCCTATTTAGTTTTTGCAATAGACCATTCCTGTCGGTTTCCACAACTGTCTCTGTCCAAGAATGTTAACTGCGAATTTCACCCAGTAACGTTCTGGTACCAGGCCTTGTGGAAGCACAAGGCTTCCCACTATTTTTATGAGGTTTTTAATGGCTTCATGTCTGTTTTCAAAGTTTTGTTGTTAGGAGAAGATGCTCCCCACATATCTGAACATGCAACTAGTTTTTTGGACAAGAAGGGGACACTCGAACATTTGGATAATTACACTGTCATAAGAATTTTTGGCTCCATGGAACAACCTACTGTCCTTCCATGTCACATTACAGACATAATGTTTTTTGCAGAAGTAGCACGACAATACAACTACTGGTTTCATCTGTTGCAAAAGAAGAAAAAAAAGTAGTTTAGTCCTTTGCCTTGGAAAGTAGGGGAGTTCGTGTTGAAAAATGTCAACAAAATTGACGAATTCACAACGCATTCTAGCATCTCCAACCTAAGATATGCTGAAATCATAAGAGGGTTCGACCCCTATAATATTTTTTGACAACATTTACAAACACTTGGGCTCGATGATTGTTTTTTAAATAAACACCTGCCCAAAAACATAGACAGTGACGACAATGGTCTTGCCTCTGATGCCGACGACGTAGACACAGTGCAAAGCTGCACTAAATTGTACACGCAATAGGGGAAAGGCCCCGGTGACAAGAGTATTCAATCGACAAATAACACTCTAAAAAGTACAACATCCTGGAGCATCACTCCAACGGTCCACCGCAACAACAAAGAAACTCAAAGTTCTTCAAATGGAGGAGGAGATAACAACCCCCCTCACTCTAAAATTGATAGCTCTCACAAGCTTCCAGTAGGGAAGAAGAGAAAAAAAAATGTGGGGCAAGCAGAAGAGCCGAAAATTCGGAGTGAGAACATGGAACTTGACAACGATCTGGATAGCATGATCTACTTCCTTGATCAACCCGGAGACACCATCCACCATAGCCATCCAATGGACATATCCGTTACCGAAAATTTTGATGAAGATGAATCCTTCGTGTTCTAGAGCGTTGTTTTTGATAGCCAGTCCAAAAGATTAATAATTGAGAAAAAAATGTTAAAAATAAGAAAGGCAAATCTCGTTCAGAGGTTGACCTTGTCAACATCCGGCCATCCCAAATCTGTCAACTTCACACAGTGAGCAGAGAAGCACTTCATGATTCCATTGGAGGCATCGAGATTGAGAATACTATACTGAAGGACCGGGTCAAGGAATTGGAAGACGCTTTCATTCCTATGCCATTGCTTGTCAATCCTTTGGCAATAGCCATGCCTGCCACCCCTGGAGCCAACGTTAAAGCATCCTCCACCCTGCTCGTATCCTGTAAAGGATATGTGGAGAATAATATCAAAAAAATAATGGAACTGGTTACCGAGGTGTGGAAAATATCACAAACCATCACTTCCCTTGGAACCAGGGCACATAGTTTGCTCGAACATTTGCAAGCCGAGTTAAAACATGAAAAAAATATATTTTTAAAAATGGTCATTCCTTGTGGCACCATTGTCAACAATATGATAGAAACAAAAATAAGAGAACAAGATCTTCCATCCAAAAACCGGATCGGTCAATTGAATGCATGTTGTAAAGAAAAAGCGAAGAAACTGCATCTCATTGTTCAGTCATTTTGAACAAGCCATATCGAAGAAAGATAAAATATTCACAAGGCTATCAAATATAGACTTAGTCGTGAAAACCAACGAATTCGAAGACCCCGACTTAATCGCAAACTCCTTTCCCTTAACCAGGCAAGAGTTCGATAAACAGGTTGTTATGTTTAAGGCCTTATCTCTGGAATTTTTTTACAACATCCTTCAATTTGATCAAACTCACGTCCACGACTGGCTAGTCAAATATTCAGTATAGAATGAGAAAATTCATCAGGCTCTTTGTAATCTTTCTATCGACTTCCAGGAATTTGAAAACGATCTTTTCAACATAAAAATCCGGAATGATATCAATGTTGCCCCAATGAAAAGCTACATTGAAGAATGGCTCGAAAGGCAATTGAAGCAGGCTGCCAATGAAAGGCAACAAGTAGTTGCCAAGATTCCATCAGTTGTCGATGACGTCATTGAAACCGCAGTCATCGGCGACATGAATGGAACGACAGCCGCAAGAAAATAACCAAAGGGCTCATATGTACCCTCAATGTATGTCTATTGATCGCATCCTTCTTTGTTTATCAACCCAGTTATTCCACTTTATTAAATACACATGTGTAGGCAAACACTTATACCTTTCCATTTATTTTTTTTGCAGGTATTGCACTCTATCTTATTTCTACAATCCCATTTCTTGTACATATTTATCTAATGGTCTGCGGGAGCCCCAATCCCAGTCTACATGACAAACACATTGAAATTCCGATTTATATGTAACATAATTTAATTTTTTTTTGTATATTTCAAAATTTCCAGTAGTATGTAACAAACTTTTATTTTTTAACATATTTCAAATAAAAATGTTTTCTTATCTCCTTTTAAATGTATGTTTTCATACATTCTTATCTTTCACCAGTCTGTATGACAAATGCATTTAATTTTTTATATATTTCAAAATAAATGGTGCTCTACATTGCAAATGTCATTTACTTATACCCCATGTTCATAGATGCATTTAAATTTTTATATTTCTTATCTCCTTTTAATTTTATGTCTTCATATATTTTTATCTTTCACCAGTCCATATGGAAAATTTATTCTTCCACTATCAACAAATTTGTAGTTTGTTATACACTTTCAAAAAATAAATGTTTGTTATATACTTTCAAAAAATAAATGGTGCTCTACATGTCAAGCGTCATTTACTTTTTCCCCATGTTCCGTGATATACATGTTGCACACAACATTTCCGTGATATACATTTTCCACCGAACACTTCCGTCATTTACAATTTGATCCCATTTTCCACAATTTGCTTTCTAATCTCGTTGGCAGGGACTATGCTGCCACACAGCCTTGTTTAAAGTCCAAGTGAGAACACATCACTTTCCCCCTTTATTTTTTAATGGCATATGAAGCATCAACAAATTCAGAGGTTTTGAAGGTATAGATTTTTTTATGCCATTTACACAAAGTTGGAGTTTTAAGGGGTGATGTTTTTTTTTTTTCAAGATTGAAGTATTCTCTAGTTTAAGGGGGGCATATTTATTTAATATCACATTTTAAGGGGGCATATTTATTCAATATCACAATTGAAGCATTGAATAAGATTGTTCAGTTCTTCTGTTTTGTAAGTAAGTAGAATAATTTATATTCATAAAATGATAGTATGTAAAAGCATATCCATCTAGCTATAGCAACGATTAGACGTCAGAAAAAAATAAACCAAAGTTTGTTGGCTTGCCCAAAGGGAAACTAGGCCAGCTATAAAAAAAACTAGGACTCTCAAACTTATACTTATAGCAAATGCCTGGACAGTCTACACTTGTATCTTCAAAACTACAGAAAAAACAGAGAAAGGATAGCAAACCTAGATTAAAAAAACTCAGAACTAGAAAATTTCCATCACTCATCAAGCACGTGAACCCAGAAGCCCCATTGGGTTGAGCACCAGAAAAATGTGATAACATAAGCGGGGGATTGTAGCTTGATGGAGCATCCTTGCCTTTGAGAAACCTAGAAGACCCCTCCATGCTTCTTTACAAGCCATGAAACCATAGTTACCAAAATACTAGAATGAGGTTCCCGAGCTTCCAACCATTGCTGCAGATTCTAAATTTCCCGCTCCTGAGGCATCCTACCCTGTGCTACCATTGCTTTTACATACCATTATAAATCAACCGTGCGATAGAGTTTTGTGTCCCTATTTATGGTGCAACCTAGGTTAGGGATAATGTCCCCTGCCTTTCCATCAACCACCTCATCCCCAATCTGGGCGCGTGTGGCTTGCACCTTAGCTTCCAATGCTTGCATGGCCTCCTTATTAGTTAGGTGGACCTTGAACTAATGATTCATGTCTTCCTCCTCGACAACCAATATGCCTCGAGTCTTCTTCTCTGGTGCCGACTCCACTTTGCATTTTCTGGATGCCATGGAACCTCAAGCAAAGCCCGATAGAGAATCCTCGCTAAAACAACATTGAATCACCAAAACCCACCACACAATGCATATTGTCTTAGACTCAATGAACATACCTGAGATCCAAAGAATGAAATCCATCTCAATTTGAGCTTCGAGCTTAGGATTTCTCCCATGCGCAAGCATAATGTCTATCAGGATGAGGTCGTTCAAATAATTTGTCTCCATAAATGTCTTCATCCTGAACCCTTACTGCCAGAACCAATGCATCATACTTGCCTTCATTCCCCACTGATCATAGACCATCATGCTCAGGTATTCCCTTTCTCTCTATCTCTCTTCAACATAATGCATTCGAGGTACCCGACGAGGAGAGGTGATGGGAGACAGGGTTGTAGATGAGACAACCCACATGTGGACATAATGTCCCATATCCTTGCCAAATGTCACGTTGTCTCGACCGACATGGCCATATGGTAGCAGATCTAGGTGATTCCTGTCTTGAAGGGCTAGGGTATTGCATTGATGGATAGGGGGTTCATCTTGAGTCAATGACCAACCACTGTCCCAGGGAGAGGAAAGATTGGAGACAACCTCATTGACTAAGCAATCTACAACCTTGTTGGCATCCCTTTTGACATGCAATGGTAATAGAACCCCAAACCTTTGGAAACATTAATGAAGAAGGTTAATACATGATTCAAGGCACCGATTGACCAAGAGCTTTCTCAATGACATACCATTCTAAAGTCGAGTGAGCATATGAATGATTTGCTGGGAGTATCCTTCTACAATCAGTTTATGGAATCGGTGATGGTGAGCAATCTTTAATATCTTAATTGAAGTCCAGATTTCAACAACGTTGTTTGAGTTGAAACCAATAAATCTAGAATAGATTCTTAGAATTTGACCCAAATCATCTCTAAAAACACCTCCGAATCATGTCGGTCCATGATTACCTTTAGAGGCTCCATCAAAGTTGAGCTTAACAAAACCAGAGGGGGGATGGGACCAACAATAGGGAATAGAAATAAAATGAGAGCATGAATTGGAGAGGGAGGGAGAGGGAAGGGAAGAAGGAGAGATCCAATTTCTCAAGATAAGACATTCCCTTTCCTCAAACTCTAGATCATCTACCAACCAGTTTACAACTAAAACTTTTTCTAGAATGTCTTGCTTGATTCTAGTCCATACCAAGGAGGGATTAAGTTGCTCGTTATTAAATATGCACCTATTTGTTTATTTTTAAATCTCCCACAAAAGGACACCTATAAAGAGCTGTCAGATTCGATTTAGAAGAGAAAATTTGAAGCCTTGAATATGCCAAGAGGAGATAATGAGCTTGATAGAGTTGACTCTCTTGTTAGATCGATGAAAATAGATTTCCCCTTGATCCCAAAGACCCTGACTGAAGTCACATGATTTAAAAAGTGCTCCATAGTTTCAATTTCTTTCCCACACATAATACAAAAGCCTAGCTTTGAAAATCCTCTACGAAGGATATTGTCCCATGTTAAGATTTTTCCATGAGCTACTAGCCATAAGAAGGTGGCCACCTTAGGCCAGAAATTAACCTCCCAAATTATGCTCCAAATATTGTCTTTCGACAATGAGACATGTTGGGATTTGAGGGAGTATGCTTCCTTTCCTGAGAGTCCTCCAACAACTTGATACCCCCATTGAAGTTTGTCAGGAAAAAATGAATATTTGACTTTTAGAAGAATGATATCAACGTTTATCAAATCCAAAGAGGGTCTTTGTTGGAGCAGGATGTGATCAGGGTTAAGATACCATTCCCTCCATCTATCCCAGTCTAATTCTTGTTGCCAATAAAGATGTACAGTTCTGCGATTATCTTCCACCAATCCTTCTTTAAAAGGGAGGAGATTAGGGTTATTCTTAAGTTTGGGTAACTACTGCCATGAGTCCTCCCAAAAGAAAGCTGATTGGCCATCCCTAATCTCCCAAAAGAAGTGGTCTTGGATGAGGCTTTTATTCTACCAAGAAGTATTCCAAATTATGGATCTTGGTTGAAATCCAGTCATTTTTATGAGCTCCCGAGGACTAATATTTGTAGCATATTTATTCTTCCAGAGGGAGCTCCAAATCTCTCCTTTGCATTGTAGCCATCACCACCAGGTTTTGGCTCTGAGTACTCCATTAAGAAGATTTGGATCATGCAATCCTTGGCAACATTAAGATTCAGAGCACATAGGGAGTCCCACACCATCAGTACTCATTTTCTTTTGGTATTAGAGAATTGCCAAAGGAAATTTCACTGAAGGGTTATGATAGGTTTGATGATGCGCTTAAGGGAATGAAGGACTGAGAAGAGATACAAGGGGATGTCCTGGAGGATTGATTTGAGGAGATTAAGGTGACCTGCAAGGTTGAGGACTTTGAAGGTCCAACTAGAAAGTTTTTTCTTCTTGTGAGATAGGAGGTTATTCCTAGAGAAGTTATGAGAAATAGATTCCAAGAGAGGGGATCCAAGGTATTTATATGGAAGGGAGCTCCAAGAGAAGCCTATGATGACAGAGATGTGAAATTGGACTAGAAGCGAGGTATTGAAAAATAAAATATGGGACTTAAGGTGATAGATAAAAGTACCCGAGGCATTCGTAAATGCATCCAAAATCCCTTTAAAGGCCTTTTCCTCCTTGACAATGGGCACAACCATTAGCATGGTATCATCAAAAAATTGGTTCTGGGACAGAGGAGAAGGGGATTCATGCAGAGAGATCCCTTGAAGACCCTGGGATTGAATGGTAGCCTTGGTGTTATGATCGAGACCTTCTGCCATCAGGATGAAAAGGAAAGGAGAATGGGGGTTCCCTTGCCGAATTCCATGAGACAGATGGAAGGGGGGTGAGGGAGAGACATTAATCAGGATGGAAAAAAAGAAGAAGAGATGAGTTGGAGAATCCATTTGACCTAATTGGGATGGAAACCAAAGGCTAGCAAAATAATTTTTATATACTACCAACTTAGTTTGTCAAAATCCTTTGACATATCAATTTTAATTAGCATCTCTAGGGTTATGGAAGATTTGAGGGAATGAACAACTGCATTTGCAATAATAATGCAGTCAAGCATTTTTCGACCTTCAACATACCCAAATTACTCAGGTCTCACAAGGAGAGGCATAAGGGGCTTCAGATGGGAGGCAAGGACTTTGGTTATAATCTTGTAGATAACATTGCAAAGGGAAATCGATCTGAATTGGGAGGGATCCAAAGCCTACAATTGCTTAGGAATGAGAGTGATGAATGTGGCATTAAGAGCAGTGAGTATGCTAGAGATTCTTTGAGATTTAGAGACTAGAGCCCACACATCCATTTTGACAATAGGGAAACAATGGTGAAAGAAATAAGAGGTAAAACCATTTGATCCTGGGGATTTTCCAAGAGCAAGGATCATAATAGCTTCTTCCACTTCTAAGAGGGACATGGGACACATCATATAGTCATTATGTTCTGATGAGACCAGTTTTGGGATATTTCTTGCGATGGAGAGAATAGCTTCATATATGTCTAGATTGTGTTCAGATAATAAAGGGATAAAGTAAGTGGTAAATTCTTACTAATATCGTGGTGGGAAGTGAGCTTATTACCTCGATTTGTCTTAATATGAGTGATGTGATTGGATTTCCTTCTCTGTACCATGGAGTGTTGAAAGAACTTAGAGTTTCACTCCCCCTCTTTTAGGCACTGTATTATGGACTTTTGTCTCCAGAGAATTTCCTTTTGGCATCGCCGTTCCTCTTATTGGATAGCTATTTGTTTCTCCTGATTGATGGACTCCTCATTCCATCCTTGGGCAATGGCATTCTGTTGCAACTCTACCATATGAGATTCCAACCTTTTCCTTTCTAAATGTTACAACCCATTTTTTCCAAATTTTGAGATAAAGCTTCAATGCCTTCAGATGTTGTTGGAAGCGATACATAAGTGTTCCATGAGAAAAATTTGCCTCATGCCACCATTTTTGAATATTTTCCTGAAAGTATGGGTGCATATGCCATAATTTTTCAAAATTGAAAGGCCTTTTACAGGGAATCCCATGTACTTTAATGGTAATACAAATGGGCCAGTGATATGAACCTTCCACTGGAAGAATATTGGCCTCCATATGATATCAAGAGAGTATTAGTGACAACGAGACTAGAAATATGTCAAGTCTATATGCTATCTAATGATTCCCCCCTCGTCTGTTGTTCCAAGTGAATACTCCATTGATGGTGGCGATATCAATGAGCTTGTTTTCTTGCATGAAGGACTGAAAGGAGTCAATATCCCCTTTAAGTCTGCGAATCCCTCCTTTTTTTCCTCCAGAGAAGATATCATGTTGAAATATCCCCCAAGAGTCCAAAAATATGTCCCAACGACCTCCTCTAAATGATATAGAGAGGTAAAAAAGTTAATTTTCTCATTTAGATGATGAGGATCATACACATTAGTTGCAAAGCCAGACATTTAAGCTCCAATTGGTTTGAAACAAGCTACAATACTTTGGGGTGTGGTGAAAAAAATGAGCAAGATGATTGTGGCAGGGTTCCACAGAATAACAATACTTCCAACAACCCCTTTGGCATCCAATGCCATAGATTGCCTTGCCCTCCAAATTTTTCGGGAAATGCCATCTAAAGAAGAACTAGAACTCTTAGTTTCTTGAAGAAGAAAAATATCTAAAGATTCATAGAGTACTTTGTTTCACAAGAGTTGTTGCTTGCTCGTTTCGTTTATGCCACAAATATTCCAAGAGATAATTTTCATTGGAAATTTGGGGTGAGAGAGGGTTGGTATAAATTTGTAATCAACACATTCTTCCCATAGTTCACCAATATATCACCAATTTCTTGAAGAAGTCGAAGATAAGACTTTCTGCCTCTGCACTTGTCATATTTAGGGTATTTCTTGGGCATCTTTGGCATGTTGGTTTGGACTCTGTTGGCACAGGGGCAGACCCAGGATTCAACTCTAACAACGCACCAACAAGCCCTAACTACTGTTCCTTTTGAAAACAACTGTGAAGTAGATGTAGTCTCACCCAAAGTAGCAATAGGGGGTTGCAGGACACAGGTGTCTACAACCAGAGGAAATGCAAGTGGATCCAAGGCAACAACACACAACCACCTAGTTATTCTTACCAACCATGAACCTACTTCGTAGAGTTATATTCCATATCTAACATAATAAAGAAATCACAGAGCATCGAAAGGTAAAAGAACACCACATCAATCACACTGAGCAACAAGATATATGTGGTTCACCCTCTCCCTAGGGCTACGTCCACATAACTGCGTTTCTTGATATTTATATGAAAACATACAGTTCTATTTGCGCTCTTAGCTTGCACATCTCTCTCTCTTTCTCTTCTTCTCTCTCCTCCCTGCACACCCAACTGTAGGGTTGATCTTCGCACCCAGCTGAAGATCTTACAATACTAGAAGGCTCTCACACACAACACTTCTCTCTCTCTCTCTCAACAACAATTAGTCAATCATAACAACAAAAACTCGGAACCAACTTAGAACCAACCCATCCCAGGTCCTCTAGACCTTTATTTATACATTACAATAGCTCACCATCAACCTTGGGCCTAAACCTAGGTGTCAAAACCCTAAATACCAAAACCCTAGGTGTCTAAAACCCTAGGTCAACTTGACCGGTGTTTTTCGGGCTTCGCCAGTCTGTCTTTACTTCTTTCCCATGAAGTACTCCAATGCATCCATTGGTGGCTTTTTCCAGCTGGCTGAGTTGTCCACGATCCATCTTGCTTGTTGATCTGTTCTCCTCGATCTTCTCATCCAACGACTCATTTTCCTGTACTTCGCTCCTTCTTTTCTACTCCTTTGGCCACTTTGACCCATCCTCAGCCAATGTGCCTTCTGCGGAGTTCGCACTTCGTCTTTCCTTTTCCTTTTTTCTTCGTTTTCTTTCTTAATTCATACCCAAGGGCCAACATGCCCCCAACAATCACATGTGACTCATATTGAGGTACTACAGATATGAACCTTTTGTTTTACTGCGACCTCGGACTGTGCAGGACAGCCTGTGTTTTCTGCTCTATCCTTCCCGCTGTGTGCAGACTGTATTTTATGTTTTTGGTACCCAGTTTCAACTCCACCTGGTATCTGGACCCTTCTCCTTCTTCTCTTACTGAGAGCTACGAGGTAGCTGGTTGTCATAGTATAATTTCAACTGGCTCCCATTCACCAGACCTTCCTTCCATTCTCCATTCAATGTCTTCAACTACGCAGCTCCTCCTTCTGTGATAAAGGAAACCTCATAAGGCCCAAGCCAATGTGTTCTGAACTTCCCTAGATGCTTCATAAACTTACAGTCGTATACCAATACCATGTCTCCTTGCTTAAAATATTTCATCTTGATGTGTCTTCATGATAGGCCTTTTCTCTTTCCTTCTGTACATGCTGATGGAATCCTGCAATAAATCTGTCTTCCTCAAGTTCGACCAACTGCATGAGCCTCTCTTGAACAACACTAATGTCATCCATATCTGTAAAGGCTGCAATTATTAAGCTAGGAACTAAATATTCCATAGGTACAATTGCTTCAAGACCATAAACCAACTTAAAGGGGGTCTGCATTGATAGCTT
This sequence comes from Picea engelmannii, assembly GCA_009831015.1. Classification (NCBI taxonomy): domain Eukaryota; kingdom Viridiplantae; phylum Streptophyta; class Pinopsida; order Pinales; family Pinaceae; genus Picea; species Picea engelmannii. The sequence continues at coordinate 6,497 of ML798559.1, read as the reverse complement.
CTTGCAAGTGGTTCTATAGGCCTAGAACACTGCCGGTACTCTCAAATCCCAATCATCCCTATTCACACTGCAAATCTTTGTCAATGCTGTCTCCAAGATCTTATTGAATGCCTCGACTGCACCATTCACTTGTGGGTGGTATGGAGTGCTCTTCTGATGATGAACTGTAAATTCCTAAGTCAAGGCTTCAATAGTCTTATTAATGAAATGTGTGCCTTGATCACTCATGAGGATCTTCGGGCATCCAAACTTGGTTATTATATCATCAAATATGAAATGCGTAGCTGTAGTTTCACTACAATCCTTAACTTCTCTTGCTTTGGCCCATCTGGTCAAATACTCTGTTGCAGTGATTATGTATCTTGCTCCTGTGTGCTTTCCTGGTGGGGTTATAGGTCCCACGAAATCAATGGACCATTTCTCAAATACCTGTAAGGTTAGCTGTGGTGATAAAGGCATCTCATCTCTTCTGGAAGGTTTCCCAACTCGTTGACATACATCGCAGGATCTGTAGTAGTCCTTAGCATCCTTGTGTAAAGTGGGCCACTAAAGGCCATCTCTAAGAACCTTCTGCACTATTTCTTTCCCTGCATAGTGTCCTCTTGCAATGCCTTCATGTGCTTTCACCAGAATCAGTGGTCTTTCTGCCTCCATAACACATCTCCTCAAGATCTCATCAGGTCCCATATTGTATAGTTGTCCAACTACAAGTGAAAAATATGAAGCATAAACGACCAACTGTTTCTTCTGAATGACCGTATATTCGCATGGTGCCATTCCTGTAGAAAGGAACTGAACTATCCCGGTGAAGTGATCATCAACCTTCCTGATGGCCAGTAATTGTGCATCTGGTAATGTATCCTCCAAACTAGTAGGTTCCTCTCCATGTTCCAACTTGGACAAGTGGTCAAGTCCTTTGTTCATTCTCCCTGGTTTGACCACAATCTCAAAATCATATTCTTGAAATAGCAGAAGCCATCTGCATATTCTTCCCCCCAACAATGGCTTGTTGACTAGGTATTTCAGTGCAGAGTGATCAATGAACATCTTAAAGTGTCCTCCCATTGACAAGTAGTGATGAAATTTCTGTAGTTCATACACCATGGCTAAACCTTCTCTCTCAATGGTAGTGTAATTTATCTCAGCTATAGAGATCTTCCTGCTAGAAAAGGCTAACAAATGGTCAATGTCTCCTGCTCCTGGTTGTGCTAGAAAAACTCCCAATCCAATAGAGTATGCATCGACATGCACATGAAATTCCTTACTCCAATCTGGGAAAACCAAAATAGGCACGGTAACTATTTTCTGTTTCAACACGTCGAAGCTCTACTGGCATTCTTCTGTCCATTGGAACTGACAATATTTCTTTAAAATCTTCTCCATGGGTGCTGTAATCTGTGCATAGCCCTTAATGAACTTCCTGTAGTATCTTGTATGTCCAAGCACAGTGCGCAACTGTCTAACTGAAGTAGGAGGGGTAGATCAACAATAATGGCGATCTTAGATGGGTCTACCAACAATCCCTGCTTACATACAATATGGCCTAGCAGCACTCTGAAGGGTGAAACGAAGATGCACTTCTTCAAGTTCACGACAATCTGACATTGTCTGCACTTATCCAACATTAGTCTTAGACATTTAATATGATTTTGCAATAAGCTAAATACAGTCCAATCATCAAAATATGCTTCCAGAAATTTATGTAAAAACTCCTTGAATGCTTTGACCACCACCCTAGAAAATATGGTTGGTGCATTCTTCAATCCGAAAGGCATCACTGTGTACTGGTAGGATCCCCATTCTATGGCAAATGTGGTCTTATGGCGATCTTCCTTGGCAATCCTGATCTGGTGATAACCTAAAAATCCGTCTGTGAAGGAGTAAACTTCCCGTCCTCCCACATTATCTAACACTTCGTCTGTAAACAATGTAGGGAATGGATAATGTAAGCATGCATCATTCATTTTCCTCAAGTCTACACAGATTCTGATCTCCGCTGTTTTCTTATCTTGAACCACCATAGGGCTAATCCATTATGACTCTTCAACAGGTTCTATGATTCCTTCTTCCAACATTCTGTCTAGCTCAATTTTGACTTTCTCCTTATACTTGGGATTCAGTCTGTAGGGTCTCTGCTTGACTGGCCTTGCATCTGGTTTCAAGGGGATATTCATCTCTTCCATGGGCCCTTTAATGCCCTTCATATCAGTGAACTTGGTTGGAAACAATTCCTGATATTCATGTAGTAATTTTTTGATCTTGTCAATAGTGGCATCATCCGAATAATCTCCAACGTTTGCGAGCTTAGGTGCTTGCTCTGTTCCAATATTAACTTTCTTGATTTTGATTGGTTGTCCAATAAAAGTTAGTTCGACTTCTGGTCCTTCTATGTCTCTCTGTCCCTCTGTTTCTACAATGTTCACATTCTTAGGATCATCGTCTTCATCCACATTGATGTTGCAACAACCTTGCAATTTCTGAAGAGGCGCAATCCATTCATCCTCTTCTTGATCAACAGGGGGGTTAGGTACCTCCTCAAAGATCCTCTATCTTACAACTTGTAATTCTTGATCTACTGTAGGGTGATGACTTTCAAATAAAAATGTAGCTACAAAGTTTTGAGTCATTCCTTGCTAATCTACAGTAGTGAGGCGCAATTCTTCTTGAAGATACCAATTGATAGGGTTTGTGTCCAGCGTGTTAATGAATTTGTGCATCCACTGCTCTTGAGGAATTCTACTCTAGGCCTCCTCACAACTTCGCACATGGTCCTTCAGACAAATTTGTTCTGTGTATCTAACTTCACACCCTCCTACTTGTTCTGAAAAGTGTGATGTCATCAAAGTGTGACATTGCACCCAGTCTGTGATGTTCTTTTTGTGTGTTCCCCACCATCTTGCTGGAGTTGCTTTCAAGGCCTCATCTAGTGCCAACAAACTTTGTTGTACTGGTACAATTTATTCAAATTCCAACAAGAAATATTCTAGATGATTTAAACCGTCAAAGGTGGGTAGATTACTTAATTTTGTTCCAATCCAACAAACTTCCATGGTCAATCTAACACATCTCCGTGTAAATAATTCATACATTTTGTTCTACCAGTTCTCCAGTGCTTCCTCTGATTCTGATGAGCATGCATTGTCACTTCGCTAGCTTAAATTCCCATCTGCTGTAGGATTAATGTAATCCTGATGTCTTGCTGTTAATTTATATATATTCTCGAGTTGATAAGCACAATATTCTTCTCTAATGGGTTCTGTGTATCTGCGACCTTCATCAGGATCAAGAGGAGAAATGACCCTAAGGCCATCTCCTTCAAATGTAATTCTTCTTTTCTTTAAGTCAACAACAGTGGAATTATTGAAAGCCCAATCAATTCCTAACAGTGCAGGATAAGGACAACTATCATCAACTATCTCAATCACCTCGAAGTTCGCAAACGTCCTTACCCCATCGATGTCCACAAGGACATGCTCTAGCCTGCCAAAGGGGCTCACGACCTACTGATTAGCCATTCTGAGCATGATAGGGGAATTAATCAACTTAGGTTTTCCCATCAGGGCCCAGGTCTTCTTCGTCATAACATTGACTTCTGACCCTAAGTCAAGGACCACATAGTCTATATCATAATCTCCAATCTGAGCATTAAGGTGTAGTTCCTTATTTTTCCTTCTCTTTCTAGATACTTGGTGTACTGCTCTATTTAGCAGGGGGTCTATCCTTCCTAGCTCATACTGTTTTATCAAATTTTGTAGTTCTTGTACAACTCTTTCATCCTTAATCAAATTAATGCAAGTACATAAGAATTCCATGATCTTGCTTACCTCTTTTCCTTCTCTAGGCGAAGTAGTCTGATCGAATGCCAAAGGCATTCCACATTCTGTTACTTCTGGTCGAGCCTTTAATGAAGATGCCTGATCTCTTCCAAATTCTTTTCTTGCCTCCTCAAATGTTTGCTTTTCTTTCCTTGCATGAAACACTTGTGTCTTCTCTGCAACTTTTCTAACCCCTGATTCTTCTATAGTCTTTCCCGGAGTCACTCTATATTCCCCTGTAACAGTGCCTCCTCTAGTGATAACAATGACTCTGGGATCCTCTTCGTGAGGTTCTACTGAGATTAGTTGTACTTGTTGGTTTCCTCCTTGTCTTTCCTGAAGTTTGGCTAACAACATGGGACAATCTTCAATAACATGTTCAAATGAGTTGCAGTAGCTGCAAGTGGTACAGGGGTTCTGAAAGTCCCTTGCCAAGTGTCCTAGCTATACGCAGTTGTAACAAATGATCTAAACTCGACCTCGACCCATGCCTCCTTCTCGTCCTCTTCCTATGAATCCACCACGAGGATTGAAGTTTCCTCTTAATGGGGAGTTAAACTGCGTAGTATTTCCTTCTTGTTGTACTTCGGTTTGGATCCTATATGTGTCTCTTGATCTTTCATGCAGTAGGTCATAGGCTCTACAATATTTCTCATCATGCCCCACAGATTTACAGAATGTGCAGTAAATGTTTGTAGGTGTCTGAACATATTTTTTCATGTAGTAGCTTTCACCAGGGTGATGTCTATTTCTACATATCTCACACCAAGGTAGGGTAACCTGCTTCAAAGGGCTCAGAGCTCGAGAGGCCAATTATTCATGAAATAAGGGACAATGCTCCTTGTCATGGCAATCTGATTTGCATCTGATACACCATATATCTTCTCTTTTATCTTTTCCCTTAACTTTCTTCATATCTTCGACCTGCAGAGACAAGCTAGTTAGCTGACTCAAAATTTGACTCATACCTGAGCTGGATTCTCCCATAGAGGCTGATTCTAATTTCATGGTGATCTCCAATTCCCCAGCCTGTGAAGCGATCTTCTGTTGCATTAAAGGTACTCTGATGCGTGGCAAGAGGGCAACAAAGAACCATTCTTTATTCTGTTCATCCAGAATCTGAAAACTCAAATGGCTTGTTAAGGTCTTAAATCTCTGATCAAACTCCCACACTGGTTCAACTACTCTCTGCTTGATTTCTTTCAGTTCTGTAATGCATTGTGACTCTGAATTGTGTTTCTTGAATTCGACAATCAACGCAGTCTTGATGAAATTCAACAGTTTAGGCTGTGCAACTCCTTGGACAAATTTCATGTACTAGCTCAGTGCGCGGCTCTCAAGGTAGTACTAAACTGATCTCTCTTAACTGTTTTGTCAGTGTTTTGTTTAATACTCCATACAACTTCACATAAGAACCAATGCTGATCAGGATCTTCAGATTCATCTCCCCTAAAGGTAGGTAACCTTATCTCATCTGCCATAGATCTTCCTAGGTTTCTTGACTGAGTATATATTGGACTGCTGGTAATAGTTCTCTGAGTGCTTTGGTGACTCTGGTTACTCTAATTACTTAATGCTGCTAAACCAACAGGAGGAGTAATGGTACTCACTTCAACAATTTTCTCAGTTCCTGAAGTTTCTAATTCTTCTCGGCGAGGTTCTTCAGTCTTCCCTTCCTCTGCCCTAATGGTCTCTGAATGTTCCTTTTTCACTAACTCTTCTTCTTCTCCACTGTAGAACCCTTCATCCTGTGCTAGTAGTTCGTGGTTCTGTTCAAACAAGTTCACAAGAGGGACCTCTCTGAAGATCCTTCCACTACGCATATATCCCACCTCTGCATCACTGTCGCTGTTTGAATTCTTGAACATTATCTTTTCAATCTGACCAACTACTGTATCTTCAAGATGTTCTTCTCATGCAATAACATCTTGATCTTCAACTTTAAGAAGTGTAAAATTTTTCCCCTAGGTCCCTTAAAGAAATATCTCTCTGCTTGGCTATACGACTCAACTCTGTCAATGGAAAACTCGGTGATATACCCTCCAATAGTACTATCGAACCAGTGATCTACTGCTCTTGACATGATTTTATCAACTCTTTTGACCTTCTTGATCAGTGCAGATGTACAAACCACATGTGGTTTAGATTTGATATCAAACTGTGTGTCTGCTAATTTGGATAACCACTAGTATAGATCCTTATGAATTTCTCCAAAGAAAATATCATGTATATTAGTAAAGATATACCTTCCCAACCAGTCTTCTGTACTAAGATTAGGGTTCTTGTTCTGGGATTCAATGAAGTCCTTTTCTTGTTCTTCTATCCACTTCTGAATCTCTGTCTTCGATGGAAACCACCTTGACATTCCCTCAAGGAGATTCTGGTCCCGACAAAGGAACCATTTGTTTGCACAGGGGTAGACCCAGGGTTCATCTCTAACAATGCTCCAACAAGCCCTAACTACTAGCCCTTTCAGAAACACCTGCGAAGCAGATGAAGTCTCACCCGAAGTAGCAATAGGGGGTTGCAGGACATAGGTGTCTACAACCAGAGGAAATGCAAGTGGATCCAAGGAAAAAACACGCAACCACCTAGTTATTCTTACCAAGCATGAACCTACTTCGCACAACTATATTCCAGATCTAACATAATAATGCAATAACAAAACATTGGAAGGTAAAA